>VXAY01002465.1:124535-267915 GCA_013399855.1 Oxyruncus cristatus
GGGGCGGGAGGGGTACCGCGCAGGGGGCTGCTGATGAGGATGGGGGTGGCTCAGGACCACCCTGCAAGGCTGTCAGGGGGTGGTGGTCCGGGGGCAGCCCCAGTCCGTGGGTGCGTGGAGGGAGCGGGCGAAGGATGCGGGACGGGGCGGGGGCAGCACGCTGGGACTGGCACGGGGACAGAGGTGGCGGTGCCGCCCGGCAGCGCCCTGCGGGCTGTCAGCGGGCGGAGGTGCCCGGCGGGGGTGGATGTCCCCGGGTGCGTGGAGGGAGCGGACGAAGGGCGCGGTCCGCAGCGCCGCCGGCCCCGGTTGCCGCGGGGGCTGTCAGAGCTCGGCCAGCCCCGCCGGGCACTCGGGGCACAAGCGCCTCTGCGCTCCCGGGTGGGAGAATCGGGGGGAAGGTTCGCCGGTCCGAGGGACAGACCCTTGCCCAGGCCCGTCGGCTGCTCGGGTGTTGCTTGAGAAAAGAGGGAACGAGTGGCCGTGATCGCCTGAAGCGCCTTCTCCCGGTACCGGGGCCACCGGTGCGGTGCCCGCTCTGCCAGGGCAGGGGCAGGATAAAGCACCTGCTTGTCTGGGTGGGGTTTTGGAAGCAGAGCTTTTAAAGTGAGGTAATTGCACACAGTCCAAGTGAAGGACTCTGTGCCTTCCAGTGGTTGGAATATTAAAGGTGGTTGTGCTCTGGAAGTGTGACTGGAACAGGCTGCACAGCCCCCAGTGTCTGAGCTGACAGCCCTGAGGACATCCTGCTGTGGATCCCACTGTGGATCCACTGATCCCAGTCAGTTTGGATCCCAGGGAGAGTCTGAGTCCAGTGCCTGTGAGGAATACTCACAGAATGGTTTGGGTTGGAAGGGACCTTTAAAGGTCACCTCATCCAGCCCCTAGAATAAGCAGGAACATCTTCCACTAGATAGGCTGAAACACCTTTTGAGAAGTTATTGTGTTAGTTAAAACTGGCTTTTCATCCTGGCTCAGGAATTGCTGGCATTTGTACAATGCTGACATAATGCATAAAGCTTGTCAGATGCCTGTGTGCAACTGGCAGCGAGGAACCTGCCCCTGGATTACAAAAGTGTGGATAAGTTATCCTGAAAAAGAACCATCCTAATAATAGGTTGTCATTTCTGCTGATAGGACTAGCAGGAACACAGGGCACATGGATAACAAGTGAGATGAGGCTGGTCATGAGTGACTGCTGGTTATCAAGGCATGAGTCATGTTTAAAGAGACCTGCTCTGGTTTTAGTGTTGTTCACTTCTGTCCCCGGGCAGGGGATAAAGCTCTGAGTAATTAAAGTGCTTGGCTGTGTCATGGCATGGGAACCCTTGGGCTGAGCACGGAATGGCTTCCTGTCCTGCTCCTCTGTGACAGAACAGTTCAGAGCCAGCTGCTGTCAACACCAGGGCTGTGTGTGGCTGACAGCAAGTGCCAGAGGACAGTTCTGTGCTGCCAGGGGATTCAGAGCTGTCTGCTTAGAGTACAAAAGGGTACCAAGCTGTGGGCAGCCTCCTCTGGTGGGTGTGTGGGATCTCTGTGAAAGACAAGCTAACTGGATCTTAAGTATCTGTATCTGAAACACACAAGATTCCTTCCAGTCATCGCAATACTCAGCTTTTTTATCTCCTTCTCTTTTCAGCAAAGAATTGAAATCCATAAGCTTCGTCAAGGTGACAATTTGATTCTGGGATTCAGCATTGGGGGTGGCATTGATCAGGACCCTACTCAGAATCCTTTCTCTGAAGACAAGACTGACAAGGTCAGATGCTCTTTTCCTGTAGCAATTCCTTCTCCAAAAGGCTGAGAGATCCAACTCAGCATCTGTCTTTGTCCTCTCACATCACTGCTACTGAAATTGCTCTGTTGCCTCGTTATCACTTGCAAAGTGAGGTTATTTAAATGACCTTTCCACCTCTTCTATTGTCCAACATTGCACAAATCTTTTTTTAAAACTAGAATCCCGTAATACACTACAGAGTATTTTTGCACTGCAGTAGAATGGCCCTTGAGTAATTAGTGCTCCCATCTTTAGTGAATGAACACTCCATTTTTTTCCCAGGGTATCTATGTAACGAGGGTGACAGAGGGAGGCCCAGCAGAAGTTGCAGGACTCCAGATTGGAGATAAGATCATGCAGGTAAACACCAAGATAACACTGTACTAACACAGCACCACGTGCACACCGCAGACAAGCATCTGCTGGGGGAAAACAGTCACCTGGGCACTTCCCAGGACAGTTTGTGGGATTTACTTATAAACTGAGCTGTGGCATAAGCATATCCACTGCATGGTCCTGATAGAACACTAACAGGACACCTGTGAGTCCCTGCACCTGCCTCATTTTATGTTTTTTCCACCCCCCCAGGTGAATGGCTGGGATATGACAATGGTGACCCATGACCAGGCTAGGAAGAGGCTGACAAAAAGGAACGAGGAGGTGGTACGGCTGCTGGTGACCAGGCAATCCCTGCAGAAGGCTGTGCAGCAATCCATGATGTCCTAATCAATCATGGAGCTGGGGAGGGGTTAGGGAGGGAGATGTATAGACTGGTATCAAAGAAAGAAGCAAATACTAGACTGGAGCAGGTTGTCTGGAACGGGTGCACGTTCCTACCTGTGGTAAACACTACTTTATTTTAACTTCCTCTGGTGTAACTGGCAGTAGTAAAACAATAGTCCCCTCAGCAGAGTGCTTCTCTAAAACCTGCCCTGCAAGTACATGGCAAGACTTTTGTCGTCGTGGCTTTTGGGACAGGACAAACTCTAGTCACCTAAGAGCAACTGGAAAAGCCTTAACTTTGACAGGAATTCTCCTGTAACACAGAAGCTTTCTATTTTAAGAGGAAATGTGGCTTCTGCTATGAAAAAACACAGGGTTTGCTATGCCTAAGCTTTTAGAAGTGAGCTGTCCTGTCCCTTCCATGCTATCAAATTAAAATGCCAGAATTAAGAGTTGCACACTGCTGTGGGAAGGAGCACTGTACTAATCCCACACCGTGTGAGGGCTGGAGAGTGTGCTGAAGGGTTGGGGCCATTACGGTTCCCTGCAAAGATTCCATGTAAAAGGAGCCTCTTCAGACAAGAAACAACTGAGTAGCACAAAGTGTTAGAGTAATCCCTGTGAAGTACACTACAGCTTCATGGATGCTACAGTTTAGCCTCCCTGGCAGAGTAAAACCTTAATTCTCTCTGTTCCCAAGTAATTTGGAGCATGAGATGAACTGCCTTTAAATTAAAGGAATATGGAGCAGAAAAGAAAACAGTGTTGCTGAACTTACCAAAAGAAGCTGCTTGTATCTGTAGGGTTTTCAGTTCTTCATTCCACTTCTATCAGACTTGAAATGGGAGGGGTGGATTTTGGTTTGTCTTCTAGAAGACTGTGTAAATCACTGATTTATTGGATGGAAGAGATGAATACGCCAGTAACTTGCAAAAGTGCCTCGACCAAATTTAAACTTCTAGTAGGATACTAAGTTGTTTAAATCAACATGCCACAGGACTGAGGATTCTTGCTGCAACACTAAGTTTGTGATCCGGCATCCTGTGGTTAGATAGCCTGCCAGCTTTACAGTTACCCAAAAACTGGAGTTTTTAATCCTCTTCAGTTGATTTATACATATCTATACTTCCCTTGAGCAGTCTTCAGGTAAGCTGTTGTAAATAGAACATGAGGAGGTGGCAGACTAACTTATTCAGTACATTACTGCTGTGCCATGTTGTGATTGATGCATCTCAGACTGTTCTGTGCACACCAGCAGATGCCTATTTACCAGTTTTATATCTATGGAATTACTACAATCCCGCTTTTGAATTTTTGTAACTTAAGAATTCCGTGGTAAATTTTAAGTCTTTCAAGTTGAAGTTATTTTTGTTACTATAAAGGATACACTGCTATTTGTACTGCTATTTCACTTGATTTTACACACAATAAAACAAAGTTGGATTTCCTGAGCTGTTTCTCCTTGTGTTTAAGAGTGCCACGTCACTTGGATGCCTCCAGCTGAGACCTTTCCTCTGGCTTGAAGTAGATTTTGGACTGAGGTTAGTAAGGTCTGGTTTCACTGGTGGGTAGTTGTGGTGTTACTGAGCTGTCAAGCTTCACCTGGGCTCTACCAGGGGGGACAAAGGGGCTCTGCTTTTCCTTAGGCTGACACCTAGTATAACACATGAGGGTTTAAGCATTCAATTCCTCAACCACAAATGCATGGATTCCCTTCTTTTAAAAGGCCTAACACTTACCTTCCAAGTAATTCAAGACCATGATCTGTACCTTGAGAGTACCATGTGCAGTTAGAAAGTTGCCCAGGAAAAAAAAACTTATGCTTAAACTCTAATCATGGGGCTGTTAACATGGACCCACTCATTTGCTAAATCTTCAGTCTTTACCATCCACCCATTAGGATTTAAGGGATGTCAGTACAACTGAGCAAAATGAAGTTAGCAACCGGAAGTATTCTGAGCGCTTGTCTTAGCAACTTTGAAAGAGCTTTCAGTGAAATAAGAATAGAAATAGGAATACAGTTTCTGCTTCTTAGGATTTTTTTAATAAAGAGTTAAAATTCTAGTATTTGTGCACTTGTTACCAACCCCATTATTGTTATGCCCCACTCTGGCTGTTAACTGCCAGCCTGAGTGGTGCTGTACTGCGAGCTGTCTGAGGAGCCAGCAGCAGCACTTGGATCCACAGTCTTCAGTCATTACATTAAGATATTAAGTGGTTGCTCGAACAAGGTCTCAGATTTTTGGAAGACAGAACTCTGTTCTTTGTGCTTCGCTCCCATTTAGTGGTCTTTCTCTTCCCTGTTAGCCACATGTTGCTTGGAGTGCTTAAGCTAAACTGTGTGTGCAGCTTCAACGGGCACGAGTCTCCCACGTGCAAGTGGTGGCCAGAGAGCGTGCTGTCCTTAAGGCATCTGGTAATCAGTGTTTGACAAGGCAACATTCCACACCAGAGAGTATCAGAGTATAGACAGAGATCAGAATCAGTATTCCTGGTGACTGGCAGCAGGAATCTTGAAAGCCCTCAGCCAGGGTAGGGGTGAGTTCAGTTTAAAGTGATGTTTGTTATTCACAAGGTTCATACCCTCGTCTCCTGTAAAGGCAGTAATGCTGGACCATAAAAACAATATCAAAGATGATGGAGAAGACACCCAGGCCAAACTTGGTTGGATCTCCAAAGATTAACTTCCACTGATCTGTCAAACACAAAATTAGAGTTAAGTCTAACTCTTCAAGAGTAGTCTTGTCTCAAGGCTACGAGGTCATGCCATGCATGTTAGAGAAGTTCACGATTATTTCCTGGACTGCTTAGATACACCTTAGGACTGAATGGAGTGCACATCTTATGCAAAGCTAATTAATAAGTGTTCCTGTGTTTTTTTCAGAATAGCTACTTCATTTTGTATCTTGAGGGAGTATGAGCAGATTCCTTATTCTTTGTGTGAGAACAGCTCCCCATACCACAGCACAACCATCACTCTCCTGAGGTAATGTGTTGGTTTATATCACCCCGTGAAGAAAGGCCCCAGCAGCTCAGTTCCAGGCTTACCATTGTTGTATGACTGCAGAAACATCTGGAGAAGGCTGAAGCTTCCACCAGTGAAGTCCAGTAATACATTTCCAATACTCCATCCCTCAGTGCTTTTCCGACGGAAATTCATGTACGCCTGGGAGTGTAACAAGGAGTCAGTCAGTGTGTCATGCACAGCCACTTGAGATTACCACTTAAGCAGCTTCAGGTATAACTATGCTGGTTTTGTCACAAAAAGCCTTAAATTATCATTGGTGGTTTAGTGTAGTCAGACTTTCCAGAGCACACACTGCAGGCTTGAGAATGTAGCATGAAAGCAAAATAGTTCAGATTTACCTGTGGAAAATATTTTATCAGTGTGACTGCTAACTTGATGTAGGAGAAGCAGAATAAGAACTGTAGCCAAGTCATCTCCTCAGCTGCAGCAAGAAACAGCGTTGTGAAGGTGAAGATCCATGCAAGTGCCAGTAGTCCAACAACAACTTTGGATACTTTCTGACCCGCTCTCTGAAATAGAAACACAGATACAGTTCTTTTGTCTGGTCATACATCCCCAGACACTAAGATACAGTTTGCCCGTGACTGTGTAACATTACAGTCCAAACCTGTTTTACCAGTTAGGCTGGTACTACAAGGGAACTTTAAAATTAAGCAAGTGCTACAGCAACTAGGTGTAGGTTTCCAAGAGCTGATGAGCAAGATTCATATCAATATTTTGAAACACTGTTGTCCCCTGAGTAAGGTGGAAAACCAATTCTGGAGTATTTATAGTGCATAATCCGTAACAGTTTCCCAAATTCAGTCTGATGATATGAAGAGTTCCTATATATCCAAAAGGCTGGTAATGCCATTATGGTAAAAGATTTATGGGGTTGCTTTCTAATTCTTCACTAGAAAAGACTATTGCACCTGGCAGTGGGGACAGATGGGCTGTTACAGTTTTGGGTTTAGCATCACCAAAGGAAGAACCCCAAGAGAGAAACAGTTACCATCTAGAGAAAATTGGCTTGTTCAGATCAGAGGCTTTTACACAGAAGGAAACAAAGAACCATCTGACTGTAAAAATCACTCAGTCTCACCTGAAAAGGTGTGAATTGTAAGAGGGCATTTACAGCTGTTTTAGGATAAAAGAAGGTGAAAAAAAGCTGCAAGTTTGAATTGCTGTAATCTATCTATATGCTGGCCAGAGAGAGATCTGCTTGGGAACTTTATGAACCTGGCTGTTTGCCTCAGTTGTTATGAGTCCCTAAGGAGTTTACTTATAAGCTCAGCAGATCCATAAGGTTGAAGCAGACAAGATCAGTGGCGTTGTTGCTAACTTAGGAAAGATGAAGGCAGCTGGATTGTGAAACCTGGCCTCTGGGAAGGCAGTGAAAGTACAGTGAAGAGGATTTTGGAGCCTCGAAGGAGCGGTGAGGTGCCCGGCAGAGGGAGCTCTGCCAGAGCCGACAGGTAAGCCCGGCGCCCAGACCCACCTCGTAGATGCAGCACTGAATGATGGTGAGGAGAGTCAGAGCTACTGCGTGGAGACTGAAGAAAACATCATTGATGGCCACGGGGTTCACCCCGCTCGGATAACTGACCAAGAATTCCTCCTAAAGGTAAGAGAAACCAAAACCAGCCACATGTCTTAATTCCCTTCTGTAGATACCCAACCCCTGGCAAGTATTTAGAGAGAATCATGCTCACCTTAATCAGGGGAATCCAGAAGAGGCCAACGTTAAACACACTGTATGCTATAAAGCCAGTAAGGTTTAATGCTATAAAGTCAAAGCTTAGTCCAACAACACTAGAGTAGGGGAAAAAAAAAAAAGAGAAACATGCATCAGAGCATTACAGGCAGTTCCAGGGACAGCTTGACCCTAAAATGTACTGATTTATAGGCAATTTTTGATTCAGCAAAAGCCTCAGGCATTGTGACAACACAATGCTGTGAGTTGATGAGGAAGCAAGGTGCAATAACACAGCTCTCACTCACCAGGTTGTGTCCCTGCTGTTTAACTTGACCCCTCCATAAGTTCAGCTTGTCTGATAAAGCCATTCCAGCCTGAAGCACTAGTGCATCTCTGCCAGAATAAGTGCTTCGGTTCTCATATATAATAATGTTTCTACTTAGAGTCACTTAGTTTAAGGGGAGCTGGCCTAATGATGACGCTACAAGGAAGGGTCTGAGAAACAGCTCTCAAGGCTGCAACCTTTGAAAAGGATCATCACAACTGGCTCAGGCAGATGATTTGCAACATCACACACCAAAGGCAATGGGGAAGTCTCCTCTATCACAAATTAGTTCTGGATGCCAAACCTTAGGATCAGGTGTCCATAGGATGCACTTAGTTTCCCCTCACCTGCATGTATAAAAGCTCACTGGGGCTGCAATTTCCCATCTTTCCATGGATAAGTCACAATAACCAAGATGGATGTAACTGAAGCTACGAACAGGATTTGCAGGAGTGCTTCAGTGACTTGCAAACATATCTTAAGTCTCTTTACCTTTTTCGTCGCCAGTTCTCAAAGAGTTGAGGATAAAAGGAGATGGACCAGGCAACGAAATAGATCCAGCCAATCACCTCATCAGCATATCTCACTATGATGCTGTGGATCACTTGGAATTGAATCCTAGGTCTGATGGTTAATGCAAAAAGAATTAGTTAATTCATCTATTCACACTTTTTTTTTCCCAAGGGATTTTGTCTTGCTCTGCTTTGAGAGAGGAAATAGAGTTCAGGTGTTGAGACAAGACAATAAAGATCCAGTTGGTTGCAGTTGAGTTGCTCCCCTTTTCTTTAGTGTCCTTGTTACGTTTGGGACATCTCCCACTCCTACCCCCCCTTTCCCTCTTGCCTGACTCTTTCCTTTCCATTCTTTTACCACGGGAATGTTCAAAAAGGTCATTTCGTGCCTATGGCTCCCACTCTCTTAGCACAAGGCTCTGTTAGGCAAGAGAGAGTTGCACTTTCCACGCTCTGTCAGCAAGGCCTCATGATTGTGCCTGTCCTGTGAGCGTTCCACGTGCTCACCTCTGCATTTGCTTTGAGTCTTAAAAGCAGAAGCAAAACCAGGAAGTAAAACAGGAGCATCTTGTTGCTCAGCGACATCTGGGCAACAAGTAAATGCAGTCCAGCTTTCTCCATCTTGCTAGACTTTTCCTGGGAGGGAGAACTGGCACCTGTGAGAAGAGGGCTGCCCTAACTAGAAAGCAAAGCACCTGTATGTCATGGTAGTGATGTGGGTACACAGCTGCACCAGGCTGTTGGAAATCCAGAACAAAGCCTGCACAGAAAGATCAGTATCCCCCTGGACATCGACAACCAAATGCTTCCCAGACTGGAAAATTTGGCATTTAGTTTTCATGCTTTTGGGAAAGGTTATTAAAATCAGACTAAGGAACTGTGGTAACTCAGTTATCTTGTAATTAAATCTAAAATACCAAGATTATCCCTCTGGTTCAATGCCCTCTGTTTATCTGAACACCCTGGGGTTTGCTGGAGGTTATCACATCTCAACTACATCCCACTTTACTACAAGGAGGGAATAATTACCCCAAAGTTTAAGAAGCTATTGGAGAGTAGGTGGAACTAAAAACCAGCTTCTCACCCAGTTAAGTTGGAATTAGTGGCATAAAGATAAACTGTGACTTGTCCAACATCATCTGCTTTCACTTGGAAGTCTGCTTTAGTGTGACCTGCAGGGAACTGTACCTGCAAGGCAAAGTAGAGGGAAGAGAAAGGAATTGCACCACACCAGCAGGAGCCTTTTGTTTAAGGTCACAAGTCTGTTCTATCACTTACTTCATCAGGCAGTTCAACGATGGTGCTGTTCTTTGAGGAGTGTGTAATATTAAGAGTTATCACCAGTGTCTCATTTAATGGAGCCCTGTGAAGGCAGAAAAAAAAAGTTAGGCTGGTGCCTGAGTTCAGAGATTGCTGCAGGGATGTGGGGGAGTATCTGCTAAATCCTCTCAGCAATGAGCAGCCCACACACTGCAGGCCCTGTCTGGTATTTGGAGGAACACCAGCACCCAAGCGTGTGAGCATTGTACTGGTTCTTTTTATCTGAACTAGAGAGGGCACGAGACATTATGTGGCCATGTTTTAGCTCCGTCTTCTCCATATAAGTGGCAGAGCAAAGTCATTGCCACCAGGATCCCACCCTTGTGCTTATTAACCCTTGCTGGTAAAGAGGGGCAGAAACAATGCACGTATACTTGGGGTGATGAAGGACAGAAATTATGGCAGTGAGACAAAACAAAAAAACCCTCTCCAAGTGACACAGTCCTGCACATCTTTCCTACAGAACTCCACTGAGCATTTGTCCCCGAGGTTATCCTTCTAAGAAATGCAAGTTTCTCTTAAGCATCAATTTTTAGAAATGGAGGAACTGTAAATTAATTTATGGAGGACAGCCCCTGTTCCAAAGGGATAGTAAAGCTGAAATCATGATTTTACCTCAGAGAGATAGTGACATTTGTTGAACTTCCACTTTCTAAAGAAACCACTTCAGGGACAGACAACACAATGACTCCATCTGAGGGGAAAAAAACCCACCCACACAAATCTTAATTACTATGAACAGCTCCTTCGGAAGAACAACCTATTTTCTTTTGTACCATAGACATTTTGTCAGTTGGTACCTGCAGTACCAGATCAATCACATTAATACACAGGAAAAACAGTATAAGGAGTACAGCAACTAAAGGTAATGAAGTTAAGGTGACTAAACAACTTAAAAGGAGAGGTAAATAACTGTCACTTGGACATGTTACAAGGAAGTAATTTAAATATGTGAAGTGCAACAAAAGTTCATGCCAAGTGAAGGCTATAGAATACCGCAAACCTACACTGATTCTTGATGTGATCCTAGTAATCTAAGACTCATAAATGCCCAAAATTTAGTTTAAAATAGCTTCTTGGGTTACAAATTTAAAGCAGGTACCCAAATGTCCAAGAGAACGTACATTTGCTATCTTAACACTTCAAGAATCTCAAGCACCTTACTTACAGTGGCCTGAAATATTGAATTAAGGGCTACACTGTCCAACACCCCAGCTATGTTGTACCACATCACGCTTTAAGAGAGGCCGAGATTCCAAGTGCCAGTACAACCACTATCAAAACCTTAAGCTGGTCAGATGTTAACAATTTTGACACGTGGAATTCAAGCCTATTTTATTCATCGTGTGTTTAAAAGACATGAGAGACAAGGGCAAAGAACAAAGAGCTATACAAAAATAAGACCAGAAATGGAGAGATAAACAGTTTGCACAGATTGGCCTGGACACTTTCTTTTTTTTTTTTTTCCTGTTGCCACACATTACACACTGTTCTTAAGAAGTTATTTCAGTGCAGAGGAGGTCCTCAGTTTATCACTGGCTGCATCCCAGGCAGTATTTAATCTGCTACTAAAGATTTTGGAGCGTGAGGCGAGGGCTCCCCCACAGCAGTGCCTAGGCAGAGCACTGACACCAAGCCGAGGTAACGGGTGAGGGAAGAGCTGATGGGAGCGTGGCACAGGTATCCCTGCAGAGCTGTACGGGGATAATTGGAGAGCTGCCCTCTTCCACCTCTTGCTGGTCTGGAGCCCTGTGGGGCCAAATCGGGATAACCAAACACTCACCGCCAGGCCCCGGCAGCACAAGAAAGAGGCTCAGTAGAGCGGGGAGCAGGTACCGCGTCCTCATGGTGGAGGAGCTGCAGAGAAAGCGGGGAGAAGCTTTGCTCAAGTCCCACGCGTTTCGAGCGGGGCACAGCCGAGGCGAATAGCTCCCCTCCCAGCACCGCGGCCCCCAGCCCGGCTGAAGGACCCCCAGCACCCCTCAGAGAGCACCGATCTCCCAGTCCCTCTGTGTGCCCGGGCTCCCTGGGGACATCTTAACATTTTTACCTCAGCGCTTGTCCCGTGACGGACCCCACCCCGACCCCAACCCGCGGGACTACAAATCTCGGCAGCCCCCGCGCCCCCGCCATTCCCCCGCCGCTGAGAGCGCGCCGCGGGGCACGCTGGGACTTGTAGTCCCGCCGCCCTCCCCTCGGGAGCCCCGGCGGAGCGCGGCACCCGGTGCTTTGGCACATGCGACGGTGCCGGGGAGCGGGCGAACACCCACCTCCTTCAGCGCCCGGCGCCGTCCCGGCTCTTCCCTTTTCAGCTCTCACGTGAGGCGATCGCCTGAGGACTCCCCGCCCAGCGCCCACCGCGCCGCTGCGGCCGCCCCCGGGGCCATCTTGGGTGTGGCGGAGAGGGGGGAGAGCTGCGAGCGGGGACAGGGCGGGCTGGACGCTGTCCTGGTTAGATTTTTTTGACTAGAAGTCTGGTTTTCGACAAAAAGTCGAGCTTAAGGGTGCGCCTGTCAGTGGGGTGAGGGGGTGGACCTAGGGAAGGGGCGGTTTGTCACGCTCAGGGTGAAGGGGTAGCGGCCGGGGAGCGCTGAGGGGGAGGCACCCTTAGCCTGAGGGCAAAGTCCAGGTCGCGCTCCTGCCACGTCCCTGGGAGGCCACACCGCGTGTGTCTTCGGCTCTTGGGGGCAGGTAACCCCTCAGGGGCACAAGGAGCCGTGTGGGGCTCGGCATGGTGGGTGTCGGCCCCCCTGGATGCGGTGGGCAGGCTGACAGCGGTGCCCTCACGGCCATGGCGGGCAGCCCTGAGCCCACCTGTGTGCTGGGCATAGACCTGGGCACCACGTCGGTGAAGGCGGCCCTGGTTTCAGGGACAGAGCGAGGGCTGGCGCTGGCACAGAGCTGCTCCAGGGAGACTCAGGCACACACCGATAGCCTGGAAGCTGGACCGCAGGTAAGGGCTGGCAGGGAGCACTGATGGAATTTGCAGGACACCAGCCTTGCCTTCTGGTGCCTCGGTTTTGCTACACTGTGCAGACTCCGGTGGCTTTCTTGGATTGTTTTATGCCGAGATTGACAGATGTTTGCTGCATGTTTATGGATACCTGAAACTAGAGTTAAAACACTCCCTGTTCACTATTCAAGGAAGTCAGGTAGAGCTGCTTGATTTCAGAAAGACCCAGGTTTTGAAAAGTTGCCCAAGACAATCTGAAATTATTCTCCCATGAACCACCACCTTGTCTTTGACACTCCCAGTCAGGAAACAACAACCACTTGCCAACTGGAAGGGTGTTATGTACTTTAATGTGAGATGGAATCATAACTGGAAATTCCCAGTGGAAATAACCAGGAACATGTACTCCTATAAAAGATCTTTTCATCCATTTTGTTGGTCAGTCTAAAAAAAAGGATGAATCAGAATCATAAAAGCACCAACATTGCTCTGGCCTCTTATTGTAGTGAGTCCAAGGCTAATTTCTAAACAAAGATACCAAACAGGCCAACCTTCCTCCCTACAGCCATGTTCGTGCAGCCAAAAGTACCTATGCACAAAGTTCACATTTATTTGTAGGCTAATATTTGAGTAGTTTTGTTTGTAATCTTGATACTGGTCTGTCACAAAGTAATCTCAATTTTTGAAAGTGTGAAAGCTGCGACAGAGCTTCTTGAGGCACAGTTTGGTCAGTTTGATAAGTAGATCAGTTTGCTGGGTAGTTTTAGGAATAAAATATCCAGAATTGAAATATCAACATTGTGAAAATCAACATTGAGTAGATAGGGAGGAGTTTTAGGAGGATGTAAAGGAGGCTGCATGCCTGTCAGAACACATGGATAATCCTCTTTGTGAGGAAGATGAAGGGCAATATATAAAGTGAACTAATGAAAGCATGTAGAGTGTGGTAATGGATTTTTTTAAAGGTATGATTGAGTATGGTAACAGGAAATTGAGAATTATTTGGCCTTCAGTCTAAGAGACTTTTACTTCATTCTCAACTTCCTAGTATTTGTTTTTAGTTTTTGTGGGTTTGTGGGGGTTTTTGCATGTTTTTCCTTTTTACAGTTTGGTGATGAATGTTACTCTAATACATGCTGTTAAGCTAAATGAGTTCTGTTCTTCGCTTCTGACCAGAACAGCCTTGTTTAATAAATACAGTGGGTGAATCCTGCTGGCTGCATGCTCAGGATGATGCTTTCTGCTTGCAGGGGATGGAGCAGAATGTCCAGAGAATAGTAAGAGCACTGAATGAGTGCCTTGCTGCTCTACCTCAGCAGCAGCTCCAGCGAGTCACCCGCATTGGGATTTCAGGACAAATGCATGGGGTTGTGTTTTGGAAAAGTGATAAAGGTAACATGAATTCTGTAACATCCCTCCTCAGAGTTACAATTAAATTTTAGCACTGAAATGATTCTGTGATTAAACTGCCGCGTGTTCACTTTGGTCTTCTGTAAATCAGAATTAACAGATCATCTTCTGTGGGAATTTTGCTTTTTTTTTTTTTTCTGGAATTTCAGCTACTTACTATAATTAATGATATTGTTTGCATAGATTAGGTAAAGGATTTAGTCTAATGAGATCCCTGCAGAGTCAGCACAGTTGTATGAAGGAGGAGTAAAATATTTGTGGCTTGTTAATTGTTTTTGCATCATGTGAATAACTTGGGGGGGGATTTTATTGACCTCGTGAAACACTTCCCTAGATGCTGTCCAGCATCTCCATAACTTTCTATTTTTTTTCCCTCAAAAAATCCCAGGCCATTTTTTTCCTAACATATCATAGACTGTAGTGTTGCTTTCATTTTGTTGCTTCTGCTTCTGCTAGTGGGAGTTGAAAAAGGACTGTGGTCATGATTCTGGATGCTCAGCTGCTTGGCAAGGCCTCAGAAACAAAATCAGCTGCAGTGAGGTAGTCACGTGGGGCTTGACTGTGCAAATACCCAGATAATCCTTGTGATAGTGAGGATATTGGAAAAATCCAGGCCTTGGATTTCCAGCCCTCTGAGATAGGGATGGATTATCTTCTTGACTATTGCCTTATAAACCTGCTGAAGTCTAAAGCTTCCAGAGTGTGGTTCCATGTCTTCTTTCTCTTTACCTTACGATGTGCATATAATCTGAACAATTATATATAAATACAATTATAGAAGTCTTACTGTAATAGGAGTTATGCAGATTAAGCAAAGATTTATTGTAAACCATAGATTAGATTTCCCAAAAGTGCTACTCACTGCCTGTCAGAAATTGTCAGGGTCTTAATTGCTTGAAGAGACACTCTACTATTCATTTCTGGCTGTAATTTTATGTTAAATTCTAAAATGGTCAGAAAGAAAGAAATCCAAAGGCTGATGGACTGAAGGAGCTGTTTTGCTTTCCACGTGTCCCAGGAGCTACATAACAAAGCCTCATGGGTTCATAGACACAGTTTCTTATGTCATATTGGTAAATATTTTATGTCCTAAAGCCACATGCCACTTTAGTTTCATTTCTATCAAGTGAAAGAGGGTGTTTGCTCTCATTTGTTTTGAGTGGACTAAGTGAATCCAGGACCTCTGGGACACAAATAAAAATTTTAATAGCATCCTTTGGGGTTAGATTTATGGTTAATAATATTTCTTAGAATCCATTTAAAACTAGAAGAGCAAACCAGTTGGAAATTCGCTTCAAACAGTCTTGGTTGAACAGGGAATTAAGGGAACAAGCAAGAGTATGTGTTTTGCTTTGCATGCTTCACATGGCACTTCCCAGCTTTCTTGGCTGCTCTTTACTGTGTGAGTGTGACTTATCCAGCCCAAGAACGACTTTTCTAGCCGTGTTTGTGCGAGTCAGGCAGCTGGGTCTCCTCTCTGACCTGTAGGACAAGTGGCACAGCACAGCCTGAAACTCTGCTCCCTGGCCAAACCCCAGGAGTTTGCCTCAGTTTCAGAGCCAGCTGGAGACAGTGAGTGGCCTGTCCTATCCCTGCCCTGTGTCCAGGGAGAGGCCAGAGCTGTGCCCTGGAGTGTGCTGGCAAACATCACGTGCCAGTGCTTGAGCCCAGCCTCTGCAGTGAAAGAATGTGAAGGTTTCATCAGAGCTGGAGTGATCTGTGTTCAGAAGGAACATGCTGGAATGGTAAAACTGAGTTAAACGCTGATCTACTTTGGTGAAGCTTCGCTGCATAGCACAGGGGAGGGTTACTCTTTAGTACTTGGCAGTCCATTGCTTAATACTTAGAGATCCAGGTTTCATATTAGCTTAAAAGGTGATGAAACTTGGTGTTCTCCATCATAGGCAGTTCGTTACTACCACAGCCTTCTCCAGGTCCTGATGTGGCAGATCCAGTTGAGGTTTATGTGTGAGAGCTGCCATATCAGCTCCTTGCCTCCCATAGCAGAACTATGCTTGGGGGTTTTTTTGTGGCTCATCTGCCATTTAAGTATCTTTAATATCTCAAGGTGCAAGTGGCTTGCTCCCTTAGGCATTTAGCAGTGCTTAGAGAAAAGGAGGGCCTTGGATACCATCCTCCGTTTTAGCAAAGGATGACTGGCATTATGACGTTGTCTAGGGCTGAAAACCATGACCAAATAATTTCATTACAATCTCTGCTGGTTCTGTTTCTGCTCTTTTTCCAGTATATCAAACAAATTATCAAGTGTGTCCAGAAATGAGGGATGCCAGGCAGGCTACACTGCAGGGAGTCACTGGATTTCTTGGATACTTTGTGTTTCAGGTTGCAGGTGGACAGAGTGTGACACAGGCCCTGCCTTTGAGCCACAGGACGTCAGTCACCTGGTGACTTGGCAGGACGGCCGCTGCAGTCCCACCTTCCTCTCTTCCCTTCCTCTGCCACAGTCACATGTGAGCTTGGCTACAGGATTTGGATGTGCCACAGTCTTCTGGTATTTGAAGAAGAGGTACATTGCTTCTCCAAAGGGCTTCTGTGTCAGGCAGTTTCTCATCTTGAATTTATGTGGCAATTACTATTCCTGTAGCACGTTAACGCCGCTGCAGGCTGAGGGGCTGCATTTCTCTGTAATCATAATCTTAATTAAGTAGTCAAACAATTTTTAAAATGGCAGTGTTTAATATAAACTGTATGCAACTGAGCACACAAGAGTCTCTGACCTCATAAAATTACTACAGATTTCTAACAGAAAGAAAAGCTTCTGACCATATAGTAACAGAAGCTTTGAAGTATCACAGAATAATTGTAGCCCATTGTGCCCGTCACAGGAGCTCTGCTAATGCAGTTTGAACGCTGTCGTTTGGCCTTGTGCTGTTTGTGAAAAGTACCAACATGCCTAAAACAGTCACAGACTGCTTGGTCTGGTTGCTGCCAGATGCTAAACAGAAAGCCTCTAAATTAATTTCAGTTCCGTCCTTCCTCAGACGCTGAGATCCTCTTGAGGTGTTATGAGTGCTCTGCTTTGTAGTGGCATGTTTGCAGAGGATATAATTTTTCACTTATGACTTGGCATCAGCAAGTTTCGCTCTTCAGTTTCATCTTTCTCAAAAAACCGGTGTCTTCCTCTGCAATGAGCGTTTATTTTTGCCATTTATTTCAGTAAATGGGAAAAAACTTAGTACGTCTTAGTTTCTTCCAGTATGTGTCCAGCAAATATATGGAACACGGCGTGATCCTACTTTAGATCTCTGTTGTTTCACCATTTGATACATTTCCATTCATATCATTTGTGGATCCCTGACCAACTGTGGGAATTTACCTGTTTTTCTCAAATGCTACTTTCCTGGTAACTTTTGCAATGCTGTGCTTTTGAACCAAGACAATTCATTTTTAAAGCTGCTGTCTCTCCATCTTCCATCAGGAGATAAGTATTGCTGCAGCTTGGAAAACAAACTCCATTTAAAAAAACAAAACCAAAACAACAAAACGCGGGTTGATCAATGAGGTGGCACTTTAATTTTTAGATGAGACCACATGTCAAGTTCTCTGTAGCAATGGAAGTTGTCTTACTCCCACTGCCTTAAAGCAAAAAACCCTCACAGATTTTGTTTCTAAAATGTCTTGTTTAAAAGTCCAGATTTTCTGAAAGCTTATGATGCAGCTGGCACTATCCAGGACTACGTGGTTGCCATGTTGTGTGACCTGAAGAAGCCACTCATGTCTGTCCAGAATGCTGCCAGCTGGGGATATTTTAATTCCAGAAGGAAAAGCTGGAATACTGACATGTAAGTGCTAAGGGCGTTCAGTAGGGCCTGTGCACTGCACCTCTTTGGGCCCTGAGTACCGATGTGCTACAGTTAAAAAGGGGTTGAAAGTTACAGCTTATCAGTTGTGGCCTGTACTGCTCAACTATTGACTATTGAGAGTTTGCTCTGGTTTGTGAAGTGTATCTGTTTAAATCTTATGAAATCTGATACAGTATTTTTAGAAACACCTCCCAGCAGCAGAGCTGAGAGACTCGTCAGTGAGTCCCCGCATAGCAAACTGTTCTCTCCTTTTCCATGGTGGGATGGGATGGATGGGAATGGACAAGTGCATGTTGCAGCCACACTGTTCGCTCTGTGGTGTAAAGGCAGTTATCATTCTCTTAGTTCTTTCAGCTGAGCTCCTTCATAACTGCTAAGACTTACTTGTGATAATACTTAAGAGTTATTAAACTACAGGAAATCTTACAGGGAATCAGTTTATTTCTTTACTTATTTATTTTAATGATTTACTCTTTCAGGGCTGAGTGCTAAGGCCTTATATATTCAGGGCTTAGGTTAGGCCAGGACTCCAAGGTGAAAGATCTTCTCATCAAGGTATGAAAGAGTGACAGAAACTTGCATTTTGCCAAATGAAACTTTTACTAATGTGGAGTTGTTGCTGTAGCTCTGTAGTGTTATCTTGCAGCCGATTGCTTAAGGAGTTTGTTGGATTTAACTCTTTGTGACTTGGTTTTGAACCACTAATTGCATGACAGCTTAAGTTCTTTGACACTTAGCTGCATTTTTTGCTGGTTTTGTGATTGTTCCTTTACCCTAGAACTGCTTGTCCATGTGACATCAGCAGATTAAACTTGCTGAACATGTACTGTATAATCTCAGGTACTCGGGTTGCATATAAAGGAAAACTATTTATTCTTCTAGACTGTTCTAGTTTACCCAGCCCATTGGACTGGAATGCTACCCCTGTCCAAGACAGAGCTTTCTAAATAGGTGAAAGCATCTATAAATCCAGCAGCCACAAATATATGGACAGCTTCATCTGTGACTTCAAAGAGGTCTTTTTAGTCATGCCACAGTTCTCATACTTCTTTCCTCCAATAATGTTGTTCTGATTTCAGATTGAAAAAATCCGGCTTTCCTGTTCACTTGCTTCCAGAGGTGGGAGACCCTGGAAGCATTGCAGGCAGAACAACCCATGCATGGCATGGAATACCCAAAGGAGTAGAAGTAGGAATTGCTCTGGGAGATTTCCAGTGCTCTGTTTATTCCTGTCTGACTGAGAGGACTGATGCAGGTATGGTCATTTTGCTATCTGATTTGGTTTTCTCACTGTCCTCCTTCAGGGTGGCTTAGTAAAACACTGATTATTTTCTTGTTTTAATTTCTTTTGTGTTCTAGTTCTTAATATCAGCACCTCTGCTCAGCTGACCATCTCAATGCCTCTGGGTTTCCAGCCTCCAGAGACACCAGATCCTTCCTCAGCTGTTACTTATTTTCCCTACTTCAATGGGGACTACTTGGCAGTGGCAGCATCACTCAGCGGAGGCAACGTGCTGGCAACGTTTGTGGGCATGGTGGCACAGTGGACAGAGGAGCTGGGTAAGTCATGTCAGGGAGAGTTGAAGCTTAAAGTTGAGGTTGATCATCGAGGTAAAAGGAAGCTGAGGCAAAGGAACAAGCCTAGAGCTGTTCTGTCATACCGTACAGGGAACAAGGATGTAACTCTTGGGCCAGGCTTCCTAGATCTCTGGAATTTCCTGCTTATGAACATGCTGGGACAGTCATGCTTGGACTCCACGTTCACGTTGCCTCTGGGTCTTGTTTGGTTTCAAGGGCAGAAGAGAATTGTTTTGTGCAAGTTGATTTTCACAAGGAAAAGCTGGCACATTTGAGGACAACAGCCTCTAATTTTGTGTTACTGGAGTCCAGAGGAGTCCCTTGGTTGGATCAATTGCCTTTTGCAGAACTCTAATGGATTTTAAGACTCAAACTCGTGCAATGTCTTCTAAGTACTTTAAGCGTGGTCTTCACAGGTTTCTTAATAATCTCTTGGGGTTTGCAATACAAAAGTAAGCTCTGAAATTGTTCTTTCAGTGAGTACTTGAGGTGGGTTTCCCATTCACACGGAATCCAGCCTCTGAAGCTGCTGTCTGCCATTAGTGCCTGATGTTGTTTTGTGTGACTTAGCACAGTACAGGTGACGAGGAATAGCTGTATTGTCAGGAAAGGCAGTTTCAGAGAAGGTTTTGGGGTCACACATCCTGGATACAATTGGGTGGGAGAACTGTGGTTCGTGATCCTGGAAAAAACAGTCACTCTTGGGACATGGAAAAAGATATCCAATATTTTGCTGAACAGATGGGTAAGTGTCCATTGTAAGTCTCCACCAGATTAGTAATGTGGTATTTCCCATCTGCAGGACTTCAGGTCCAGGAGTCTGCCATCTATACGAGGATAATCCAAGCAGCCTTGGCCCAAAACCACAGCAAACTCTCAGTCCACCCAACCATATTTGGAGAAAGACACATTCCTGAGCAGTTGGGATCAGTGACCAACATTGCTGCCTCTGAGCTGTCCCTGGGCCACGTCACCAGAGCTCTGTGCCGTGGGATTGTCCAAAACCTCTGCTCCATGTTACCTGTGCAGCGCCTGACGGACACGGGCGTGAGGAGGATCCTGGGCAGCGGGAGTGCCCTGGCCAGGAATGAGGTGCTGAGGCAGGAAGTGGAAAGGATTTTTCCATTCCCTGTGGTTTACGGGAAGGATGTTGATGCTGCTGTGGGGGCTGCCATGGTGATGTTCCATAGGAAATAAAGTGGTTATTTGGAATGACCTGAGATGGAGCTTCTGTTTTTTTTCCTGACTGTACAGTGTTTCTTTTCACTTTATCCCACATGCAGTCTCGCTCATTACAGAGGGAAAAAAAACCTGCATTTAATGTCTGCTTCTCCTTCTGGGTCTGCACAGTTCGGTGCTCTGTCATTCCCATTTGTGAAATGAGCAGTAATTGCCACATTACATTTGTCTGAGGGACTGGGAAAGATCCATTAACTTTCTACATAAAATGATACTTCATGCAAGGCTCATTTTCCTGGTAGGAATCTGTTTGGAAGGACTAGGAAGGAAGAGTAGCTGTAACTTACTCTGATGTTTTCATTAGAGACTTCTTGTCCTTGAGCTGTCTCACAATATACAGACATCCAGGCAGCAGACCAGGGTGTCAGCCTTGTTTGGGGGGGTTTGGTGGCTCCTGCACGGAACAAATCCCAGTTTTCATGGATTGCATGTTGTCTCTGTAAGAGATGGAATGATACCTTGGCTTGAACATCGACAAAATAATGAAAATAAAACATGGAGGGTTGTTTCCATTCTGTTTGTTTCTACTCTGTTTGGGTGCAGTGGACTAAGGTCAAAGGCATGACTAGGCTGGTACCATGACTGGAGATGCTTGGAGTGCAGGGATTATAGCCAGTGGAAAATGCATTCATAGGGTGAGAAGTAATTCTTTTCTTTATTTGACATACAGAATTATGTTTGGGTTTTGGATCAGGGCCTCTCCGAAACAATCAGAATTTGAGATAAACTGGAGGAGCTGTTTTAGTGTATTTGATCTAAAGGTGTTTTTGGTTCTGCCCTTCCTGTATTGTGTCAAATTAAGCTTTAATCAATTAGCTAGACTAATCTGTTTGTAATGTTGAGTAGTGGGTGTGTATTCCCTTAAAATTTCTGTGGTTTTGTCCCCTGTATTATGCTCTTAGACTTTTATTTCTTCCCTTACTCTTTATTTTAATGTGAAAACATTTTCTAGTTTCAGACTAAACCAAGATACACGTACACTTCGCTTGCTCAAATGACACTGGGAAGCAAGGAAGATGTTTCATGTTATCTAGATACAGTTTCATTACTAGGCAGCAGGTGTTTCCACTGAAATATGGACATGGATTCCTATCCTGCTCATTAGCAACATCAACTGACATTTTTATAGTGAAAAGCTGTGCTGAGTTCTGAGATCTTAATTACAGAGGTGCTGAGCTTCCAACTCCTCCACCCTCTCTCCCTGCATCTGTGCCATGTCATGTTTAGGCAACTGTTGGCATATGAAGGAATTAGAGAGAAAGTGTAGACTAGATTAAAGAAAAGCCTGAATTTGTTACATGTTGTTTTCCCTCTTATTATAGTTTTGCATCAGCATATTGGCTTTTATTGTTATTGAATAACTGGAAGGAGCTGGTCATACTGTTCCAGTGCCCTGTTACCCATAAGATCATGTGGCATTTGCTTCCAGGAGCTGGTAAATCATGGCCTGGTTTGAGGTTCTATTAGCAAAGGCAAGGCTATCTCTGAGCTGCAGGCCAGCCCTGGATACATCTTTGGCATCTCTGGCACATCTGCTGATGGTTTTCCATTTGCAGTGATGGAGAGAGCTCTTAGTGGGTAAAATCCCTCTCAAGCACAAAAGCTGCACAAAGCCTCTGCAGCATGTTAAAGGCAGGCCCAAGGAAAAGGAATAAATTCCTTCTTGCTTATTACTGGCTTATTTTGACAAGGATTCACATCTCCTTAAAACCAGGTCCCAGCTGAGATGGAATATACGTCCAACAACTGTTGCAAAAAGCAATGGAGAAGGAAATAACATCTTCCCAGGAAACACAAGCCAAGGAGCTGCTAAAGGAGCCATCAGGAAGCAGCAGAAAGCTCCCAAAGTGCATCCATTGGAGCACAGTGAGACTGAAAGGAGCTGATGCCTGGAATGGGAGAAGAGGGAGAAGGAACATCTAGCAAAAGGCAGCAGCAAGAAGCCAGAGACTGAATAAGGGAGACCCTCCACTGCTCCATGGAGTTTTCCTACTGAGTCTCTGCTTTGGAAATGGTGAAGGAGTTAATTGTGATGTTGAGTGAGAGGCTCTGCTCAGCAAAGCTCCAGGAGCAGCAGCTGAGGACCTGCCCCCTTGGTAATCTATACCTATGCATTAATAAATAGGCTTGTTACTCCATTTGGTACAATGCCGTAGGGTGCATAATTAGTTTGCTATTAAATAGGCAAATATATAATTCTTTTATACATCTATGGATAGATGGCAAGACTAGAAAGACAGCTGCCTTTTGCAAAACGTAGCACAGGTAATTTCATTAAATAATTTCATAATCTACTCAAAACCTCAGGAGGCTTGGGGGTTGCTCCCAGCCTGTCAGTCCAGCCTCTGGAAAAACTCTTCCTCTAAACCAGTTTTTGTCAGAAAGATCATATGTAAATTATATATTTAACAATATTTGACACAGTTCCTCATTTTTAAGGGTGTTAGATCCATCCTGGATTAGATATTTTTTCCTGATCACATTAATATTTAGAAGCTGACTGTTGCGTATATAATTTAAATAAAACATAGTAGGAATGTGGAACAATGGAAAGGCTTTAGGAATTTCTGTCATTGGTTCTTGCTCAGCTCTGTTCTGAATTGGTTTATCTTTAAAATACTTATCTTTGAATCAACCACCCAAGAAAGACATCCAGAAAGATGACTGTGGCACGTTTTACAAAGTCTTGTAAATCGAAATGAAACTGTGACCCACAGAAACAATTGCTGTCTGGTGGTTTGGGTGTTTTTTTTGCAAAGTTGAGTGTATTTACGAAGAGGAAATCTGGAGAAGAATATCCATTACTAAATGCAATTAAAGGGGAGGAAAAAACAACAGCAACTCACTGCAATTCTTGTAAAGAGCTCTGCTAAACCTCTGGGAATAGAAGCCACTGATGCTTCTGGTTCCAGAATTGTTCTTAATTATCTTATTGCTTTATTCTCTGTTCTTCTAGTGAACTTCCCTTGGTTCTGAAAATGAGCACATACCACACTTTTGCAGACAAATGAAGTGGAGAAGCAAACTCTGAGGGCTTTTCAGTCCAGGCACCTTGGAGGAGGAATATCTGGCACGAAATTCCTGTAGATCAGTGGGTGTTTACCGAGACTGGACTATTTTTTGGAAGACGGGATTTTTGTCAGTAAGTTCTGCATGTATATTTGCTGTTAGTCCTCTTTCAACTCTCTTTGTTATTTATTGTAAGTTGTGATGTGGCAAGGCATTCTATCAGAAATATTTCCTTATCTCAATTGTTGTGTCAAATGTGTATGGGTTTCAGAGAGTTCAAGAAGTTTATGTGTTTAGTAGAATAGATAATATTTTTTTTTAAAGAACCCTTCCACAGAATTTTGAAGCTTATTCCCTTGCAAATCCGTACTCGTGAGGAAATGCAGCTTTGTCTTCCTTATCAAATATATTTTCAACAGGGTCCAGAAAGGAAAGCACATATAATGACTAGAATAGGTTTGAGCAATTGCCAGGGAGACAGGATTGAGCCTATTCTACACATTTTAACATTACATTTATTCTGTGGGAATTAAGTGATACTATTTTCCATGGCCATCTCGCTGATGTTTTTGGCTCAATCCACATTAATTTAAATAAGACAAAAAATTAAAATTATACATGACTGTATTCCCACTGTGTATTTTTCTAATTTTTTATAGAACTGTTTTTATTCCTTTTCTACTGAAATTGTTGTTCTACTGTAATTTTAGTATCCTATTCCAAATGGAAATATTTTGATTTCTTATTTATAGAACAATTAAGTTAATAAGTTATGATGTTATTCTTTCTGAGTGATTCTCAGGACACAAAGAACTTGAAAGATGAGTTAAATTGCAGTTATTAGTATTTTGTCCATACTATGCTGGTTTGCTTCCAGTAACCCTAAATGTGCAAGTTTGGAATTGATGTTTTCTTTACATGGAAAATACAAATGCCTGACCAAAGTTTCTTTCCTGTCTTACTTGGACAGAAAAAGGTAAGTGACCCTTGATGTAAATATGAAATGTTCCCCTAGAACTGAGAATCCAGCTTTAATGTACAATGTGAGTTTGCAGACAGTCCTCAGAATATTCTTGTGAAGAGAAACAGCCTTGAAGCGTGTTTATGATGTTTTCACACTGAATTTACACAGAAGATTACTGACCACTGTAATGTGGTTTATAATGTAAGGCTTTTTAAAGATTTGGGGACATTCCTGTGCTCAAAGATTTCCAAGCAAGGTAGGATGGATGTCAGAGAATGTTTCTAAGCCAGCAGTGCAGCAGTTCGAATATGATGTATTCCTGTCTCCACTGCTGGAGTTCCAGACCATTTTGAATTCAGTGGCATGAAGATAACATTTGTCTGATTAAAACAGTTTGATAAGAAAGGGAAAAAAAAAAAAAAAAAGGCAGCCTGCTCTACCTTCAGTGGAGTATCTTATCTGTGAGGGTGGAGAGGCCCTGGCACAGGTTGCCCAGAGAAGCTGTGGCTTCCCCATCCCTGGAAGTGTCCAATGCCACGTTGGACAGGTCTTGGAGTAACCTGGGATAGTTTAAGGTGTCCCTGCCAAAGGCAGGGGGGTTGGAATGAGATGATCTTTAAGGTCCCTTCCCACCCAGACCATTCTTATGATTCTATCTTTGTTAACTCATGTAAAGTTCTTTGTTAACTCATGTAAAGTTCTTTGTTGTTGTAAATCAGACGGGATCAAACATGTCTTACAGTCACCTCTGATCTGTGGTAACCTTTCCCTTTCCATTTCTGTGTCTCATGTTTGAGGTGACACTCCTCTCTCAGGAATCACGCACCAATTTTCATCAAGCACTGCCCTAACTCTGGCAAAACCATTAAGTTTTCCTCTGTGCAGGAAGCCCTCTGTGCTCAGCATCCCAGACATGCTGTGATGGCACAAACAGGCTGTTCTCACATGCCTGATGTAGTCATGAGAATAAATTGTGGCACAAACCAGTTAGAAAGTAGAGAAGAAAAGTAGAGATTGTTGAGGCTTGAGGTTGTTCAGGCTTTACCAATGACTGGAGGAGGATGAGGCCCTAGTTTTAAGTAGGAGTCAGCTCTGCACTGGGAGGGCTGGCAAGCTCTGGGATGCTCTGGCTTGCTTTGTCCATTCTGGAATGGGTAAGGGCACTGGGACAGGAACAAACACGGAGATGATGACCTGCTAAACTGTTCCAACTGTGTGCACCGTGAATGTGTGTCCATCTGCCTCATTTCTGGGATGAGAGCAACCAATCCTCTCCCTGCTGTTCACAGAGAGTAGTCCAAGGCAAAAGGGGACTTGTGGCCCTGTGAAATGCTGACTTGAGGTGTTTGTGTCCTTCCTCACAGCCTGCCTGCTCATCATGTCTTCCATTCTTGGGAAGATGAAGAAATTTGGCAGTTTTGACATGGAAGAGTCTGAAGTGGCAGATGAACACACGGAAGGGGAGGACTCTGTCCTGGAAACATCTGACAGCCCCCAGGGCCCCCCCAGCACCAGGGCACAGCCACCCAAAAGCAACATCTTTGCAAGGCGTGGGCGGTTTGTGATGGGGGATAGTGACAAGAACATGGCTCCCATGGACTCCTTTTACCAGATGGATCACCTGATGGCACCTTCTGTCATCAAATTTAATGTCAATTTGGAGAGAGGGAAACTTCACAAGTAAGTTTGCCCCTTCACAAGACTTGGTTGTAAGGAATAGTTTGACAACTGCAGACCATGGTTCTTCGAGCACCATTTGTTCTCTCCACATGAGCGTGACTGGTTTTTTCAGTTGCACTGTTTTCTCTGCCAGAATAAGGAGTGTCACAGCTGAAAGGCACAATGGCTGTTTTGGCATCTCTGAAAATTCAGAGGATCCGTGGATTGGATTGCCCAAAATTAGCAGTAGGCCTTAACTGACTGTTCAGTGAATGGACATCACTCAGAATGAGAACAAGGGATCGCCTGGCTCCAGGCCTGCAGTGTCACTGCCATACTGGAGTGCCTCTTCTAAGTCTTGTTCTCAGCTTTTCAGCAAGTAATACATAACTTTATCAGAACAGTTGCTTGCAGGCTTTGTTGATCTTGCAGATCCATCTATTCTAACCTGTACTTACCATTTCACGCAAGCTAATGAAAAATACTATTCTGATAGTTTTATAAAAAGTCTGTTAAATATCTGACTTTAGTATCTGACTTTTAATAACTGAAATTTACCCTTGTTAGGCTCCTATCTGCAGATTCCATCACAGGCTGCTCAGAAAAAGCTTTCAAATTTTACGACCGCAGAAGGATCTTTGATGCTGTAGCCCGAGGCAACACAAAGGACCTGAGTGACCTGCTGCTCTACCTTAATAGAACCTTCAAGCATCTCACAGATGAGGAGTTCAAAGGTACCCTTTAGTGCCACATGCCTTCAGTTGCCCTCTTCTTCTTCCAGTAGTGCTCCTGAGATGAAAACAAAAAAAAAAGATAATTATGTTCTATGTCTGCGGGAGGTCCTTTAAAAGCCACTACTGCCCTATTGATTGGGCAATCCATTGATTGTAAGGTTACAGGAGCTGAAATTTTCTCTGAAAACCCTAAATGAGTTTCCTTGTCTTTTGAAAAGCACCTCATTAATTCCTGCTTGCCTGGGTATAGATGGTGGGTCTGTAATCACTTCAATACTCCTTCAATCTTTTGTGTTATAGAGCCTGAAACTGGGAAAACCTGTTTACTGAAAGCCATGCTGAATCTGCACGATGGGAAAAATGATACCATTCCCTTGCTGCTGGATATTGCAAGGAAAACTGGAACTCTGAAAGAGTTTGTTAATGCAGAATATACTGACAACTACTACAAGGGTAAGAGAAATGGCTGCTACAGGGAACCCTCAGGGTACTACGGCTGAGTCTTCTGCATGAGGCTTTATGCCTGAGGATGCAGCACCCCAAAGTTCCAGTGTGTGATTAGGAATCTGTGCATTTATGCTGGGAGCGTGTTCTGTGCAATATTCTGCCATTTTTGATATACAGTGGTTTAATAGCAAGTCCGGGGGACTGTCCATTTGCTGTTTGTGTGGGTTCTTTTCCGTTCATTTCCAGAGCTTTTTAGTCTGCAAAGCTCGTGTTCCACCGTCTGACATGGAGCTGAGAGAGTTGCAGTGCTGAAAGCTCTCAGTCTGTACCAAGTGCTGGAGATTTCTGTCTGATGGGTGTCTCTGCAGGCCAGACTGCTCTTCACATCGCCATCGAGAGAAGGAACATGTACCTGGTGAAGCTCTTGGTCCAGAATGGAGCAGATGTTCATGCAAGAGCCTGTGGGGAGTTCTTCAGGAAAATCAAAGGGAAATCTGGCTTTTATTTTGGTAGGAGTGAGCACAGTATGGGCTTTATTGATTGAGTTATCCTAGCATCACCCCAAGTGCAAGCTGTTAAATAATCCTGTTTATGTGGGACTGGAGGCTCGGAAGTACCAGATGGGCTGTTCCACCATCAGGACAAATATTTACTCCCAAAAACTGAGCTTATAGACAAACACAGTTGGTAGTTGATGGTGTTCAGTGGGAGCTTGGTGTTCTCTGAGCACTGTATCCTTCGAAAGGTTTTAACCTTCTGCTCCTGTCCCGTCAGTGCTTTTTCAAAGCAGCTGTGTTTCTGTGATGCAGTTAAACCAAAGAAAATCTGATAGTAACAGCTATCACAAGAATTGGTGCTGTATCAGAGAAATCCACCTCTTCTTAGTGCAAATTGAAAACAACGTGAACTTTGTGTTTATGCACCTGTATTACTGGCCTTTCTGACCACTCCTTCCCTTTGCTTCCTGTAGGGGAGCTGCCCTTGTCCCTGGCTGCCTGCACCAACCAGCTCTGCATTGTGAAATTCCTCCTGGAGAATCCCTACCAGGCAGCCAACATTGCTGCTGAGGACTCCATGGGCAACATGGTCCTGCACACCCTGGTGGAGATTGCAGATAACACTAAGGATAACACCAAGTTTGTAACCAAGATGTACAATAACATATTGATCCTTGGGGCCAAAATTAATCCAATCCTGAAGCTGGAAGAGCTCACCAACAAGAAAGGGCTGACTCCATTAACCCTGGCAGCCAAAACGGGGAAGATAGGGGTAGGTGAGAGAAGGTGTTTAACTGTCCTGTTATTGTATCAAGTTACAGAGAGCACATGTAAAACGTTCATGCAAGATGGGTTTTATAACTTTATTACTGGGGCCTTTTAGTTAATAGGAACTGATGCTGCAGTTTAACGTGCAAAACTGTACAGTCCTTAAAGGCCATGAAATGTGTGTGTGTTCTGTGCCCAGCTGGTGTTATTCATACACCCCTGGTATGCAAGGCAGCCCAAGAGGAAACCATTGGAGCCCTTGTACTTTTGACTGATGATATAACTCATTTCTGACAGTCCCCATTCAAAGTGACTGTGTGCTCAGAGAGGTTAACATACACCTCTGCTTTTCTCTTGCAGTTTTGCAACAGATAATGCCAAGCTGTAAGAGGTATTTATATTTCTCATCTCCCAGCATCCAGTAAGAAAATTAATTGTGTTTCCTTGAGAATGCAGTGCTCCAGTGGTTTGGCCTCAGCTCAGTTAAACTAGGGAGAAATGACCCATCCTTTCTTGTGGAGATGCTGAGGAACAAGAAGTCCATTAGCACTGAAATGCTGGTTGTATTGTTCTTTTGCAATTAGATTTTCGCTTACATCCTCAGACGAGAGATCAAAGATCCCGAGTGCAGACACCTGTCTAGGAAGTTCACTGAATGGGCATATGGACCTGTCCACTCCTCTCTTTATGACCTGTCCTGTATAGACACATGTGAGAAAAATTCAGTGCTGGAGATTCTTGCCTACAGCAGTGAGACACCAGTGAGTATTGCACCTCCTTTGCATTTTATTCCCAGGCTGGGGGACTGCTGGGGAAGAGCTTCGTGTTCCACACAGTGCACCTTTCGCCTCCTTTCCATAAAAGAGCAATGTCCCCTCCTGAGTTTAAGGAAACTAGAGGGAACATTTGCTGAAGATGGATATCATTTTTTTTCCTTTCGAAGTCTGGTACATAGTGGTCCCAGCAAGACTCTTCTCTTTCTCCTTCCGCTCAGAACCGGCATGAGATGCTGCTGGTGGAGCCCCTCAACAGGCTCCTGCAAGACAAGTGGGACCGGTTTGTCAAACACTTGTTTTACTTCAACTTCTTTGTCTATACCTTGCACATCAGCATCCTCACTGCAGCTGCTTACTACAGACCTGTACAGAAGGACCAAAAGGTATGTCACTCTGGCATGTGTCAGGGGAGCCACCAGTGTGTGACATCCCAGATCTGCCTCCCATCTGCATGTGTGCTCCTAACATCAGAAATTTCCTCTTTCCTGAAGGGAGGAGGGAGATTTTGACCCTGCTTGGTTCCCAGTCTTGCTGCAGCACATTCAGAAACTAAACCTGTTCCCCCTGAAGTGTAGTTGCTTTCAGCTGCTGGCAAGGCCAGATCTTTCCTGTCTCCAGTTCTGTTGAACATGTCTTTCTGTCTTACACAGCCTCCCTTCACCTTTGGTCATACCACCGGGGAGTATTTTCGGGTGACTGGAGAGATCCTGAGTGTTCTGGGAGGCCTCTATTTTTTTTTCAGAGGGGTAAGATATTTGAAAATGTCTCTTTTGCTGTTTGGGTAGGTGTAGGAGAGAGTCAAACAAGCTTTTCCTAGTCATTAACATTGGCTGCTACAATGATCCATATTTTAGTCAAGAGCAACAAATCATTTTTCCTAGGCCTGATAAGGAGTTCTCAGGTTACTAATGAACTAAGATACAATTTTATCTATTTATAAAAAAAAGATTCTCCTTAGAAGGCAATCTTAGCAATTAGCTTTGCCAAAGCTTAAGGGTGGGGTATTCCAAGCAGACAGTCCTCCACTGAAGTCCTTCTGGCTTAGCCTAAAGTCCCCCAGCTTGCTCTTGGCAACCAGTGGAAAGGGTGCAGTGAATCCCAGGTCCTCAAACAGTGACTGAATCGGTTGTTGTCTTCAAAAGAGACACCAGATGTGAGAGAATTCAAGTGTTGCTGGAAGAGTCCTCCTGAGATATTGTGCCAGTGTTGTTTTTCAGCTGTTCTTGTGATTTTAATAGGTACCGGCTCCCTAGTACAGGGATCAGGGCTCAGTTGATGAGTTCACAGGGGATAGTTAATCCCTCCTTGATGCAAACCTGGTCTTGGTTGCCTTTTCTTTCCAGATACAATATTTCGTGCAGAGGCGCCCGTCACTCAAGACGCTGATCATTGATGGCTACAGTGAGGTTCTTTTGTAAGCTCCAATATCTTTGGTTGCATCTCAGCTGGAAACAGATGAGTGTGTGAGATCTGTAGTTCTGGCTGAAGGCACCTGTAATAGGTAGATGCTTTGCTATAAATTCCTGGGTCTTTAAAACAGAATTGCCAGTGGATATCACTGAACAGATGGGTCTGGGTCAGTGACCTTCTTTGGAGGTAAAGCAAGTTAAGTATCTAGATGTTCAGTGACTGTGTCATGCAGCAGAGTTAGGAATAGATCTCCAAGCTGGACTTATGCAGTGGATATGCAGAAATCCTCCCATTGCTAAAGGGAGCTTTGCCTCTGAATGTTTGGCTCTTTTCTCTTCCCAACTGGAGTGCACTAAACAGGGGGAATCCCTCATCCTGCTGTACACCCCATGGGGCTCCTCTTTTTCCACCACCTGTGGCCAGCTCAGCCCTCTGCACTCAGACCATGCTTGTCTTTCAGCTTTGTTCACTCCTTGCTGCTCCTGAGCTCTGTGGTGCTGTACTTCTGTGGCCAGGAACTCTACGTGGCTTCCATGGTGTTCTCCTTGGCACTGGGCTGGGCCAACATGCTCTACTACACCCGTGGCTTCCAGCAGATGGGCATTTACTCTGTCATGATTGCCAAGGTCAGTGCAGGGAGCAGGTGTGCCCAGAGTGGGACACTGCTGCCAACAGCCCCATTTCCAGGAGACACGTTGCCACATCTACCTCCATGATGCCCCTGGGAAAGCTCAGAGCACTCTGCTAAACTCTGCTGTTACCTTCTGAGTGAAGTGATAAAATTTAAGTGTTGTAGAAAAACCTCCTGCTCCTCATCCATACATTTTATAGCAGTCTTGATATGATGATGATGATTTTTATTACCTGCCGTGCTTCAAAATAACTACAATTGGACAAGGATGGGTGAAAGGAGGTTGAGAACAGTGCAGACTGCTCTGGTGTGAAATGGCCCAGCTTTCTACCAGATGGACATTTCTTTAAGTATAGTTCAAATGTTACCAAGCAGACCAATTAGCCAAGAGGCAGTAGCTGGCTAATAAACGTCTCTGTATGATGCAGGCAGCCAGCCCAAGAGGGGAAGAAAGTTGCAACTGTCTTAATGTGGTTTATACTCACAATGAGGAAACTATTCGACAGGCATATGTGTTGCATATGTGTGTAAACTGCTGCATGAATAACAGAGAAAAATGTTTTCTGTATTAAAAGTTTTATCATCTCAGCAGGATAAACAACAGCCAGTTCATGCAACTGCCTTCTTGAGCTGAAGCAGGATTTTCTACCAGTTTTTGTTGCAGTTTATATTCAAGTTTTAGCAATGTTAAAATATTCTGTTTTCCTGTTGCAGATGATCCTTAGAGACTTGTGTCGCTTCATGTTTGTCTATCTAGTGTTCCTCTTGGGATTTTCTACAGGTAATTTTCTATTTGGAGTTACTTTTTGTTACTTTAAAGAGTCTCAGAAAATTTTATTTTTCAAGTTGCTTAGACTTTTTTTTTCGAACTAAAAACTAAAAAATCAGCCTCATTACAAAAAATACCTCTTCAGAATAACAATTATGTGTAGTAATTTCATATAGCTTTTCATCCCTGGGTCTCAAACTGCTTTCCAAAGCTGATGGAAAAACGTTCAGTCATCCTGTGCTTTGTAGAGAAGGCTGAGGCAACTCCTTCTGAGAGGTGTCAGTTATAGGGAATATTTTATAGGACGATTTCCCTGGAGTCAACGTACCATGAGGATAAAGTGCTTTACCTTTATGCTCGTTTCACTGCTTGCAAAGGAATTATGATCCTAAATTGTATTTTCATCCTGCCTATGTGATTCTTCTTCTGCAACAGCTGTGGTGACCTTAATTGAAGATGACAATGAGGGGCAAGAGACAAATTCCTCTGACTATTCCCGGTGCTGCCACGTGAAACGAGGCCGCACGTCCTACAACAGCCTCTATTACACCTGCCTGGAGCTTTTCAAGTTCACTATTGGGATGGGGGACCTGGAGTTCACAGAGAACTACAGGTTCAAGTCTGTGTTTGTCATCCTTTTGGTTCTCTACGTCATCCTTACGTACATCCTCCTGCTCAACATGCTCATTGCGCTGATGGGGGAAACCGTGAACAAAATTGCACAGGAGAGCAAGAGCATCTGGAAGCTCCAGGTGTGTTGGTTCTGGGAGGCTGCTATCCTAGTCAGGAGGGTGTGGGGAATCATTAGAAATTTCAGAGAGAATCTTTGGGAACCTTCATCTTTCTAAATAACAGGTCACTGCTTCTTTCTGATTCCCCTGGACAGCTCCTGAAAAAAGTATTTTAGTTCCTTTTCCGTGTCTATTTGATGCTTTGCCTGAGCAGATGTTCCCAGCGTTCCACAGATGTTCAGAATTTAAGAAAAGAAGTACTTTTGTAATTAGACAAAATTATTTGGGCTTTTGATGATGGAAAATCCTGATCAGACTATGGAGACAGGGATTATGCAAGGGGAAAACCAATCTTTACCAGAATCTCAAAGGCACATCAGTTTTTGTTTGAGGTAAGAAAGGGAACTTCATATTTCTAGTCACAGGGCAGTAATCCAGCATTTTTAATGACAGTAACAGAGGGTGATATTTCAGAGGTGGTTACAGTGGCTGCTCTAAGATGATGACAATGATAAGTGCTGAAGGTCTGTAAAATAAAGGCAGAATTCAGGATTTGTATGACTTTGACCAGCAGCCTCTCAGTGCTCTGCTTTCTCTTACCTGGCAGAGAGCCATCACAATCTTGGATATCGAAAACAGCTACTTGAACTGTTTGAGGCGCTCGTTCCGGTCTGGGAAGCAAGTCTTGGTGGGGATCACACCTGATGGCCAAGATGATTACAGATGGTGCTTTAGGTAACCTGTTTGTGTGTCAAATAAACAATCTTTTTGTAGTAGGAAGCAGAACAATCTGGTAGTAGGAAGCAGAACTTTTCCCCCTGGAGCAGTCTGAAAAGTAGTGCACTAATACTGTCTACAGTAGTCAGTTTAATCTGATTTTTAGGTCAAATCTGAGGCTTGGGAGGTGGCAGTTTGTGATATAAACTAATCCTGGAGTTGTCTGGTGATGCTTAGAATAGATATTGGGTTTGTTGTTCTCTCCCCAGGGTTGATGAAGTGAACTGGTCCACATGGAATACAAATCTGGGCATAATCAACGAAGACCCCGGGTACTCTGGGGACCTCAGACGGAATGCCAGTTTCTCTATTAAATCTGGCAGAGGTGAGGGCTTCAGGGACCTAAATCCTGGTGTGGGCCACACACTGGGTATAGCAGCAGCATGAATGAATTGCTAGAGGGCACTCAGCATTATGCACTTACTGATAATTCAGTAACTAAGTTTATGTCATTTCCTGTCAGCACAAAATGCGAAGGATGAAGTGGGCTCATCACTCACAGCAGTTTGACTCTTGGGAATAAAACCCCCATAGATCTGTCATTCTGAATGGAGATTTTACAAACAGATAACATGTAAATCCTGAGGAGATGGAGCAGTGTATGATGGCAACCAGATAGACAGGAGGAGGCTTTTGGAGGCCCCAAGTCCTGCAGTTTGGGAACTCAGCCCCCAGCACAGAAGTATTTAACTGTGCAGTCAGTATCTGCTGTACTTGCCAGCTGAAATATGGAAAACTCATGCAACAGCATGGGCAAGAAAACCACAAAGCCCTTTCTTCCTGCTTCTTTCTTCTTCTTTCATCAGCTTCCTATTTAAACCACTTGTATATTTTCTGATTCTGTGGAGGGGGAAAAATTAACCATTCCTTTCCTTTGTAGTTTCAGGGAAACACTGGAAAACGTTGGTTCCACTTCTAAGAGATGGAAGCAGGAGAGAAGATACTCATAAGCTACCAGAGGAAGTCAAGTTAAAACCTGTTTTGGAACCTTATTATGAGCCAGAAGATTCTGAGGTGTTGAAGGAGTCACTTCCAAAGTCAGTCTAATCTTGCTTTATTTTTAGGAAGAAGTTTAATTCTAGTTGTCTGTGTTGGCCCCACTAGAAAAAGGCCAGAGGACTTAGGAAATTACTGTGTGCAAGGATTCACTAAGTATGCTAAATAAAATACTTGTTGTTTAAGCTCATGCCTCCATAGTTATTTTTAGCATAACCTTCTGTCTGCTTTTAGAGTCTCTTTCTTTTAAAAAGTATTTTTATGAGCTGCCATACACCCTGATTTTGTGGCTTTGCTGCCTCAAACCCCAACCAACTGAACTATTATGACAGAGGAGATGGACTCATAACAGAGCAGTGAAAATCACCATAGATATGTTCCTGTGAGAAAAGTTTCTTGGAAAGCAGATAAATAAATGGGACAGAGAAAGAATACAAAATTATGAGTGATCTAGAGATGTTATTCTTTTCTCATAACACAAGAACAAATATACTCTGTGAAATTTTAAAGGTTGAATAGTCAAAACCAATGAAATAAATGTTTCTTTTACACTGTCTGGGTAAACTCCAGAAATTCACAGTTATTGTTACTGAGGCTGAAGGCTTAACAAGACCCAAAATTTGACATTTATTTAGATAACAGATGAACTTTGCACAAAGTAAGAGATAGTGGTGATACAGAATATATGTTTCAAAGGTCAGATGTATAATAATGTACAACAATAATAATCTTGAAATCAGAAAGTTTTTGTTCTTGACTTTGACAGCAGCCACAGGGGGAAAGAAATCTGGTGCCTGCAAATCCATCTGGCTGCATTTACAAAGAGAATCAGGACAACTATCTGAGAGAGAAAATAGTCAGATGTTCTAAAACTACAGATGGGAGCTCTGGAAAGAGAGGAGAGTGTAAGGTAAATTGTTTTGCCTTCTTTCCTTGCATCGCTAAAGCACTTGGGAGTTCACAGCCTTCACTGCCCATGTCAGTGTGCATATACAAGTATCCTTGAGTCAACAGGGTGTTTGCCTGTGGGTTTCAGTCCTTCCTGTGGCTGCATCTGAAGTACAGTTGTGCTGAAGTGCTGCTGTGAAATGGGGCCAGAGGACACACAGCCTGTGCCAGGGAAAGCCCGTCGTGCTGGGGCTGTGACACACCCACCGTGCTCTGGGAACACTCCCCTGGGTCACGGCAGTTGGAATATGACACACCGGAGGGGCCCTGTGGAAATTTATCGGCAAAACTGGAAATCAGAGACATGGAAAATGGAGCCAACCTCTGAAATGTAATTTTCATCAATACAGCCTGTAATTTTTCTGCATTTTCAGATGCTGAAACACTCATTACTCTTAAAGAGAAGCAATCAGTGTGTTTACATTGGGGGTGCCCTTCGCTTCTACTGCCGTGAGGTGAAGTTTTGGGTTGTGTGCCATCACTTCTCTTACTGGGGTCAGGGTTTCTCACCCTGCTCCTTTCTCATGGGGCACTACAGCAATATATTTGAAGAAAATCCTCAAACATCCACCTCCTTTATTTGAAATAGTAGCACCATCTAGAGGACTAGTAATTCTTGTTTCTTTGGTTAACGTCACTCAGGACAAATGTAGTTTTATTTTCACAGAGTTTGTAGGGTAGAACCAGAGAAACTTGCCAAAGGATTTGAAAGAAATGCTTGGAAAAAGTCAGAATTTAAACTGGAAATAATCAGAATTTAATGTCTCTGGTGGACAGGGAAACCACAAAGGATGTTTAAAGTAGGTGTGTTCAATTCCATACCCATTTCAGTATCAAAGGTGTACCTCTAAACACTTGATAGATTCCACTCAAGGCTTTGTTACACGTCATGCTGAACATGGCAGGAGACAATCCACATGTAAAACAAGCACAGCTAAATAGGCAAGACCAGCTGAGACAGTGTAACAATTTATTACTAAAACTATTTAGGATAAATGTGGAAAGGGGCTGACCAGTAAAACATAGTTGATTGCCTCCGTGCCTTTGTGTTCCAGGGCAAACTTATGCTTGGAGGGACACCAGGATCATGATATGGCTGGAAAGCGTTCATGAAATTTCTGTTTGCCCTGGGAGGGATCCATTTCTCATAATTATCAGCCTGGGTAGAGTCCAAATCCATTGCTTGAATTTCACCTTGATTTACGTCAAGTGCCTGTCCAGAAGGATTGATCAGCTGCCCTAGGTAACCTGAACAGATTGTACACCTCTGCTTTCCTGCCCCTTTCTGCTCCAACAAGATTACAAATTGCAGGAGACTTCCTAATAAAAACCCCAAATGCCAGAGTTCAAACTGAAAACATGCATCAGTATAATGCTGTGGCTAAGAATGTAAATGCCCTATACTTGTGGGATAGGGTGGCGCTGGTGGGGTTTCTGGTTACATTTTTAAAATCCCTCAGTCCTCTCTGGGAAGCAAACAAAATTATCCCACTTTTTCAGAGGGAGTTATTAGCAACCTCTCATAATTTCCAGCTATACCATCCCTCAGTTCCTGCAGTGGGCAGGAATTTGTTTCCCACAGATGGGGAGGTAGAGCTTGGCAGTGACTCGAGCCCATTGTTGCACACATTTATTCAGGCTCAGCCAGGGCTCTCTTTGCCAGTTTACTTCCTTCGTTTTCTTTCCACCTCAGCACAGGGAATTGCCTTTGGAGACGAAGGTGGGTCTGTTCAGGCAGACAGGGGGGGATGCTTGGAGGGGACACACTTGCTCTTGAAGGGACACCCCAGGGAAGAGAGGTGGCTTGTCAGGAAGTCTTTGTCCTTTAAAAATACCTTTGCCAGGACCAGAACTTTTCTGTTCCCACTTGTAAACACCTGCACTGAGGAGGAGCATGGCCTTGTAACAACTTATCTTTACTTGGGTTCTTTCATGGAGGTTCTGTTCACCTTGGCAGATGTATTTTGCAGGATCCTGCAGGATCTTGAGCCCTTGAGGGAGTTTTTTAGTTTGAAGTTTGCATAGTTGTTTCCCATTGGGCGTGTTTAGAAACAGCACGTGGTTCCCATGCTGTTCTTTTGGGGCTTGCAGGTGGTAAAAATCTGTCCTCTCACAGTTATTAGTCACATTAATTTGTGTCCACACCAAGTGCTTAATATGAGATGATCAGGTTGGACAACTGTATATAAGCACCAGTTCCCAATAACCACATGGGCACAAAAGCCAAAGAAATGGAGGGTGTTGATGTGCTCACCTCCTGTCTGTGGGTGACAGCTGTAATTAGCAGTGACTGCAAATCTGTGTGGGATGGAGACAGCAAGAGAGCTGAGCTGGGCTGCACTGCTCTGGGAGGAGAGAATGCACTGATGAACCTGTGGAAAAACAAAAACATGATCTCAGTATTTACAGCATTGCCATACCTGAGATGCAACTGCTCCTGGCAGCCATGAAAACCGAACGGTTGTGCCTTTCAAACTCCAGTAACTTCTGAATTAGTTGAGAAAAACAGACATTCTGACCGAAGAACTTGGAGCCACATGGCCTGTTGTTCGTGTGCACTTGTTGTGCCCTCTGCCACAGCTGCAGTGGCAGCTGGAGTGTGAATGGCCCTTGTGCTAATTAAACATTCATGTTAATCCCTTCTCAGGGCAGTTTTTAGTGGGGTCCACGGCAGAGCAGGGCCCACAAGAGGGCCCCCAAGCCATGTTTAGGGCTGCTGCTGGTCCCCCTGGGGCACCCCAGAAATGACTGGCTCCTGGACAGCCCCTCTCCTGATGCCACTGTCTTGCTCTGCTGCCTCTGATGACATTAATTATGCAGAATTATATTTATTTTTGATAAATGCCAGCTAATTCTGCCGCTCTTTGGAGGCATCTGTATGACACTGGCACATCACTCAGTCCTGCATCTTTGCTGCAGCCCTCAGTACTCAAAAACCCACAAGGTGTGTGTGTGCCCAGCAAGTGCTGCTGTGCTGCAAAACACAGGGGATCCTGCCAACCCCGTGGCTTTAAAGGGTAGAGCCAGTGGGCTCAGGTTCTGATGCTTCAGCTTTTCAGAATCCCGGAAACAGGAATTTTATACAGTGTTTTTCAACAAGCTGTTGTGGTAAATTTTCCAAACTCCAAAAAATTCCATGTACATTAAAAACACCCGATATGCTGATGGTCCTGGATGTTTAACACCAGCTTGCACACGTTAGAGAGAATCCTCCTGCAGTGAAAGACGCTTCTTACAAGTCTCCATGTCTGCTCCATTAGGCACAGGCATGGATTTACCAGGGCTTGCGAGGAAGAGGTTTTAATTGATGCTGCCAGATGCAGCATGGACATTCTGGGTCTTCTGATTGTGGTTATAGGGCTCTGAAGTGCTTTCCATCACCCACACCATGCAGACTGGGATGACTTCTGACTCTGGAAGAGTTTCCACAGAGAAAATATGGACCCTATTCCTCCTACATACGATGTTAATCTTCAAAATACGTGGTGGAGGGCACCTATTGCTCTGGGAAGGAGGAGGAATCAACCAACTGATCTCAGTGGATTACTCTCTTCATGGTGTGTTGGTGGTGCTGGGGCTGAGCTGCATCATCATTAGTAACACTTCCCGTTTCAGTGTGCAGGGAATGAGTGGGCTCCAGGAGACGCCAACATTTCCAGAATCACCGAGGTTTTCAAGGCTTCATCATCATCCGGAGCAGCATTTCTCAGTCATGGCTCTAATCAGCCTCTAAAATCAACATTTTAGTCACCCCAATGTTGGTATGAAAACTCGTGTCCCCTGGAGTTGCCGCGTCAGCCGGTGAGAGCAACTCCCAATTACAGGAACTAAAGGAAGTGTCCTGCTCACTTGGCCTGTAAGAGCACGTCGCTAAGTCTCAGTCATTTCTTTTGAAGCTGGCACAGTAGGTTTATCCCAGACATTCCTCTTATTCCAGAGGAGAATGCGGATAATGAACCACGTAGAGAAGAGGGATCCTGCCCCCAGCTCCTGTTAGTCAGAGGGGGAAAGCCAGGAGTGTTTAATTGGCAAAGGGGAAGACACAAGGAAGAAGATGTCCCTCATTACCAGAAAGATACAGGAGAGCTGAGTTTAGGGCTGGAAACAGGTAAAGGTTTCTCAAGAGGAGGATTTGCAAGGGCACATGGAAACAGCTATTTCTGAAATAAGCACTGAATAACTGAAAGTTGAAGCACTGACAAAGAGAGGGGTGATTTGCATAATAAAAGAGGTTTTAATTAGAATAATGGGTTGAAACCGAGACAGGGAAAATGTATCTTGAAATATGCTCTTCCTGTGGGGCACATACAGCATGTATCTGCCCAAGAACTCCCTTTGGAATCATGGAAAGTTTCAAACATCAGCCCACATAAGCAGATAATCCAGTGCCATCCTGATAGCAGGAATGGGGGACCTGCAGGTTTTAGATCTTGTTTTGGGGAACCAAAGTGTCGGAGGGTTTATCTCAACTGGTAGATGTTCACCTTCAGTTCTGCTTCCCTTAGTTTCCAGAAATAACTTGACAAAAAGTGGAAGGGGCCTTCAGGGACTTAATTTTATTACAGTTAGTGAGCATCTCCTATGCTGATACATTGGATGCAAAGTTTTAAGATGTGAGAGTGGGTGAATATTTGTTCCACTCACATTTTTTATGGGTCTAAACGGATCTTTGGAGGGGGAAGGGGAGCAAACTGTTCCCCAGATTTAGATGGATGAGACAGATAAAAATATTTTCCTTTTAAAAAGGGAGATTTAATGTTCCTAATCGAATGACTAAACCCAAAGTTATTATAACATGTAAGATCCTCCCCAGCTGTGGCGATCACCCTCCAGAAACTGCTTGAGTCAAACAGCGGCAGTACAAACTTGAGCAGAAAAATGTAGTGTGTAGGTGGGGCCAACGCTTCCTTCACGGTGTGTTCCCTGAGGCATTTTCATGTTGCTTAATTCCCCTGCCCTGCTCAGCCTCACCAGAAACTCTCACCACAACTGAAGATTTGCTGAGGGTACAAACTCGGCTGAAATAGTTGGAGAATGACCCTGACCTAGCCGGGAATGTGAGGCTCACCAGCCAAGAGGAGGCTGTGCCTTGGGAGACCTCGCTGAAGTGTGATGTGTCACATGGGAGACGTGGCTGCCTCGCGGGTGACTGTGAACTGAGAGCCAACGGAAGGAAAAAGTGCCATCTCATGGTCTTAAAACTGGTTTTATTGTTTCCTCCGAAGGTTTCACGCCCGTGTGAGCCTCCCCCAGTGACTGTGCACAGCCTGTGGCCCACAGCACCAGCAGCCAGGACGTGCTCACAGGACAGGGACAAGAAGCACCCACCACCCCACACTTCTGTGGGGTGTGTACAATGAGGACTGGCAAAGGGCTTTGTAGGTCTGTACTGTTACTTTTTGCCTTAGGAGTGGCAGGGGACGCTTAACAAAAGCACAAATGCAGGAAAAGACACAGGAAAAGAGTTACAGATCCATTCTCCCCATTGCTTGTTATTATGTCATGCTTATCTCGTGTAACTTTACCAAGACAAAGGATAACTATGACCTGAAATGAAATACTGATGCCACTTGGAAAAAGCGGATTTTTACTGCACTTATTTCCACTTACTCAATGCTGAATCTACCCCTGCATAGGGAATTGGCCACAGGTGTGGGAAGTAGAGAGATTCAGGTGGAAGTGATCACACTACCAGGTGGAGAGAGGGTATATTAAGGGAGGGAGGGAGGCAGCTTGCTTTCTTTAGTGAGGGTGGGGTGGGTGGAAGCTGAGGTACAGGATCAGGTTCATCTCTGCTCTGTTATTCTTAGTGCATACATTAGCATAGTCTCTGGGAGCCCTGGCCACGGTTCAGCAGGGCACTACTCAAATGCAGAATATAAATGTTCATGTTCCCAAGCTCAGCTATAGGAAGGAAGAAAAGGGCAGAGACAGACTGAGGAGTGTCATGAGCTACTCGTTGTGATGAGCAGGAAGGAGTCTCAGGGCTGCAGCACTCCAGCTGCAGAGCTGCTTGAATTTCACCCAGGAAGCATATTTTAGAGGAATAGGAATTAATTTGGATGTCTAACTGTTGGATAATGATGGCAGTCCCAACAATAATGCTGTTTCTTCAGCACACTGGACTCATCCACCTTGGTTTCTTTGCCAAGCAAAAGAAGCTGCATAGTGACATAGTTGTACTGTAGGCTCCAGTAACTCTTCTCTGTCTTTCTGTGAATGGGGCTGTTCTTTTGTGGCAAGAATCCTGGGGGATAAAATCTCCAGGCACGTATGTTATGCAAATATGCATAACAACATTGCTGAAGAGGCTGACTGGTCCCTGCAGTCCAGACTGCACCAACTGGTAAGTGATACCCCAGTATTTTCCTGGAATGATTTTCCACAAGGCTGTTAGGTGATAGTCACACACACTTACAGGCTAATTCATTTCTCTCTGTTGCCCAGCTGCATAAAACAACCTCTTATCTCACAGTTTATGAGCATGTTATTTAAATAATTGCAAGTGCTACTCAGTTGCCTGGAGTGCTGTGAAAGCTCTTTGTATATGTGTGTAGCAGCACACAGATGTGATCCCAGAACAAGTTTAACTTAACAGGTCAATCTTCATGTAGCTTTTCAGCATAAACTATACTGCTGGCATTGGAGACATACACCTTCTTTTAAAACCATAGTCTCTATGGGATGTCTGGTGGATTCTTCCCACAACAGATCAACAACTCTGAATCCTTTTCCACAGAAACAAAGAATTTAAATGCATTTTTTCAACTGTGAAAAAACATGAAAGACTCCTGTAAATCAATTAAACACCGTACTCAGGGGAATTAGGCTGCTACTACTGCTTGGAGTGCTCAGTGTTTTAATACTTAAATTGTGGATTATTTTTAAGGAGTGGGGAGTGGAATGATGACAGTAAGTAATTTACAATTATTCTTGATGTTACCTAATGTTAAAAATGCTTTTAGATAATGGCTCCTCCCCTTAGTGACTACCTGTTGGGGTGCTGAAAAATCACAGAATTAAATACAAAATCTGAATACCTTCTAATGTGAGTTTGACTGGGATCATGTCATGTATCAGCAGATGAGCAAATGCAGCTCTGACTTGCTGATGTCAGATGGCAGAACTCCTAATGCTCAATCCCTCCCATCTGGGGTTTCCTTCATCTTGTTCATTTTAGTTTCTGGTGAGTCTAGCACTTGCTAGGAAAACAAAATAATGCCAGATAGGACTTGTGCTGCACAGGCTACCCATTGCTAATGTTTTCAAGTAATTTTTAATAAGGGATGCGTGTTATTAATATTCCTGACCCTTATGGCATCTCTTGAGTAGCTGAAGCAGCTGGTGAGTGCAGTAAAGCTCTATAAAATGGTCTACATATTCATGATGGAGCCTATTGCAAAACCCTCCATGGCTTTTGAAAAATGCTGGCCTTGTCAGAAATCTCAGGGTGGAGCAGGTCTGGGAACATAAAGGTTGAGCAGGTTAATGATTAAAACCGTAAGAAAATGCTTGCACGAGTGTGACTTACTGTAGTTCTGCCCCTCACTTCCTGGCTCTTAAGCCTGTCCTTAAAATAGCTCAGTTCAGGCTCACAACACCTATGGTTGGCACATAATGTCCTTCTCTGTTTCCAGCTCCAAACAGTCTGGGCTACTGTTCCCTAAATCTGACAGTTGCACAGGGAAGGCCACGCTCAGGTTCAAGGAGTCCAGGCTGTCCCTGTAAGGCAGCAAGAAGCTGTTAACACAGAACAGGCAGGATGGAGTGTAACCTGTGTGTGTGAACTGTTAACAGCTCACACAAAATCTGCACCTCTCCGTAGGCAGGTTTGGAGCAGGGCTCTGTCTCTCTTGCGGTAGCTTGTCCCAGTTTTTCCTCTTTGGATAACTGCCACTACATTATAAATAGACCACACTGCTAGGGCCTATATTCTGCTAAACCACACAGATCTGGGTGCTTTCAGATATAGCTGCTTTCTGAGTTCAAAGTCCTGCTTGCTGCCAAACCCATTTTCTCTCCTTAGCAAAAGAATTTCTGTTGCTGTGGTTGATGCCAGAGGGAAAGCAACAGTCCTCCAATGCACCTTCACCCAGATTTAATGTAGCTTTGCCTCTTTTCACTTTTCTATCCTCAGAGTGACTTCAATTAAACAGTTTCTCACAGTTTGTGTTGAGAACTGAGCTGCTGCTCTCCCAGGCAGGATGAAATGGCAGGATTCAGTCCCTGTTCCAGGTCATTACACCAGCAGGTAAGAGACCATCAAAGCAGCTACTCTGGGTTGTCACGTATTAGCTTGGGCACAGTCACTTGACAAGATGTGAACATTTCCTGGTACAGGCTTTGGAATATATCACCACAAATCTGTGCTGGGAGAAGCTGGATGGATGTGTGCTCAGCACTTCCAGCCAAAGGGATCCCCTGATGCCAAATCCAGCCGGCCCAGGCACGGCCTGTTTCCCCACACAGCTCCTGGGAAGCTGATTCATCACAGGGAACACTGCAGTGCTCCTGGCATTTCACACAGGGAGATCTGAGGCAAATGGCATACCCAGCAGTCCTGTCTTTAAAGATACCTACTTCACAGGAAGAGTTTACCTGCAGTTTGTAAGTATATTTTAAAGCCATATTCTTTGCGTTAAAATGTCTGGATCTAGGTCATAGCATCCTAAGATATTGTGGTTTTACTTCAATATTTTTGATCTACCTCCTACCAAAAAAGAAAAAAAAGCCACCAAAAACCCACCAAAATTTGGCTCTTCTTCCCTTGTCTACAGCTGGGCAAAGATTCCTGTTCTGCTGCCTGCATAGTTCACATTAAACTCCCATCTTATAATCAAGTGAAGACCAGCAGCTGTAATTGCACCTTGCAGGTCTCACAGGCAAAGACACACAAGTTTTTAACATACTATTTCTGGTGATAAAGGAGGAGCTCTATAAAAAGAGCAAAAGAACATCAGGTCACTCTTCTGGCATGTCCCAGAACAGAATTCTGCATCAGCCATTGCTCAACAGCTCAGAATTAGCCAACCTGAGAAATGCAGCACAAAGTAACACCAGGACTGTTTATGTGAAACCCAACAACTGTTTGTGTTCCCACAGCCCCTCTGGGTACACATTCATCAGAAACTATTATAGGTGGGGAAAGATCTAAACACGCCCACTGTGGTTTCACCAACATCATCGCTGTGAAATAAGATTTTTCTAAGGCCTTCCCTAATTTTTCAAAGTATTACCAGAACCTCTTTGCTTGCTGGAGCACGTAGCAGGATCGTTTTCTCACTTCTGCTTTGGGGTAGTTCCCTGCTTTATAATAAACTGAGCATGACATAAAGGGGGTCATTTACAACCCAAATGCATGTGCATAACCATTCTCCTTTGAAAACAGTATGTAAACTGCAGAGCAGCGATGCTTTGAGATATTCTACTGCTGCCATTAAGTCATCCCTGAGCAACTCAGCTTTAGTAACACTTCAGCGTATAATTATTGCGTGTGAGCGTGTGTGTCATCCCGCTTTGGCAGCTGTGAGGTAAAAGGCTTTGTTGTCTAGCAAGTTCCTCTCTGCTCCCTAATTTCAGACGTAGCAAACCCTGTAGGGCCGCGGTGCTCCGGCGCTGGCCCTGTCTGAGCTCCCCAGCTGAGCGCTCTGGATGACTGGAGAAGGGTGGTTTGGCATTTTTTTGAGCCTGAACGTGGGTTTGCTCCTTTGGCAGATGAGCTCTGGATGTTGTTGCGGCATCAGCAGGGCCCTGCTTTGATCCTTGGGCCGTTCCGAGGCGCCTCGTCCCCACCGGAATGGAGGTGTCGTAAGCAGGGTAAGTTCTCCGGGAGCTCTGTGGGTGTTTGGGGCAGGTGATGCTTCTGGAGAGAGTGAAATCTTCAGGAGACAAAGACAAATCCAGCTGTTCAAATGGAGAATGTTTTTCTGTCGTGCTTGTCTTGTGTTTTTCTAGTTTATAAAGCGTGAGCTGTGCCACGCCAACTCCTTGGGCATTCGGGAGTGAAGAAAGATAGACCTGATTTCATTTGTGTTTGCCAGCCCCAAATCACTGTTGCACTTCCTAAATCCTGTGCCAAGGGGATCCAAAATATAAAGTCATACAGGCCAAACTTTATTACATTCATCTTCCACTGAAAGTTTCAGTTACTGTGGAGACCGTTGAAAATAAAATCCCCAGGCCTGGTAGAATAGTTTTTATTTCAACTCAGTAAAATTTCTTCTTTTTATTTAATTCAGAAATAAGCTTAAAGCATTTTTCCTCGGGGAAAAACATCTCTTTTTAGAGTCTTTTAAAACTTCTATTAGGAAAAACCTTCATAGGAAAGAACAAATTTCTCCCCGAGAAGCAAATGAATTTTTGATAGTGCCTACTAATGCCCCTCAAAAGTTTAAAAATCTTACAAAAATATGAAACTCCTTCTATCAAGTGAAGCTTTCTGCTGATAGGACTCATAATGCTTTAAATAATGCACAAAAGTCAAAATGAAGTTTTATCAGCTTTCCCCTCGGGGAGGGGAATTTCCTTTTTATGAGCCAGTAAGAATTAGGTCGCAGGTGCTGGAAGGTGTTGTGGGCTGTTGGAAGGATCCTGTGAATGGAACAGCTATTGACAGTCACTTCCACTCCTCTGCCCCCAAGGAAAAAGAGACCTTTGTGCCATGATATCACAGCTGAGGGTCTCTTTTGATTTGTAGGATTCTCTCTTTAGCCACTTCATTTATAGTTATTGAGCTATGAAGTTACAGGTATGTATGATTTTTCTCGTTCTTAGGCAAGCACGAGGTGAGTCTGTGATGGTGTGTAAAGTGCTTACTGACTGTAGGAACGGCAGAATCCCATTCACCATTACAGATAAATACTCTGCTGGAGGTGAGATACCAAGTCCTCCATGTCCTCAGATCCCCTTCAAAGTAATTCTTGATACTATAAAGCAATGCAGTGTTTTTATCTCGCTGCCCACCTCAAATAAGCCACTTCCCTGGTGGCCTGTAAGTAACAATTAACTTGATAATGGGAGTACAAAATATTACAATAAAAGACAATGCTCCATATCAGGTTACGTAAGCGACACCGCTTATGAGGTGACACTTTTCAGGCTGCTGCACTTCTTTTTCCTCTATTTGTCATAGATTAGAGAAAATGATAGTGCCCTGGAAGCTGCTGATGACAGCCCTGGCTTAGTTTTCCTGAAAGCATACAATTAATCGTGATTAAAAATGAAGCAGACGCTACCTCAGCACGGTAACAAGGTACTTGTGCTGCTGTGCCTGCAGTTATTTACTTGTGCAGGATGAGATCTCATTTAAAACTGGCTTTTTGGCTGAGACTCCAGTCAAATGCCCTGTGTGCTTTTGAAAGCTTAGTCCCTCTATACAAAAGTGAAGCTCTTTTCTTTGTACCACTGTTGGTTCAGCAGCCCTTCATCATCCAGTACAGTTCCAATGTTATCTTCGACTGTTTTCACCTCTCCTAAATGATGCAACCTGTGCTTGAGCCACTGCTAAAATCTCTGTGGTGAAAGCTGGCTGCAGATGAGGCTCTGAGCTGCTGCCCTTGCAGAAAGGTGTTGCCATATCTGAGCAGCTCCAAGGAGAGGCTCTTCCCCGTGGCCACTGGGTGCTGTAGAGATTTAACCCTGGTCTTTATTTCTCCAGCTCTTCCTGCCGCTCTCTTTGACCCCTCTGACTTCGCTCACCTCCCAGCTGTGCCCTTCTCAACTTGGCTGAAACTCCTTTTGCTGACACACTTTTGGACTTTTTAGTCTGTTTCCAGTTATCCTCTGGTTTTAAAGTCACTCATTTAGTGCAGCTATTTAATGCCCATCTCCATCATATTCTAGTCCCCTTATATGTGATTTATGTCCAGTACCTTGTTCGCCTCTTCCTCGAGATGGGAAATGTCTTTGCCCATACGCTGCTTTGTATTCTTAAAGTACTTAGTAAGAAGTAAATAGCAGAATTATTTATGAACTGAGTAAGACAACAGTCATTTGTTTCAGCTGTGTTAAGACCAAATGTTTATCAGTGTATTCACTGACACAACATGTGTCTAGAGACTACGTGAATGGCATTTCCAATGGCAGAGACAAAAAACCTTTCTCCTGCCTCGACTGTGTAATGTCCAAGTTGAGTTCTTTTGTGCGTTTACTGCAGTGAAAGCTGCGGTGTACTTTGTATGCAGGTGTACTAAGTAAAAATATTTTCCCTTTATAAATTATTTCTGTGAAAGTTGTGATATGAATTCTAAGGAAGTGCATCCAAACTAGGCATGCTTCCAAGTTGCTCTAGTGTGAGCACATCTATCAGTGGTAGAAAACACAATAAAAATTTATTTCCATGCCTGTTTCTTAAGCCAACCTTTGCAAGGTAAGGAGTCCTCTCCAATGTTTGAAATTCCTATTCCATTTAGTGCCAAGAAACTACAGCTGCACTTATATGTGTTTGGACCCCGTAAGTTCTCAGTTCTCTGTATGTGGGATTGAAAATTCCCATAATTAAACATTTGTTGTTTATGCATTAATAGACTTTCATTCAAATATCAATGTATTTGATATTCCTGGCTCCTCTCTCACACCAGGTGTCATGTCTTTTCAAACACACTCCACAATCTGCTTTTTGTATCTTGATATTCCCATAATGAAGGAATCCTGGAAGGAATCACTGACAGCACTGTGACAGGAGCAGAAAGTTTGTGTGTACATTTGTCACATTAAGGAAAGTGGAGTAGGAGGGAAAAAATGTGTACTTCATTTTCTTCAAACTTGCAGGCAAATTATTTTTACCATTTGTCCTTGGGTATGGAGGGCACTCCCCTCATTTCCTTGGAAATGCATCCCTGACCTCGTAATGGTTTTACATTCAGTGAATTTTGATGTATCCTGAACTCACCTTCTCGCTTTCAAATTATCCTGGGTGATTTAAAATGATGCCCTTGAGTGTTAGATTGAGAAACAGGGAGATAGTTACTCATTATTACTTACAGAATTCATGCTGTGGGTGTTCAGAAGCAGGTAATGTGCATTAAGATCCTTTTGTGTCATGTGGTGGTGACAATTTCCATCCAGTAGAATCACGATTTGGTTTTTTTTTTTTCTTTTTCCTGAAGAAATGTTGAGAAATGTCACCAGGACACAAAAATCTTGGCTATTATCCATGTGATGGTTTAGCTGAGCTCAGCCTGAGCACTGGATTCAGTCTCTTACTTCAGCTATTCTAATGCACTGAAAAGTTTCAGGGATTTTTTTGTTCACTACCCTTCGTGTCTGGAACCTTCCTTCAAATGTTGTATCAGTTGCACAGACCTTCCTGAAACTTTTCTGGAATTTTTCTGAAATTGTCTTGGGCAAGAGCAGACTACTCAGATTAACTGCAAATATTCACAAACTTTAGGGCTACTTATAAAAGTCATTGAGCTCTTTGCTTCTCTGAATAACATCCACTGTCACTGTGATTGACAGATCCCCTTCAGTTTAATTTAGGCACAGGCTTGCAGTTATGGTTCTCCTGGTACCCCTTTTAGTGGCACTTCTCCTAGAATTAAATTTAATGAGTCAGGTATAAACCCCTCCTGCCTTGATACATGAAATGGAATGTGCTTAACGACTGAAAAATGAAAGACTTAACAAAAGCCCGATCAATATCTGTGTGTTTATTTGTGTATAAATGGGCAATTTGGTCACTATGCTTCCTTCAAATGAACAGGAGTCAAGTAACTGAATCTCTCTGCTGCAGGAACATGATTAAAGATAACACCGAAATTGTTCCACTAATGGGCAAGAAAACAAATCCATCTGGAATTCCCCCTTCAAACCAGCAAGAGAAAAAGGTGACTGAAGGCACTCCCACGAAGAAAAGGTAGGACTCCAGCTCAGCCTAAACCACTAAGACTCCCTGGTTTATCTCCTCTAGTTGATGTTTGCACTGAAATACCACTAACATCTGTATGTACACTGCAAATATGAATGAGAGAGACCTGGGGAACACAAGATGCCTTCACAAGACTGTGTTTATGCTGTTTATGAGTGGAACGGTGGCTAACACATATGATGTGTTTACTCTAATGGCACAAATATTTAACCCTTGGCCCAGAGACATCAGGCTCATATACCAGTCTTTAAAGTCTGTTTCTGATCTATTTTGATTAACAATACTTCATTGTTTTATAAAAATATTCAATTTCATTCGTAATTTATATTAGAGATTTATTAAAGGGACTAAGGGTTTCTATTTAATATGAGTGGGGAAATACAGGCTGTAATTCCTACCTCGTACCATGCTGTTGAAGTGAGCTAAGTTGCTGTAGAGTGAGGATGAATTTTCATTCATAAACTTTTCACTCTGGATAATTACTAGTTATTATGGCAATTTCTGAAACTCTGAAGGCCTAGGCAATTGTGGCTGTTCTGACATTTATAATTCTCAATAATCAGAGGAATCACTTCTCACAGAAATGGTGCCATTAGTTATTTGAGACCCACTGCCTGGGTGGCCCAATTTGTCTTCCTGTCGTGAAATTCCAAAAGAGAAGCTCTTTGGTGGCATATGGGGGAGACAAGGTGTCTGAACAGCTCGTGATACACCCCATACTTCAAAAAGGGGCAATTCCATGGGAGATTGTGTAGTCATAAGAACACTGCCAAACCCAAGCCCTCAATTACTTACCTCATATCTCGTGTTCAGTTTTGTGGCCCCAATAACAGTAACCTCGGGGTTTTTCCCACCTCTCAACCAAGAGCTCAGGGAGTGGCCCACAACATTCCCGTGATGCACAGCACCAAGATCACGTGCATTTTAATGCAGGGGTTTAACATGTTCCATTAATTATATGTTCCTCTGCTGCTTTATCCTGTTGCTCCAAAATGCTTCCTCCAACTGTGCCACCAGCAGCTGCTGCACTTCAGGGTGGCATCTCTCACTCAGCAAAACGTACTGGCAGTGTGCATTTTCTTGAAAGACAATGACATTCCCTTCTTGAAGGCCCTGGAATTTGGACTAACAGTATATAATTAAGTACAGGAAAACTGGGAGGAGGCTGCAAGCGTTGTCAGAGCCTGCTGATGTTTGTGGGCAGTGCACCAGGGCCACGTAAGCACTTGGGCATTTGCTGGCAACTCTCCACCTGCTTTGCACGGTGGCTTTGGGGGTTTTTTTTGCCCCCCCCGATATCCCCAGGTAACCCACATGCCAGGATAGGTGAGGTCTGGCAGCCTCCAAAACAGGGTTCACTCCATAGCTGCTGTACCTGCCAAAACCTTCAGCAAGAACACACTGCTGGGAGAGCAGGAGCTGCTCTGAGACATGAGCCTGTGGTGCACTGTCCCTTCAGGTGAGAAGGTCCAGCAAAGCCCAGACCTTTGGCACTTCTGGCTTTAGGGAGCCTCACTGCAGCCTCCACCAGGTGTTTGCCTGTTGGGACAGCTCCTGCACTTCATAGTCAGGGAATGCAAAAAAACAGGATGAACCCCTGTTTTTTCCACTCCTCCACAGTCCCTCTGCCAAGTCTAGACCTCAGTGCAACAGCAGTGACTGGCACAGGTGATGGTCCCGGTTCTGTCTGGGTTTCCCCTCCCCCCTGCCCAGGTAATTTCAGGGGCACAGTCCTGCTAACCAGAAGTGACATTTTACTTGCTGCCTGCTTAGAACATATTCACAGGCACATCTCAAATGTTAAAAGGTCATAAAAGTTCAAATAGCTACACACAGTGAATTATCACTTGTGTCACTGGAAAAAGAGATGAATTAGATCATGCTGTTTTTAACAAACATCAGCAGGTTGCTCAATAGGGTCCTAATAATATATTGCATTTTAGCATCAGTACACGTACTTTACTTCAACAGGATTTTTTGGGGAAGATACAGTTAAAAAAGAGAAAGAAATAGCCTATGGACTAAACCATAAATATTAAGGGAATTGGAAGCATTTTCCAGGTGACTGCTGGAACATTTTCAGAAATGTAACACAGTTGCTGAACAACAGTCCACGTGGGAGTTGCTACATCCACCACTGAAACTTCTTTCTCTCTGTGGTGAACTGTAGCAATGTTTTAGTGAGATCCAGTAATACCAAGCCATTGATTTTTTGCCTCTCAACTCTGCAGGCTTTTAAAGGATGATGTCTTCCTGTTCTTTTCACTTACCTTTTCTGTGTTGCTTCAAATTTTATTTCTTTTCACTAGAAATAATTACATATATATATAATCTATATAATTATTTATAGGGAAAAAATAGTTAAATGTCACGCGTGACTGGCAAGAGGCCACGGTGAGTCCTGGCTGGTGGAAATGCCTGATGTCATTTAACATGTGACCTTTCAAACTTTCTGATTTGATCATTATCACTGCTGATGGGTTTGAAATGATCCATCCTGATGGCTCCTGGCTGGAGAAACAGGGGGTAGGATGCAGTAGATTAAAAAGCAACTGTGTGTGTGTAGCTGGGCAGTGACTGGGGTTGCACTTGGCTCTTTGCACTGGAGCCAGATGCAAGTTTAGGTTTAGGGCTGCTGGGGTTGCTCTTAGACATGTCAGAATCTGATGCCATGTGTTCTAAAAATACCTCAGGAATTTTGCCCATCTGCCAGCATGAAAGAGCTGGGCACAGTGTTGGAGGTTGGGATCTCCCCAGGGGAAAGCAGATAAGCCTCTGTTCCAGGATCTTGTTAGGTAATGCCAGGAAAGATTAACTGTCAAGCCTGCCCTGGGTATGTACTCATAGAGCTTTGCTCAGTCTGTGGTTGGGCTTGCCTTTTATCACTAATATTTTTTAAATGCACTGTCTTCAACAGTTCCCACTTTTTCCTGGAGATTGATGGTTTTGAAAGCAATGTCTCTCCAAATAACACATCTCCCCCTGTGTTTTCAAAACCAATGGATTCAAATATTCGTCCCTGGTAAGTTACAGATGCATCTGCAGTAGTCATACTGCAAACATACCTATTTTCTTTCCAGCAGCTTCTCCTTATTTCTCCTTAGGGTCCAGTGCTAGAATTTCACGTGACTTTTCGTAGCTTTTGGTCACTTCAAAGGCAGAACCTCACTGGAGTCAGTTGTTGATCAGTAGATGACTTATCTTTGAGTTTATTCCATGCAAGTGTCAGCAGTAGATAAATCAGGCCTCAGTTTTGAGTAATTTTAAAATCAGTACTTTTTTTTATTCTTAGCCTCTCATTAATGATACATTAGAACAAACTCCACAGCTTAATTTAGCAAACCCTGTTCCCAGCTGGGTGCTGACGTCCTCCCTCTCTGTTGTCGTTAGCAATCAAACAACATGAAAATGCTGAGTCTGAAATATTTAAAGCAGCCGTTTATGCTGAATGAATAGAGAAAAATTATGACTGGTGAGAATGCACTTCATTTTTAAAAATGTGTGAGATACCAGCAGCCAGTAACGATGAATAAGGGAAATATGTAACGAATCTGCCAAAAGCCTGGAATGGCCAAAGGTTTCATCAGTGTTTCTGATGGGTGTCTGCTCAGCTTTTTGGAATTGGCTGACAATCTGATTTTGGTTTCAGAGGAGAGCTATCCAAACTTCTTCCTCTCATTCAGGGACTGACCTGCACAAGACCCACACAGTTTTTGTCACACATTTCTGCAGAGGAGTGACAGATGGAATAAAAACAGACTCTGAGCTCCCAGCTTTAGCTCAAAGGGAAGGGAATACCTGCAGAACAGTGCTGGACACTTGCACTGCTCTCCATGCATCTGTTTTGTCAATGATTCCCTAAATTATTAACCTGAGGTAGTTCATCAAATCTGAACCTTACAGAAAACAAAAGTACAAGTAAGAAAAATTATAATGAGTTTTAAAGTCAGATCTGCTTTTAGGACTGTCTGGAAATTATGTACAGCAATTACAAAATACTAGTTCCATTGAAATCCTCTAAATATATTACCTAAATATGTATTTAAGGCCCAGTCCTCGATTTCTTCTAGCTGAAGCTTCCATCCAAAAGTCAGCCACAAAATGAAGCTTCCATCCAAAAGTCAGCCACAAAATGCTCCTGAGTTGCCTACAGTGTTCTATGTAGTAAATCTTGAGGTAAATCACTTCCATTGTGAGCTTGCAACCCACGTAGTGCTACTGATTTAGCACTCGTTTTGTGGCAGACGACAAATTAAGCATGTGAAAAGGAAGATTGTAGGCTTCAAACATTCAGGATGATGCATAAAATGCAGTGATCATTAAAAAATGAAGAAAAAGCTTCTCACAGTTTCGGGATCTGTGGTGAAATAATATAACACAAAGCAGATTGCTTTCCTAATGTGTTTTTTTTTTTTAAATATAATAAAATTCTCTGTCTCTCAATTTTTACCACTCATTTTAAAATTCATGTGGGAGATAAAATGCCAGAATTAAAAAGCACAATTTCAAATTAGACTAATTTTAGCTCTGCTGTAGATACTGCTTCCTACCACCGACTGATTCTTCATGCAGTTTGCTAAAATATCTTTTAATGTCTTTGCTTTTCTGTTTTCTTTAGTGCTTCTGGAAATGGGGAAGACATGGATTCCCCACAGTCTCTTCAGGATGATGCCACTGAGTACAGCCCTAATGTAGACAGTTGCTGGTGAGTGGAGACAGGAATATTTCTCGGTACATTTCCAATGGATTAAGTTTATGACAGGGCAGATGTTCCTTATTTTGCCTGCCACGTTTAAGAAAAAAAGTCATGTGTGTGCACACCTTACTGGTTCCTCTATAGTTAAATGTTGAAATAAACAACTCTAATGTCTGCTTTTCTCAGACCTCACGTTGAGTGTGAGGGTTCTTCATCTATAAAGTGTTTTCTAGATGACAACGCAGGACCTACACGCCACGCACAACTAGGCATGAGCTGGGGGTGTTTCTGGCTGGGGGAATTATTGAATCATTCTTATTCCAGAATAATGGATGATCAGGAAAGGGGTGTGAGATATGAAGTTAAAAACTTATCTTCTGCTGTCAGAGGGGGGGTGCAGCTGGAGTGCAGCATCAGGAACCTCAGCACTGAAGTCAGTGAGTTGTGGGGAGATCAAAGAAGTATCTCTCAGCCTTTGTTCTAAAAGAATGGGTGAACTGGTGAGAACACAAAACAAAATACTTGGAAAAGTGTGTTGTTTTGTTATAAAACACCTCTCACCTGCAAATAAGCAAACTGGGAAATGTTCTGTGAGATCCATGCCAAGATATATGTGGAAGCAGGGCAGGCATGTGTTGTCTGAGGCAAGTAATTGTATTTTTTTTTTTCCTCTTATGTAGAAAATAGCATAAAAAATAGTAAATGGAATCAGGAATGTTATTATTTCTTACAATCCAGTGCTAACATATCCCAAGGACCTGAGCAGACCAGTGCCAGGAAGAAGCTGAAGCGATTCCTCTTCCGGGCAGTGTCTGAGGGGAATGTGGAGGAGCTGCAGTGTCTCCTCGGGGAGCTGAAGGAGCGATCCAATGCCTGCACAAACATGACTGGGCCAGGTAAGGGGTGCAGATACCTGGGGGAAGGTTGTTGGCTCTTCTGGCAGCGCATTTGTAGCCGAAAACTCGGAATTATCTCTGTGCAGCAGCTGCTTTCCTGTGAATTCGGGTCTGTCTGGAGTTATGACAGGGGATGTCCAACAGGAGAAACAATGGCAAATGGTTTTATGTTCACATTTATCCTTCAGGCTTCACCCCTAATTAACGAAAGTTTAGTAAATCAGGATGATCTAATCCCAAAATTCGCTCTTGTAGATTATCTGATGAAAAAATTCACAGCCTCAGATACCGGCAAAACTTGTCTGATGAAAGCTCTGCTGAACATCAACCAGAACACAAATGAGATAGTGAATATGCTCCTGTCCTTTGCAGAGGAAAATGGTATTTTGGAGAGATTTATCAACGCAGCTTACACAGAAGAGGCATATAAAGGTACTGCCATCTGATACCAATTTCAGGTATATGGTTAAACATACCATCCATAAGCACTCCAATGGTGGTTTAAATTCCTAAACCAACTTTTATTCGTTTATTCACTGGTGCTATTCATTGTGAAAAATCCCTGATGTTTCAGAATGTACTTGAGAGATTCCTATGTCTGTTTTTCCAGGCCAGACAGCTTTAAATATTGCCATTGAGAGGAGACAGTACGAAATAACCCAGAGCCTCATAGAAAAAGGAGCTGATGTCAATGCTCATGCCCAGGGTATTTTCTTTAATCCCAAACATAAGCATGAAGGCTTTTATTTTGGTAAGTGGAAATGTGATCTTTCTGGAAAAGTTAAGGAGGAATACCCAAAGCTTTTATAAAACAAGAGCCCAACACAATCAATATGTAAATGTACTTTGATATATTAAGGTTCTTAACACAGTCGCTCTTTTATAATCTGATTTGTAATAAAACGTGAACACATGTTGCATTTTATGATTTTGTAGGTGAAACTGCACTGGCATTAGCTGCCTGTACCAACCAACCAGACATAATTCAACTGTTAATGGACAATGCCAGGACTAACATTTCTTCTCAGGATTCCAGAGGAAACAATATCCTCCATGCATTAGTTACTGTGGCAGAGGACTTCAAAACCCAGAATGACTTTGTAATCAGAATGTATGATATGATATTGTTGAAAAGCAAAGACAGAAATTTGGAAACAACGAAGAATAAGGAGGGTTTGACACCACTACAGTTAGCTGCAAAAACTGGGAAATTAGAGGTGGGTATTATTTCAGTAGCATCTAAGAGAAACTAGTGCTCTGACACATCCTTTTTCAGCCTGATTATGCTGTTATGTATCAGTAGTATTTAGTGAGCTAATTTTGTTTAAAATACAAGCAAATATTTTCATTGCAATGTTGCTTCTACCCTTCAAGGTTTCCCTGCAACTACCCCTCTCTGTGCAGAATACACGTTGTTTAAAACCAGCTTTGCAAACCCTTCTGTCGCACAGAAACTCAGAAATTCTGCATTTTTTACCACACTGCACTTGTGCAGTCTTTGAACAGTTTCAGAAAACTCACTGGAACTGCTCTGCTGTAGAATTGAGTTTTCATAAATCAACTGAATTGTAAAGAATTGGCAATGGGATAATTTAGAAAAGAATTGAAAAAGTTGAAGGAAGACATAAAGGAACACATGGAAAATCATGCTTTTATCCTTTAGAAAAATGACTCTGACACAAGATATGGAGCCATTAGAAACTCTGTATTTAATTCTTGGAGGTCTTTCATCTCCAACACACAATTACAAATACACTGACGTTGCACAACTGTACAAAATGTGACAGGCAAAAGGCTGGGGTTTGGGCCTGTTGCTTCTTGTACTTTCTGCTTTCCCATGGTCAACACAGCTGCTCACAAATGGTCCTGTTAATGTTTTAGATTCTGAAATACATCCTGAGCAGAGAGATCAGAGAGAAGCCGAACAGGAGCCTGTCAAGAAAATTCACAGACTGGGCTTATGGTCCTGTTCAGTCTTCTCTGTATGACCTGACAGAACTGGACACCACCGCAGACAACTCAGTGCTGGAAATCATTGTCTATAACACAAATATTGGTGTAAGATACCTGTTTTTAAAATGGAGATCTGTTTTTTTTTCTAGCAGTGCACTCATTTCAGATGTGTAGGTCTATGCATTCCAGTGAATTACTTGTAAAAGTCAACTGTAACTTTTGTTCTCGGTTTTTGTATCCGGGAGCAAGATAAATTTTATAACCCTGCAGATTGTCACCTTGTAAGTGAATATGCATTCAGCTCCTGAAACATGGGCCAGGCATTTTGGGAATGTCTTTTGCTATATTAGGAGCATTAATTTACCTTGCATATAAGTGTGGCCAAGCTGGTCAGGCCAAATAAACTTCACTTAATAGGTAGGGTATTTTAGGTGTTTAGGCGTGTTTGCTTTTCAAAGCCAGAATTTTACATCTGCTGAATTCTAATACTGCCATAAAACTGTAAGACCAGAAGGTTGCATGACAGTTTTAGCTCAGTCATAACTTACCAGACAGAGGGTAACCATGCAGGTTACCCCAGCATGAGTGGGAGCTGTCCCACTGCATCTTGTCACGTTGGGGTCTGACACGTCCCTGAGCACAGATGTGTTTCTGGATCAGAGAGGATGGGAACTAAATAAAAAGCACAGAATACGTGCCTGAAATTCAAGTCTTAATTGGTTTATTTTGTGTGGGTTTTTTTTCCCTACAGAATCGTCACGAAATGCTGACCTTGGAGCCTCTGAATTCCCTCCTGCGAATGAAGTGGAAGAAGTTTGCACGACACATGTTTTTTATGTCGTGCTGCTTTTATTTCCTGTACAATGTAACTTTAACATTAGTTTCCTACCACAGGCCTAATGAAAATAAAGTGAGTACAGTGGCTGAATCTCACCAAATTTCACTGACTTTAAATGCAGTAGTTTTTCCTGAATTATATTTAAAATGCTAAACCAGAAGCAGTTGTTGGAATATCTGGCTGTAGGGAGACCAGGCTCTCCCACGTCAGGTACCTGGAAGGAAGGAGAGCAGTAAGAGGAGATAACTGCATTTGCATTTTGTGCAAATGACCCAAAATACAAATACGTAATACAAGGACAGGTTGTTAAATTTCTAAAGGTATGGAGAAGGTATTTTTCTGTTAAGGGAGAAACTTCTGCTATTTCAAATATATACCTGTTAAAGGGCTAATTCTTTAAATCTACCATGTAAAAAAAATTCTTACAGAAAGGGAAAAAACTGTGTACCTATGTGGGGAGGTTTCTTGTTGCCTTTTACCCTTCAGGTAAAACTGAGTCTTTCATTTTGGACCTGTCTTGCAGGCTCCACCTTATCCCCTTGCTCTGACACGTGGAGTGGGATGGCTGCAGTTGTCAGGACAGGTGATGGTTATGTTAGGAGCAATATTTTTAGCCATTAAAGAGGTAAGACTTTTTATTAACAGATATATAAATAACTACATAAAGAACTTCTCTGGATTTATGGACATGCTGCTGCTGATTTTACTGATACCCACAATGCATGTGGAGTATCTTTGATACGTGTAATTTTTTAAGTCTTTGGCACAATACATCACTCCCTCAGAACGACCCTGGCTGTGTATTTGAATACACCTGTATTGCTCTGTGAAACAGCTATGAGGGTGTTTGCCCTTCAAATTTTCAAGGCACAGATTTGATATTTGTATAACATCAACATTGTCAAATTACTGGCTTTAAGCAGACGTTTGAATTAGAGCTTCTAACGGAAAAAAACATGGTATAATTTTGCCAAATACTGGAAGTCATTAAACCCAGTAACTGTTAAATTATGCCAGACGTGACAGAATTTTAAACTTTGAAGTTACAGCTGTATAAAAAAACCCAACCCTATTTCTAGAAGTTAGCATGTCTTATTAGTAGGTGGATTATTTTAGAACACCAATGAAATTGTTTTGAAAACGAGTTTTTTTAGGCCTGTTTTCTCCTACTGCCACATCTATATTTTATGTATCTGTCTACATAGAGTGTAGCCATCTTTCTGCTCAGACCCTCAGACCTGCAGTCAATTCTCTCTGATGCCTGGTTCCACTTTGCATTGTAAGTCTGATGTGCACATATATATTTTATGCTGTGTATAAAATGCTTCTGTATCTCATGGTCACAGAGAATGTGCTGCTGTAGCAGATGCTCATCTTTTTTCTCTAGATTATCAGATTTAGAGGGATGGATGTAATCTTACCTGAGGCTTTTCTGTAACAGCTGTTTTGGGGAGAATAGTTCACTTAAAGTCAGCTTTAATAAATATAATCCGTATATATTTATATACTTGCACCACCTGTACTGATCTGTTTTATTGTTTAAAAAATAGTGGCAATGTTCATGGGGAGAATACAAAGCAGTAGGAAGTTACAAACCAAGCATAAAGAGCGAAGAAGTCTTGTTTTCATGTTTTTCCACTGTGTTGTTAGTTTTATGCTAGTAATTTCTCTTTTACATATATGTGTTTGTTTTTTAACAGTTTTATACAAGCTTTGCTTGTGATCTTCTCTGTCTTTTTGTACTTGTTTTCCTACAAAGAACACCTCGTGTGTCTTGTTTTGGCAATGGCCCTTGGATGGGCCAATATGCTCTATTTCACCAGAGGCTTCCAGTCCATGGGCATTTACAGTGTGATGATTCAAAAGGCAAGTTTTTCTTTGGTTTTACCTCCTTTATAATCCTCACTTGTTCTACAACCCCTATCAAGTATATTCAGCAAGTTAGGTGTGTTTTATAGTTAATATGTATGAACTGAAAATAAGACACTTCAATATGATTTCAGCAGGGCACACTAGATAGCTTCAATGGCAGAATCTAGTTTATATCTTCAAATCGACATTATATTCAATTATTATACTAAATATAATTGCAAGGGTTTTTTTCAGCTAATGTAGTTCTGCAGTTGAATTGCATCAGATGCTGTAATGTCTGTATTGTACAGAATTAGTCACCCTCACCCAACACATCAGGCTCTCAAGCATGAGATAAAAAATCAGACCTTTGCGTTTCCTGTTGAGACTAAACCAGTTTACTCGAGGAAAGCAATCTGATACTTTACTGTGTGCCTCACCTGTACCCCTGCAGAATTCATAAGCATAAAACTAGTCCCTCAATTTTAATTTCTGACAACTATTTCATTTAATTTCTAGGTCATCCTGCAAGATGTGATAAAATTTTTGGTTGTCTATATCGTGTTTTTGCTGGGATTTGGCGTAGGTAAATATTACTGGGGAAAAGCACTGATGCTCTGCGTGAGTAAGAATTTTAGAATTATTATTCATAAGAACCCTGTTTTCATGATGAGAGCTCATGTTGGGGTTTCTTCTGGATATTAAGTTTAGCTGTGAACAGATGAGCCATTTGGCTCTTAGTTGCCTGCAATTCCGTTTTTGACGTGGGTTCTTTCAACTTCCCAGGAATCCCTCATCTGGCTGCTCTGTGCTGCTGGGCAACTCTGGCTCTCCTTCCCAGAGCACTCTGAATTCTTTAGGATGAAATGCCATGTGGTTGTGATTGGAATTTCCTCCTGCTTTCTCCCCAGCTCTCGCTGCCTTGATCGAGACCTGCCAAGAGGGCGGTGAATGCGATTCCAACAGCAGCCTGGGACCTGTGCTGATGGACCTCTTCAAGCTCACCCTGGGACTGGGGGATCTGGAGATCCAGCAAAACTCCAAGTATCCTGTCCTGTTTCTTCTGCTCCTCATAACTTTCGTTGTGTTGACTTTCGTTCTCCTCTTGAACATGCTGATTGCGTTGATGGGAGAAACAGTGGAGGATATTTCTAAAGAGAGCGAGCACATCTGGAAACTCCAGGTTTGTTTGGGAGTTTTAGGGAAGTACAGATGCTTGGGCTAAAATCTCTTGAGCTGTGTCTGTGGGAACTCGTGCTGGCAGAACAGGTTAGGCACTAATGATAATCCTCATTTGTGTGTGTGAGTGAATAATGGAAATAACTGATTTCAGTAGCAGAGAATTGTAATAACTTTCTAAAGGTAATATTATGGCTTGCATTATGACTTCTGCTCTCCTGGATATGGTGTTTCACCCTCTTCCCAGGAATCCGTGAATCCCTATTTTCACACACTGAACAATCAGTGATGTGCCACGTTATTTGGTGTTGGTTGTGGATGGTGGGATGGAGGCTTGACATGTTACAGTGAAGGTGCAAACTGCATAAGCTGTGGGACCAGACGATGTTGGGCATGGTTAACCATACTCATTTGTTGCTAATAGAGAGCCAGAACCATTTTGGAATTTGAAAAATTCTTGCCGAAATGTTTGAAGAAAAAATTCCAACTAGGAGAGCGGTGTAAAGTGGCTGAGAACGACACCAGGGTGTGTTTAAGGTAAAGCGAAGCTAGATTACTGTGCTATCAATTCTGCTCTGTAGGCTGCTTCAAGGTTACTTCTCCTCTTTAAAATATCCCTGGTAACTCTACAAATTATACTGGGTGTACAGAAACATAATTTGGGGTGTTTTTTTCAGTTGTGACCAATTGTTTTAAAAAAGAAAAGGTGTAGGTAATTTTTTGGTAAGAAAACGGATTTTCATTTCATATGTTTTCACTGTGCAAGTATCAAGTCTGCTTGCAGTAAATGTTACTTTGTCATAATCTCCTTTGAATGTTAGCTTAAAAATAATTCTATTTAAATTGATTGCTATTTGATGATTACCATATTAAAGAACAATGCTGTTTTATCAAGAATACTCCAGGTGAGTTTCAGGCTGTACTCACAATGTGTTAAATTATAAAGTAGTTTTAGTATTATTCTCACCTTCTCATAGCACATAACACTGCAAGGGACAGTCAGCTTTTTATCCCCAGGAATATAAAGGAATGAAAAGGCAAGTGCAGCAATGTAGCTGGGAGATAATGCATGATAATAACCCAACTTATATCCAATATAAACAGGATTAATGAAGTGAAATGGACCGAGTGGAAAACACATGTTTCATTTATTAATGAAGATCCAGGGCCAACAGGTACTGTGGGATTTTATGGCACTGTATTTTTGAAATCTTTTCTCATAAATGCTTTGATATAGTTTTATACCTTTGAAGACATAAAATCACATAATCTAGATGTTCAACCGCCCTTTACTGGCTGCAAAAACTAAGAGTTCATATGGTAGGGGTGTTAAATTATTTTTAAAGATTTGGAGAGAGGGTTGGTTACAAACGTGTAACGATTTGTGATAGGTGTTGGATGACAAATTGCCCCTCCTAAATGCTGACCAGGAAATCCAAGACACTCCTCTCCTGCCAGTGCTGGAGTGCTGTGGAGAAATGAACTCAGCCTGAGGTGTCCAATGGCCCTCTGGCAGGAGTCAGGACCCAAAGGGGCACGTGAGGATCTGGGAGACTCGTTCTGAAGTTTCTTCTTGAGCCAATCAGCGTTTATATTGCTTAAAAAATGAGCTCAGGAATAAGGAAAAGGGGCAGCCAGAACCATTTGTGTGTAAGATATGGTAGTAAACTGGCAACTTGCTGTTTAAACAAATGCATATTTTTTAACAATAACAAAAAAAAGTGCAAACCTTTGATCTTGCATATACGGTTTCTACCATATCCTGTTTTGTTTACAATGCATTTTTTTGCAGATCCAAGCAAAATTCAAGATAATTCAAGGACTAATAGCAAAAACACCCTGAATACGTTTGAAGAAATGGATGATTTGCCTGAAACTTCTGTTTAGCTTGTGCTGTGTTTGATATGTGGCTGTTCTGAAGGTTAAAAGCATCAGCAGTGGATGCTGAAAGCTTTGTGGATGTTCTGGACAGCTGTAACCAGCTGGAACACAAACTTTCAGTGACACAGTCTGATGGCTTGAACCCATTTAATCAGGGCAGCTGAGCTGAAATAAAATGGACTATTCACTGGTTCAGTTTTGAGCCTCTCAAACCGTTGCTGTCCAAGTTTGTGTGACGCTAATCAAACTTGGCTCTAGATGTTTAACTGGATAAAAGAGGTCAAATGTGAGATATTTCTTCCTTCTGTGGAAAATTAAGGTCATCGTGGTCCCAATCTGCTGGGTTTTGGAATCTCTAACTCATGAGAAACTCATTTTGTACTCTGAACAAAGTTAAGTTCTTGACATGGAGCAAAGAAAAGCATTTCAGTTCTGAAGACAACAAAATGAAGTATGTTCTTTTGAAATAACCAAGCTCTGGATGCATTTGCAGCTTTTGCACTGACTGTCAGGGTTACTGGAGGCTCGGTGCCACAAGCTGGAGAAGCCTCCTCAGGTCCCAGTAGCTTTGCCTGATCTATTTTCCTCTGTGCAGTCCCCAGGGTGTAATGTGGTGTTTAGTGCCCTTTATTTATTATTATGTGTATGTGTCTCCCCATAAAACAACAGGACAGAGATATCACTCAGGATGGAGGATATTTCTGACCTTGTCCCCCTCCTGATGGCTTTCCTTTTCCTCCTTGGCTTTTCCATGCTGTTGCATCTTGCTACATAAAATAAGTTATCACCTTGGAAGTTCTTCTGAATTAATTTCTGCCTTCAACCACTTCAGGAATATAAGTCAGTATTTCTTCCCAAAATGAACAGAATAAGTTCAGTGCAATGCAACGGCAGACTTGTTTTTATTCAGAGAACTATGTAATGCATTTCTGTAGCACTTTTTATTTCACTACCTGTGATGACCTAGTACTACGAATTATATTTTTAGTTTTCTATTTTGTGTGTATATAAAAAGAAATATTTGTTCTATGTACTTTTAAATTTCAATTAATACATTATGTGTATTCAGTGTCATGGCTTTTCATCAGATCTGTTCACGTGGTGCCTGTTTTTAAAGGTGCTGTTTTAGGCAAGACTCAGGGGAACTCAGTTCTGTGTTTGAATGATAACAAGAATTGCATTGGATTTTACAGCCAAGCCTGCTGTGGGCAAAATGATCCCAAGGACTTTCTTAAACCAGAAGAGAGCGTGAGGGGAGGACAGTGCAAAGCTGTTTGCAGGGATTGGGAACGTGGCTCTCACTGCCCAACCAGGCTCCTACAGATGCTGAATCCTGTGTTTCCTACCGTGGATGGATGGGATCCAGTGGAAACCTTCGGTTATGTTTGTACGGGGCAGAGGAATTTGAGGGGAAGGACCCTCCTAGACCATGTAATACTTAAGCATTTTTTGCCTTCCTTAGTAGGAAATGTGAGTATGAGAAGGAAAATTCTTGCGGTCTCAGAATCTTTCATCTTTGCTGGTTCATTTTGCATCGAAACTGCCAACGGAGGATTTTGCCTTAGGACTCCGCGGTTCTGTTTGGATCCTTTTCAGTGCCAGTTCTTGTACAAAGGGACAACCAAAATACCTCTTCACACGTACTCAGGAGCCAGAGCGAAGCGTGTTTCTGTCACTGACCACAGGCTGGGACACCTTGTGCTGTGCTGAGGTGACACCGTGAAACCGGGAAGGCACAAAACCCCTGAGGGGATGTGCTGTGCCAGTGTCCAGCTACAACACTGAATGGACAAACGGAGGAAGAAGCCTGAGGGGCTGTTTCCAAAAGTTCTTACTGAGGAAATAAATACCCTCCTTGTGTGGCCCCAGAGCTCTGCCAGATCACACAGACTGGCTCCTGTCTCGAGGCTCTCACCAAGGACGCTCTGAGTGATGACTGTGGCAGGTGATTCTGTGCTTTTTATACAAGGTTTATTTAAATTAAAGAAATAAAACTTGTAACTCAAGCATTGTCCATTGTTTTTATTTTATTGCCATAGGAGTTACACAAAGATAAGGAAAAAGTGCTTTAAATTTAGTAGTAAATAAGGAAGACATTGCTTTTGAAAAGGTATAATGGGGGAGTTATCTGGACAATTAGTCTTTCAGTAAATAGTTAATTAGAGTATCCTCATGAAAGTTCTTAATATTTATCACTAAATTGTCAAATATGTTAAAAACAACTTAAGAGAATAAATTAAACCCCCATTTTCTTCTCCTCCTCTGTTCCTATGACAGACTTTCTCTCTGCAGACACAGAACAAGTCTCGAAATCCTGAGAAGTCTCCCCATAAGGAATTCTTCTGAATTTCCACTGTGAAATAGCCAGGTATGGTTTGTGCACCGCTCTTCATCAAACCCCAGGTAATTGCTTAAATCTTGCCTTCTTCTCTGAAAACTTTTGGGGTGCAACAGTTGATGAAAATTTTGTTTGGAAAAATAAGCAGTAAGTAGGTGGATACATCTAGGAAGTGAAATGGCTCTAAACTGTTCTTTTTTTTCCATTGCAATAGAAATTTTCTTCTAAAGGTTCACTGGTTAAGCGCATCTTTTCCTTCTGAATTTCAGTGTTGCTCCTGTATGTTTCCAGCTGCTCAACACTTCCTAAATTCAACCCTTTTTGTCTTTAAATCAATGTTCAACCAGAAAGCGCTTGACTTAATCTTGTATTACTTGAAAAAGCATTACATTTCATTTTAGTGTATTTTTCTCAGGAATCCTGTATTTTTAGCTTCTTTTTATCTTTGTAAGTATAAAAAGAAAAAGAAAACAAACCCCAAGGCCTCCACTTGAGCACAGTGGAGATTAGTCACATGTGCAGATAATATAATTTATTACATACCTTTGCTGTTTCTCTCTCCTCAGCTTTTCCTTTGTCTCACATATTTTGTAAGTTTATCTGAGGAATTAGTTTCAAGGAGCTCACCCCATTTTAGAAAGTGTTGGCTATTGGAGGGTTTGGGGTTATAAAATAGAAAAGCTGTCTTTTTTTATATATAATGTAGTTTAGTGGATAAGCATCTTCATAAAAATTTCATAAAATATTCTTTACATCTCTAGGAATCCTTTAGAACAAGTAAACAGGAGTCATAATCAGCACTCTGACAGTATGTCTCATCTTAAAAGTGCTCAGCCAGGTTAATTAAATTACAGTTTAAAATTAGATTCTGCATTTAGTTATTTATTCCACGACTTACTGCTGAATGACCCCAGATTTCACAAAGAAACACACTTTTTGAATGGAAAATCCGTAACAATAAACTCTTAAGAAGTGCTCTGGTTTGAGGCTGAGGACCTGAGGTGTTTTGCAGCGAGTTTAATTTTTTCTGTTTTGACAAAAGCTTGTTTCTTTTCATAATATGCAGCTTCATTAATAAATGTTGGATAGACTGTGCAGTTCCCTTGATATGGAATTACTTTTCCATCCAGAGTCAAAAACAGAGGATCCCCGTTGTTCAGTGGCTGCCAGTCTTGATCCTTAGGGAAAGAAAATAAATGGGATATATTTACTTTCAAGTTTTTGTATATTCTGCAATTCCTGAGTTTATGCTCAGTAATTATAATTTCTGCAGTGTATGACAACAGCTTTCAGGAGAATCCCTTTTAATCTGCAGCAGGTAATTTTGGGTGTCTGGCCCTCATTTTCAGGCTTGTAGAGAATTCACTGGTAGAGGTGAACTAGAAGGAAACTGCAGAAGCTCACAACTGATTAAATATATTCTAAAAAAAATTAGAACTCAAAATTAGATTTATATTTTAAAATATAAGCTATCATATTGTCTCCTTCTTTTCTGTTTTAGGTTCATAACTGATTTTAGATTCAGTGATTCCCAAGTCAGTCCCTGAAATAGTGATGACCTTAGTGAGCCATGGGCAATGTCTGCAGTATTCAATAAATCCATGGGGAATATTGGCATGTTAAATATTTATTGCTACAATATACAACAATGTAGCAGGAGCAACACAAGAATACACAGAAAATGTCAGAAATAGAAACTATTCTAGCATTTACCTGCAGTTTAGGGTGAATAATAGCAATAATTTCATCGTTCTTATTCCTGGGATAATCTACTTTCTCCATTATTTTAAAAACCTCGATTGTACACGGTGGAAATTCCTTTCCTAGAAAGAATAAACGCAGTTTAATGTCAAAATGAATGACTGCCTGTTAAAAAGAACAATACATTATTTATTCTCTTTAGAATGGCTCAAACCAACCCCTAAGCAAGTTGCAAAATGATGGTCCAGTCACATATTGTGGCATATGAAGCCCAGGCCTAAATTTGCTGCTGAAATGTGGCTTTCCCCTGTACAGTTAAAAAGACCTGTTTTGTAGATGAAGAAATCAATGAAAGGCCTGTGTTTGGTAATGCTGCACAGCACAGAATGGTATCAGTGCTATTTAATCTTTACTGTTCCAGCACAATAATGGGAATTCTGACATGCAAAACTAATCCCCCCCAAAAAGCAACAAACAACCGACACCCCACTGACAAAGTGTACTCTGAAAGAATTTAAAACCCCTAGTTTGTCAGGATGTATTTTAGATAGTACCCAGGTCTAACCAAATCTTACCAAATGTATTGAGAACAATTCTCTCCCCGTCCCCTTTTACCTGTTAAGGGTAAAAATGTTGTAGCCCAACCTATTTTAAATATTCTCTTGAAACAGCCCACTGACATGCCACAGGAGGTTGTAATCTCTCATTACCTTCGTTAAAAAGCTGCACAAAATCAAGGCCATGTTTGACAATCTTCCTCATTTTGTCCAAAATATCAGCTCTAGCAACACCTTGTGGCTGGGGCCCCACTTCGACACCTGTTTGCAGATGAGGGAGATTATTAACGGTGCAATAATACATCACAGGCTTACCCTGCACAGCAAAAATAGGTGTCTGATGGGTCAGTGTTTAATGTTTAGGAGGAATTGTAAAGCACAGTTCTGTGAGTTTTAAGGCAACAGATAATTCCGCTCACCAGTCTGGGTCAGCTAAAGAATTGTATGTATGTTTTTGAGTGTGCTACGAGAATGGTAAGAGAAAGGGTCAGTATATATATATTTGTATATATATTTCTCTTATTCTTTTCCTCATCCTGTCTATTCATGGCTGCATTTTAGAGAATTCGTTGTTTAATAGGAAAAGCAAAGTAATGATTATTTTTTTGTTATGGTTGTGATTCCGTAAATGAAAAAGTTAGCCACTTCCATGCAGAACATCAGTTCCCCCTTCCTTTGTCACTTCATCTCTTCCTGACTCACAAACAGTGCTTCAGCCTTATTTAGAGGACATAAACATTGATTTTCTGAAGCTGTTACTTCCTTCTTCTCCTCGTATATTATAAATATTTTCTGCAAAAAGTGAGTTTAATTTGAGTTTAAGAATCTCCATCTGGCTTCTGTATTTTGCAAGCCAGAACTCTGATTGTGTGAATCAGAACTCTTCAGAAGAATGAATAATCATGTAAACTCAATTCAATAAACATATTGTCACACAAACAACTACTGGCGATCATAACACAGCGAAACGAACACATCTGGCAACAGCCACGTTTAAAATCATTTACGGTGGCTTAAAATAGTCTTTAGTTTTCATATTTACCGACGGGGTGTTTTGCCACAGACCGAGTTGTTGCATATTTCAGGCTGGGATGTTCGATCAGCAGAGCAGGGCAGGGTTCTGGAGCCAAAGCGTTCTGTGGAGACGGTTTAAAGGTGCCTTTGTTATGCAAATGGTTTAAAATGTTGTGCCACAAAAGATTACTGATGCAGAAGTGATTTACACAATGTCTTCAATATGTTGCCTTTATTTCAAGGCCCTCAAGGAAGTAGGACATCTTTAGAAAATGTACAAAGCTGTATTTGTTGGTCTCAGTTCCATTAACTCGGGCCAGGCAGCTCCACTGAACCACAACTGAGTACAGTTCTAGTCTGAGACTGCCAGCAGAGAAAAATCCCCTCAGCAGGGTTCCAAAACTTAGAATCAAAATACTGTACAGCAGATCTCAAGTTTGTTTTGGTTTGGTTTTTTTAATGTTAGATTCTGTTATGAGGACACCAATTGTGAATTAAGCCTTATTTCAATTTCTTTTTTTGCCCTTTTTGCTGTTTTAAACCTTTTTCGTGAAGACTGCCCACCATTGCTCTTCATATAATTTTAGTTTTCTATAGCTCCAAATAGCTTAGAAAGATTTACATGGAATACATAAAATAAGAAAAAGTTAAAATGTTAAAATAGACCTTGTTTCTAAGGGGGGAAAAAAAAAAAAGTTAAAATTCCGCACCTTTGGCCTAACCTGGATTAAGTCATTGTCCAGGTCACTACAATTCAACCAGGTTATGCTTAAAACAGCACTTTTGCAAACCTGACTTTACTAAAATTTATTTCAGGAACAGCAGAATCAAACAGATTCTAAAGCCGTATCACTATTCCTACAAATACTGGTGAAGGGAACATTTCTCATTACCCAGTTCCATTATTTTTTGCATGTCTTTATTTAATGAAATTAATGTTTAACTATTTAGCATGTGTGACCCAAATTTATCCAAGTTCCTGACAGATCAGTGTGAAAGCAGATTAAATTACATTAATTTTCATAGATGTTATTCTAAGCATTCCTTTTTGCCCATCAGTCTTACTAATGCTCATTTTAATACATGAAGATTATGATGATTTAAAATCTGAATTACCTGGTATTATAATCAAATTATTAATTATCTCTGATTAAAAAACCCCATCCTATGAGTAATTAACTATTTTAAACAGAATAAAAAATAGTATATTTAAAGAAACTACAAAATAATATATAGTAATACAACATTACAACTAATAATCTATTTTAATAGTTCATTTAAATTAGTTTTACCTTGATATAATGAACCATTTGTATTGTAAAGTCATCCCTGGAGTTTTCAAGAATAAGGGTACCACCCATGTTAGAAGTGGTGTTGTGAAGGTCAAAAATAAGGTCATAGGCATCATCACTACCTTTTGGACCAAATATATGATTGATTTCCTGAGCCCTTCTCACTTCATATGGAATATCTTCCACCACTGGCCTGCTGTTAATATCAGCACAAAGAAATTAGTGAGCTCATTCCATGGCTTTACAGTCAACAAAACATGTGTAGCCTTTTCTTTTACCTTTAATTCCATAATTGACTGGAGTTGAAATCACCTATTTAATTACCAAACTCTTAACATTGGCTGGATTTGTGCTTGAAAAAAAGCAAGTGGGATTGTTACACAGATCTTATGTGTCTTGTGCAGAAGGGTGTTGGAATTATTCAATCTGATTTTAGCTGGAGACAATTTAGTTCTCTCATTCCTTTACATCCTAAAATTTCTCCCTATGCATAAAACCAACTAAAAATTTACCAACAACTTGAAGCACTTCCAAGACTGGATCCACCTCCTACTGATGACAATATTCAGACATCAGTCCATGATGTTTTGCCTTGGACATCCTTCTCAAGGTCTTTTATAACTTGTTTTATTTTCTGTCTTCTCATACTCCATTGCTTGCAGCCCTCCTGAGTCTCAAAGCTCACAGAATATTTTGCTGCCTCAAATCTGTTCCTCCTAAGTTTTAATACTTGTGATTTCAGGTGGCTATGCCTGGGCTGTGCTTTAGAAAACATGGTCTCAGCCTAAAGAAAGGTCTGGGATCTGCTTCCAGTCTGTGGGAGGGCTCTGTAGGACACAGGACACATCCATCCTGCGTGATGACAGCGTGCAAAGCTCCTGTGGCCTCAGACCTGGTCCCCAGGGACAGTAAATCTGGTTTGGATGACAGGCTTGGGACACCACCCAAGTACAGTCCAGACACACCTACAGCGTTTTGCACTAAATTCAGTTTTCTTTCTCAATACAGCTTGAGCTTTGTCATATCTGAATTTTGTAAGAAATACTGGTATTATGTTGCGTAAAGAAAGTTTTTAGTTAAAGGCTAACAAAACACCTTACTAATTGCCTGCGTATTTAAGCATCACAGGAGGTAGCTGAGGAAAATTATGGGATCACCACTGCCGGGTCATTAGAAATGGCAAGACATAATCTGTTAGGAATGTCTACATGCAGTTGATCCACTGGTGTGATGGATTAGATTTTTTTTCTGTGAGCCCCTAAAACTCCCTTTTCTGTTTCTGACTCTATGTATCACATAATCTACCTTTGTCTTTAGTTTTGTCTTTGAAATTCGAGGTTCCTTCACATAAGACTGTTAAATTTATGCTTCTTATTGAAGCCAATGAAACACCATTACTTGGAGTAGTATAAGGATTTCACTCTCCTTTTTCTTATTGTGTAAAATCTTAATTTATAATCTTGAAGGTTCTACACTGAAAGGGATCCCAGGAAGGTACTCCAGTCACAGTTCTGCTGTAATAGGACCAGGGAACTTCATAGGGTTTACCGAAGAGTATTATTTAAAAAATGAAGACAACCTGCAGGTGTCTTAATCTGCTGTTTTTTCAAGTGTTCTATGTTCAAAGCAGCTGAAAGCAAACAAACCCACTTTTGGTTTTTGTGTGTTTTTTCTAAGTAAACAATTAAAAGAATGGCCTCAATGCTTATGAGTTAACATCTGTTTATCTCAGATATAATAATCAACAAAAAAATTCCAAGATGAAAAGGCAGATGAAGAGGTGTGCAGGGTAAGAGTAACTATGTTTGCAAAATATATGTAATACGTATTTCCTTCAGTGGTATTCACCTTTACCACTAAAAGTTTTCTGAAACAGAATTACCTGGTTAGCATGCAGCTATACCAAGAATAAGAACGTTTATACAGCAAAGTACACCTCTCTGGAATAGGTATCTCAAGAGCACAGAAACTTCAAATCCTATTAAAAGTGTAAGATCAGTTACTATTTTACAGTAATTACAGATTGTATTTCCTCTAAAATAATGAATCAGTTAAATTATTGAGATTTTTTTGGCTACCCTTTTGCCACAGATTACTTCTAACCTAGCTGATTTCAGGTTTTCATTTTTTACTCTACATAACTGGAATTAAATACATTTCCCTGCTTTGTATTCTTTCAGATACTCAGATGTCAACACTTAAATTGCTTTTATCTGCCGTTTCCAGCAAGTGTAATTGCATTCAGAAGAGCTCCGAGGCTAAATTGCACCAGACGTGAGAAATAATGACTTTGCAACCCAGAACACTGATACTCCAATTCACACAAATACAGCTGATCTAATACTAATTTAAAATGCTGTGTTTAAGATAATGTGTTGGCTCGAGAGTCATTCCACCAGCAATAGGAATGAATCTGTTAACACTCATGCAGTTCGTTCTTTTTTGGGTTAAAGGTCAGCGATTTCAGTTATGTGACTGCACAGTTAAAAGAGCAGTGGAACTCGTGTTAACATTTTAATCTGGGAAGGATTTTAAAAACTACAGTTTTAAAAGCAAAGCAACAGAAAGTCCAACTGTTCTTACCCAAGACTGGCAGGGTCAAAAACCCGGTTGAGATCACAGTCAATGTATCTCGTGCACTTCTCCACAGCTCTGGGGTTGGTGAGAAATGGTTTCACTTCCATTCCAGGTCTTTGGATCTCAGCTCCGTTCTCTTGCCACTGCCTGACCAGTAACACCCCTGATAACTCATTGCCATGAGTTCCTCCGAAGATACCGACCCGTCTCACCGGAGGTTCAGCAAGAGCAGAGGAGGAGGAGGAGGAAGTCATGCTTTTCAGCAGCTCTAGCAATTGCTGAAGGCAAACCAGAAAATAATGGTGAAGTAAAACTTTTGCCTCCAAAAAGAAAAAAAAAAAATCTTTTCAGTAGGAGACTCTTTAAGCTTGTTTAGGTCAGATGGGAAAGAAAGTGAATGAACATTTCTCTAAGAGTTCTCGACTCCCGTTTTGAGGGGGGAGTTGCCAACCTGACCCTCCTCCCTCCCAAGGAGCCTCCCCTCCGGTTTCCGTATTTAGTAACGACTCCAAGGCTGTTCATGGCACTGTTACACAGTTCAAAAGGTAACTTCTCCAGGAAACCTCTAATAATTTATGCTATGTAGGTAAATCCTGTACTAATGACAGTATAAAAGACTTTTTTAATGTAAACTTTAGTAATGCACTTAAATATCTTTGACATTTTTGCACTGCAAACTACGTGTGACAAGTATTCTCACGTATGTTTGGTTACATAAATATTACACAAGGGCAGAATAATTTAAAGGGAGCAAAAACAGTAGAATAAGAATCATATCTTGGCTCTAGTCCTGCACAAAATGCTGAAACATCAAATATTTTAATCTAAAAAACCAAGAACAGCTGAGTTCCTCAAAGCATGCTGGGGCTTGTATGACCTTTTTTGTTTTAGAAATCTGAAGAACAGTGATTAGAAGGAACAAGAGCTGAAATTACAGTGCAATTTATCCATGACTGACTTACCAAGCGTTCCTGGCTCCAGTTCTATCTCAGAATCTGCTAACACAGACCTCTAACACATTGAAACAACTTTGCCAGGGACAACCCTCTAACTTCTGCAGTCTCTTACTAAAAAGGAAACAGATCTAGACCGCGATGGGACAATAGTTGTGTTCTTCCCCCCCAAAAATACTTAGTCAGCAACTTTTCTTCCATTTCCAAAAGCTTTCAAAAAGGCTTCTGAAACTTAAGCCAAAGAGCAGCTGTAACTTCCATCCTGAGGATCAAAGCATTTGGAATAAATGGTCTTAATCACAGAAAAATAACTTTTACTGCTGTCAGTGGCATAAGTAGTTGCAATTAGTATCTGACACACAATATGAGCATAAAAAAATGTTGCACTGCAAGGGAATAAAGAATGTTTATTGAACCATTCCTTTTTTTTAAGACTACACTCCAGTGACTGAGAGAGTGTTTGGCTAGTGCCTGGGAGAGGCTTTATAACCCAGGCTGACAGACTGTAGATCTAGGAAAAGCTAAACAGGATTTATCTAGATGAGTTCTGCCAGGAATATATTTCCTACAAAAGTTGCTCTCTGTTTCAGTTTATGCGTTCAGATTTGCTGAACTTTACAGCAACTTAATACAGAGAGACTGTTTACTTAAACACTCAGTTGTATTACTCCTGTACTTAGAAGCTGTCAGATATTTAATCAGAGTAAGTAATTTATTAAACAAAGCAGTAAAGTTGTATTTTACAGCTCTGGACAGTCGGTACTGTCCTTTGACCCGTCTCTTCAGTGGTTGTGCCAAAATGGCCATTGACACACTGCCCAAAAACACGACTCGTGATCCGTATCTGGATTTGCTGAATTTAAACACGGCATCAGTTTGAGGAATAAATGGCAAAATGCAAATGTGCATGGCTAGGACGTATAGTTTATCTTTTATTGCTGCTGGCACTGTAATGGTTATAATTCCTTCCAGAAAGCTGAATGAAACACAGAGATCGTCTGTGCACTTACCTCATTTAACATGCAAGAAGTTTGTCTCGTGAGAGCAGCGTTTTTAGGACAGTGACAGTGAATTTCCAAACATGAGTTTAAGAACCAAAGCCATGGAGGTTTCTTTTATCCCCTGAGAGCACTTTTAACACTTTGACACTTTAACTCCTGGTCTCCCAGGACAGGCACCCACCAATTTGGGGATAAATGCAGACACTTGGAAAGTTTTTACTCCTCAGAATTAAACACTGGGACCATTCCCTTATTCCCGTGTTTTGCCAATATTTGCTCTCTGAAAAATTATGTAGGATAGTTTATTAAGAATTCAGATTGGCTTGATGTACTACATACTGATATGTGGGAGTGCATCTCAAAGCTTGGAATGCGAGCCATGAGCTGAAAAACATAAGTAAATGAAATTAAGCCTAGCTATTAAGGTCATAAAGGTTATGTGTATACATATACATAGTGTATAGAACTGTAATGTGGCTCTCCAGAGCCTTCCAAGACTGAAGAGAAAGCGTTACAGAACAGGCTCCAAATATGCTGAGCACTAAGGTTTTACACAGGAACCAGTCAGGAGTTTTACACGGTTGAAAATAGCCACGTGTAAAAGCCAGAAAGATGGTTGAAGAGGAAAACAACGTGAAATTGTGGGTAGTTTTATTTACATCCACATCTGTGTTCACACATTTGTAGGGATTCAGCTCCTGCCCCGTGTTCTCTTAGGCTGACTTGCGGCACCAGGTGGGCCAGTTTACACGGGGTAATTAATTAAGTCCCACCGAGGACTGATTTAATAGTTCCTGGGAGCCGCGCTCCTCGCTCCAGCCCGGGCGGGGGGTTCCCTCAGCGCCTTCCCGCCTTTTTCGCACTGCCTGAGGCGCGAGCGCGCGGCTGAGCGTCCGTTATTTTTGGCGGGCTTTGCCTCAGGGCTGGCCCTCAGCCCTGCCCCTCAGCCCAGTCCCTCATCCCTGCCCCTCATCCTTGTCCCTCAGGGCTGACCCTCAGCCCTGTCCCTCATCCTTGCCCTCAGCCCAGTCCCTCAGGGCTGCCCCTCATCCCTGCCCCTCAGCCCAGTCCCTCAGGGCTGCCCCTCATCCCTGCCCCTCATCCTTGTCCCTCAGGGCTGACCCTCACTCCGCTCCCTCAGGCTCGCCGGCGGTGTCAGAGCCCTCAGCCCGCGGCCGGCGCTGACCCCACCGTGTGAGGCACTGCCGAGGCTCGCCCTGCTCTGCCTGAGCTTACTGTTTTTCTACGGCTTTTTCTCCGGTAGCTTACCTTCAGAAGAGGTCAGAAAACAACACACCTTAAACTCCTATGCGGCGCAAAAGCTCTCTATAAACTGAAAAGTAAAGCTTATGGGGTTTTATTTTACAAGTGTTTTACTGGGGGCCATTAGGTTTCATAGTGCTAGGAATATGCTTTAAATTGTATAACAACAATGGACTAGAGGCTGCTTTAATGTCATCGCACGTGTAATTGATGTATCTCACAGAAGTAAAGACTAAATCGATCTATTAGTCAGCTGTGGTAGAAGCTGTGCTTCATTCTTATTAACATCTTTAATAGCCGCGTGTGGTTAACTGTCAGATCAAAATAAATGTAGAGGGAATGTCTTGTATTATTTATACGTGTAAATATGTGTTATATTCATATGCCACTGAAGGCAATATGCACCAGTAGCTAAATTTGATAGAATAGCAAGTAAAGCTGCATACAGTCTGTATAGTATCCTCAATGTATACTGTAATACATAAAGATTACAAGTAGATTAATCAAAAAACAAATACGGCAAATGACCTGTACGTAAATGCTAATATTTATTTCTTCTGTTTGTAATATTTGGCTTATAGTAACGTCTTTTTGATTTGTGATGTATTTTATGTATGAGGGAATTGGCTAAAGGCTTTAGGTCTGTACCATGAAGTACAGAAAGTGAGTTTATTTTTTAATCATGATGCTATTTTTCGCATAATAATTAAATTGGTTTTGTCTTCAAAGTTTTGCACCTTGCCGTCACCTTTGGCTGCAATGTATAAGTATATGCATTTTTTTGTTAGTGTTTTATTTTCAGTAATTTAAAAAAAATCTGTGTATTTGGATGTATATATACTTTTAAATTGAGGAGTGAATTTAGTATTTTTTCCAGCACTTAAAAAAAGTAGCGAATACAACTTTTACTTAAAAAATGTAATCATTTGGGCCCTTAATCTGTGAAAACCATTTGCAGATTATGTGTGTACCTGTGGATCTTCTAAATGCAGTACAACTGCTTGTATGTTTTAGGCTTGTGTCTGAAGTGATGCCAGTCACTGGGTCTGCAGAGTTCAGAGAAACTGCTGTAAAATCACATAAAATTTGGATGTGTTTACAGCATTAATTGGTTTACTTTGCTTATCTAACTTCCATACAGAAAATTTGGAATAATCAGTACATTGTTGCCTGTTAAAACTCTGCAAAGAAATGAAAAGGAGTTTAGCTGACACCTCAACTCGCAGCACAGCAGGTACCAGCCCTTGTTCTCTGTTTTGCCGTTCACACCTCATTATCCTTTTATATATAAATATATATTTTTAATATGTATACACACACATGCAGTGTGCATGCAGGATGTTCAGTATTCAGCCCTAGATCCCCATTTCCTGAGTAGACTTGAATGGGTTACCTGCTTATTAAGATTTTGGATGGATTCAAGGAACTGGTCACTCAGGGAAAGGTTTCATTCACAAGATTATGTGCAGGACACAGGGTTGGGAACATGAATTCTGCGAGGGAATGGTCTGTTATGTGTTTATGAAGTGTAATTCCTATGGGTGAGGTAAAACAATTGTTAGGTCATTTTATTTGCTTATTTTAAGTGTAGATTGTGTATCCTTTTGCTGTTAATATAGTATTATTACGTGAATTTTAATTTTAGGTTGTCTGCCTGTGCCACTGTTCAATCAGAAAAAAAGAACTAGACAGCCCCTCACTTCAAATCCAATTAAAAATGAGCCAGGTGCCGGTTCTGGGACTCGTACTTATGACTTCTCTCCCACATCATTTGGTAAATAAGATACATTTTATATTTTAGAGGCTCTAAATCAAATAAATCTTAACTTCCTGATTGTATTCCATATAATCAGACATTGTCTTTATCAAGAACTATATGCACCCTTTATATCTATTTCTGAAAAGTTCATTATGTAAAAATTGTCCTCCAGGAAACTTCTTTCTCCTCTGTACAATTGAGCTTTTCATACTTTGTGCCTAGAGGGAGTTTGACCCTTTGTGTGTTGGAGAATGAAGTGGCGCTGGCATTTAAATCAAGTCTCTTGAAACTGACCTTTTGTTTTCTGTTGATTTCAATCAACATTCAAGTCCTGTGTTACAAGAAGAAATATTTATAAGATGTCTTTCTTGTAGTCCAGAAAGGGACTTCTGTTCTTCAGTTCGGGCTCGGAAAGAACAGTGTAGAATTCTGCTTTTAGTGCTTTCATCGTGGTCTACTTGTAATAAAGTTAAAAAGTTTCCTTATAATACAGTAAAAAAGCCTCTGTTGCTAACAAGTCTAATGTTTGTAAGTGAACTGTTGTCTAGAGAAGCAACCCACTTGTTAGAAGTTGCCTTATAATTACAAATATCAAAGGATCACATTCCCTTTTTTTTTTTCCCACCTTCTCTTTCCTGTGTGAGCCTGTTTGTGGGACATTAGGCAGATATAGAGTAGGAGCCCTACATAGACCTATTACCTTTCAATCTTCTCTGTACCCATATTCAACCCTTTGCATTTTGAAAATTAGGCTGGGGAACTGCAAACCCAGAAGCGGCTGAACTGCAGAAAGCAGCAAGCAGTGGGTATGTAAAAGCAAGTCATTTGTTGCTTTTGGATTTTTATTTGGATACCAATTGTTTCACAAACTATGATGCTTGTGTCTGTCTTACGATAAAGCTGCTTCTATGTCACTGATACTTTAAACTTACATTTGAAAGCCAAACAGAACATCAGATGGCTCCTTCTGTCATGAAACCACCAAATGCATCAAAGATTAATTTAGCAAATGCTGGAAAAAACTTGGCTGCCTGCAGGTTGACGGAGTCTTTAATGTCTATTATCCTTCCTTTTTGTTCTCATGTGAAAATACATCTTACATTTTCCCATAGTCCTGTAGCATTCAGAGAGACCCTTTTAATTCTCAGATCATCACTGTAATCCTAAATAATTACATTGTGCTTATGAGCCAAACCCCACCTTTTTATCAGGCCTATAATTCAGTCTTACCATAAAAGTTGATTGAATTTTGCTGGTAATTTGTTGAGATTTGCTTTTTCTTGAAGACTTGCCCACTTCCAACCCAAATTTATCAATAGACTCAAATAAGTTTCTATCAGTTTCTTTTATATAAAACCTTTTAATTAAGACTGAATATAACTGTGCTTTTGCAGACTGAGGAAAAGCTGACAGATTCTGATGCCTAGAGCTGGCAGGAAAACTTCCAGCAATGTTCATTTGCTCTCTTCCCTTCCTCCTGTTCCTTTCCAAGGGCAAAAAGAGAGTGAATGTTCCAAACAAGACAAAATGGAACAGGAGGAATTTCTGGGCTACCTTTATTAAAGAAATGTGTTAGAAATAATAATGTCAGCACTAGAGAGTGTTGTAAAATGATTTCCTCGGTGATGGTGGTAGAAGAATTTGGAAACATCACTCTCAGAAGAAACTTTGTTTATTTTATTTTAGACTTATGGAAAAAAAATGTGAATCTTGGATCAGGAAAAATCCCTTATACAGGGCAAGATAATAACTGAGCAAAGTTTTAGGGCCTGTTGAAGTCAGATGGATTTATGCACAGGTGTGATCCCTGCCCTGTATGTGGATTAATTTCAGTGTATATTCAAATGCTTTAAGTTTGAATGTTTTTAAAGCTAAAGCAATAATACATAGATTACTTTTATATACCTTAATTACATATCTGAGTATTCAGAACAGATACTGTGATACTGAACTATGTCTGATGTTGCATTGCAGGAGCAGAAATGAGTATACTCCTTTGAGTAACACAGCAGATTCAAGGTCTGATAGTGGAATTACTCAAAAGTTTGGGAACCTTTCAAATAGCTGGAAAACTCTCCAGCAGCAAAAACCCCCCGGTAACCGTAATTCATCTCAGCTCCTCAAAACAGAAACCAGCCAGACAAACACGCCTAAAGGACAGCAGCTGGTGAAACCTAACCCTGCATCAAGAAGTCTGCAGGGTCACAGTGCAGCATATAAATTTAACTACAATATTCAGCGAAATAAAATGAACGAAAACCAATTTGATTTTGTCCCAGAAGAAAAAAGTCAGGTAAAACTTATGGGGAGAGGTAATAGGAACACACAATGAAGAAAGAAGTCAAAAAAAAAAAGAAAACTGATGGAAGATGAAGCTTTTGTCAGCCCAAGCTGCCTTTGTAAACACCTAAGTTTCTGAAAATTTAGAATTGAGATTTTCATACTATAACAACTACAATCCTCAGCATTATTTTATAAACTTGCAGGGAGTTGTTTGTATATTCTGAACAAATACTGTAATGTAAATATTGTTCATTTAACATACCACATAAATGTCTATGTGCCTTTTAAAATTATGAGTGTGTAATGTCTAACTTGAGCTTTTGTCTTCCTCTGAAAGGAAGTTCCATCATCTCAAATAAAAATTAGAGAAAAAAGGAATTCTTTGCGAATCCTGTCTGCAGTCATTGAAAGTCTGAGGCACTGGAGTCAATATTCCTACAAAACTGCACTGTTATTTGAAGTCTTAGGTAAGCACAGTTGATTGGGCTATAACTGATAATAATGGCAGGGCAACAATGAGAGATAATTTTATTCACTCTTGGTACAATAGCTGAAATACTTCAACCCATAAAATGCTGCTGTGAGCACCATCTAATTTTCCTTCTGGAGGATCCATTCAGCTATCAAAGGTGACTAAAATAGGTACAAAATTAGTAATTCAGTCATTTTCCGACATTTACGCTTTTTCTATGCTGTTTATTTTCTTTCCTTGTTTTTAGAATGTGTTACAGTAAGTTTTCCTATTTTATAGGAACCTTCTGTAGAGAGGTGCAGTTTTACGATAATTCTTAATACAATTAATCTAGGAATAGATTCAAGTGGAGTACTTCTAAATATAGATACAGACTTTTAGTGTGTTACACTTTGCATTTAATTCTGAGAAATGAACATGACAAAAGGCTGAAATGACTAAACTTGACAACAAGGTGAATAAGAATATATAATCTTTTGGCATCTCAGCTATTATTTTGACAAGATTGCAGATGTTTAAAGTTCATTTGCGTCTCTTCTCGCAGAAAACTGATGCTGACTTATCTCTGTTTTTGTGTGGTAAATGATGTCGTGGTGTCTTGGTGTATCTTAGTACTGCTCTATGTTTACACCGTGACTAATTTCTGAACATGGCACAGGCACACTGGATTCTGCAGTCACACCTGGAGCTTATGGGGCGAAGAACTTTCTTCTGAGAGATGGGAAGGAGACCCTGCCTTGTGTGTTTTATGAAATTGTGAGTATTCTGTGTCTGTACATAACACACACACCACCAGCTCCAATCCCTTTTAGGAAGTTATTAATAGGTTGTTCTGATAAAGCAGAAATATTCTGTGTAAAAGGCAGGCTGGGTGGTTATACCATATTGATCCCAAACTAGAGCAATAATCCAGTCACTATTTAGGCATCCTTATACTTCTGCTTCAGAAAAAAAAAGGTGGGACTTTCAGTTTAGCTTTTAAGTAGTTGATAATAACAAAAAAGCTGATGTAAATTCCTTCTGTTTGATGTTCTTCAGAATCCAGCCATGCAGAAAGCTTTTGTGGTAGGTGACATAATTGTTTTATTTGTTTGTTATGCTTTGATGAAGGACCGTGAGCTTCCAAGACTAATTAGAGGCCGAGTGCACAGGTGCATGGGAAACTATGATGCAAAAAGGAACATTTTCAAGTGCGTCTCTGTAAGACCAGCAACTGCTCCAGAACAGAACACTTTCCAAGACTTTGTGAAAATTGCAGATGCTGAGATGACAGCATATGTAAAAACAATGAGTGAAATGTAGAAGTTGAAATGCCTTCTCTAATTTTCACTGATCATTACCCAGAAAGCCTGGACACGCTAAAGCATTTCCCAAAACTAACAGCGAGAATCTCTTTGAATAACTGGAGATATCACTGTGCTGTGTTACCCAACAAATGTTAGTTACAATGTTTTCTTTTTCACTATTACTTTCTTTTGGCTTTCCCAGTTAAATAATGCAATAACAGGGTTTTGTTACATAGTAGATTAGACCTTACTGGAGAAATTCTGAATTGAAATGCTAAAGTTTTGCAGTAGGTCTTCGAATTCAGATTTACATGGCTTTTCATTATCTTCAGTTTTGAGAAATTCCTTCAATACCTGGTTCAAAATGTTGACTGTATACTTCTTTTGAGGTGTATTTGCTCATGACTTAATAGGTAACAAACATCACAAAGTTCTCTTTGGGTAGAAAGTAAAATGATAGTCTTTATTCCTCTCTAGTCCAAATAACAGGTGCCCTTTCCTTTGCTGGATGACAAGAACATGTGTAAAAGCTTTGCTAGAAATGAACATAACAGGTACTACATAAAGGTTTCACAGGATGCAGCTGTACTGCCAGGTATTCCTTGGATTCCCATTTATATGCCCCCTGATTATTTTTCTTTTTTTTTTTAACAAATAATAACACCTGTATAAAATAGCAACAGACCTTGAGGCTGTAGGAAGATTCCTCAAGGACACAGAGGAAGTTGAAAAGAAAGAATTATTTGAAGGCAGAACTTCCTTGCCTTTGCCATATAAACACCTTTCATGAGGGATGGACCATCTACATGTTTATGTGCCTTTGCCTTCAAACATTGACTTTCACAGGTTATTCCTGCTGTTTCTATTTCCTTTTCCCCTACTTCAAAAGCTTTGTAGCAGATCTGTTGGGAGTTGTAAAACAAAAGACTTGTCAAGAAAATAGCAAACAGGATGGATTTTTTTTATTATTATTTTATTATACAGTGTTGGCAATTGGAAATTTCACATTTAAAATAATTGAAATATTGTATCCAACAAGTCAAATACAGAAAACAGTTAATATTCTAAAAAGGAGCCAGCTAGTCAACGCAGAAACACATTAATGGAAAATACAGCTTTTAGTTACACTTAAAAAATTATATATTTAGAATAAAACTTGAACCTGGTCCAGTAAATTGTTCGACTTGCAACAGGAAAACGCTTTTACACAGTTTAACGCGCAGACAGTCTTTGTTTAGAAAAGTGATCTGTCAGTGTCAGCACATGTATTGTCAGCAACAGCCCCCTAATGTTCCAGTTGAGATCTAAGGTATGTGCTTTACTAACTGTTGTAAGAATCACTTGCATTATCACCTCCACCTTCTGTGCTAAGCTGGTTCTGAGCATGGATGTGTCAAGGAGAGCTTTGTCTATCCATTGTGGTGGTCACGTACATGTATTGGATTCCCTTTATATATTATAAAATGTTAAAGGAAGTTGCACATGGAAGCATTAGCTTAACTCATAAAAGGTGCAGAATATTATGGGATGCAGAGGTTGATGATGTTCACAACAGAAGCTGAGGTTTAAGGAGTAAAGGAATTGCTACAGCAGTGTTGTGAATGGTAAGACTCTGCTGTAACAGTCATTTAAAATTACAGAGGACATTTGAACTCTGGGACCGGGCCTGTTATCAGCACCACCCCAGAGTTGTAGTCCCACTGATTCCAGTTGAATGATTGACGCTTCCAGTTTTGCACATTGAAAGTGACATTAATAAGTAATGGCAGGAATAGGTCATTTGTGTCTACTGGGTATGTTATGGCTGTTAATAAAAATCTAAAGTGATTTTACTTTCAGCAAGTGTTTAGATCTTTGCAAAACAAAAAGTTTCTACTTTACACTAACAAATCACTTTTTCTAGTGAAACATTAAGTGAACAGTTGTAAACATTACACAAAACAGAAAAAACCCTACACAATACAGTTTATACACACTACTCAACATTTTTCAGTTGTTGGGTGTTTGTTTTTTTTTTTTTTTTAACCATATTGATCCTGTCTTGTATAATGGTTCTAGTGTAAAGGCACAGGTTGGTTAGGAAAGAAAAGCCTGCATCTCTGTCTCTCTACTTCACGGTGATTATTTTCTTTTTGCATGCTGTTTGTTATTCCTCACTTTTCTGACTCTTGTATGAAAATTATCCAGTTCAGCCATTCATTAAAAAAAGTGTAAGGTGTAAGAAATTACTGCAAAGCACATTACTGTACAGAAGTGACTGAAATTTATTCTTCTCACTTTAGGGCTTTCCTTCAACCTATTTTGTTAAATATTTAGAAGATTTAATTTCCTAGTCCCTGTGAGCAGAAGTGCATAGCACGTGCTCTCTCTTTCTCGGTGTACTTCATTCTATGTTGGAATCTGTATTTTCAGAAATTAGTAATGGAACTTCATAAATTTATGTGCAGAATTTGCTTTTAGAGTGCCTGGAAATGTAACAACAGGACAGTTATTTTGGAAAACAGCACAACTTTCCATTGAAGTTTAGAAGGGTGAGGAATGTAAACAAGACTGCAGAAGTCTTTGATGTATATTAAGATAACACAGTGATTGTTCCATCTGTTTGCATTTTCTTGTACATCCTCAACATGTCTCTGTCTGTCCCTTCACGTACACCTTCCGTGACAAACAATAAAAATTCAGGAACCAGTTGGACTCAGCTAAGTGAAGAATAATAAATTTGATCACCTGGTTTGTGCCAAAACACAAAACTAAGAAGTACAGCTCTGAATTAAATATAATCTATGTGATTTTTCTTTTTTTTTAATAAATAATAGAAAATAAAAGATGAGAATAGAATTAGAATTCTATTTTTATTTAAAAGGAAAAACACAACAGGTGGGTGAGATTAGAACCCAATGTTTCTTTTGCTTAAGGCAATCAAGTGCACTTATTTCAATGCTTGATAGTAATGAATTCAGTGCTATTGTGGAAATCAGACCTCACAAAATTCCCATACAGACTAATGAAATATGGCCATTTGCTAGTTCTGACACAGCATCGGATTCTTATTAGTTGTGTTCAATAGCATTTCACTTCACTTTTGTCTTTTTAACAGCAATGGACTCTTAATTGTCATGGAAATACTAGAATCTAGTTCATTCTGGCTTGTATTATCACTACATGTAAGGGCCATTGGGCACAGACAGTTTTGTAAACAGAGATTTGTGTTTTCAGCCTTAAAAAACAAACAATACGCCCCAAAATCTAAAGTTGTAATTGTTCAATGAATTTTGTAAAATTCCACCTAAAATTATAATTTAAGAAATACCAAAACCGAATTCTTAGCATTTTTTCCCCCTGTTGTTAAAACTATTAAATCGTCATGAAGCCTTTGGAAGTAGTTAGATCTCTCAGAAAAAAAAAATAATCTAAATTTTATGCAAGTCTTCATGCAGATGACTCTAAATCTTGGCAATTAGAGCACTAGTAAAAAGTGTGCCCACAACTTACAGTATATATAGACTAAAAAGAAACTTTTTTCTTGTACACAATTCTTTTTAGCTATCAAGCTTAATTTCAGGCCGTGGCTACTAGCAGATGCTTTTTTTCACTAATCAAAACAATTGTAACAAAATATCATTGCTGATTTTAAAGTTATTGGGTTCACAAACGTTTTGGCGTCTAATAATATATCAAAAGTGAATTGAAGCTTTTAAGACTTACGATTTTGAGACACAAAAGAAACTGGGAGGTAGACAGATGTTTTGAGGATAAACCGATTTTTTTTTTTTTTATGTCTAAGGCATTATGCCACGATGTGTTTAGAGCAGTGTAAAGGCTGCTGATTAACTTATTTCAATTCCAGAGTGTTCTCTGCTCGTACTTACGGAAGACTATCAATGCACTTTTGGTCTTTGTGAATCTGACCTTCTCTTCCCCATCTCCTTTCCTCTCTTTAGCTAACACAGCTAACTGGAAGTGCTATCGCAATTTCTGCCCATTACCTGTAGACAGGAATGTTCTGTTCTTCAAACAGTAATAAAATACTATAAAATAGTAGGTATTGGAGTTGGAGATATGTGCTCTTTTGGTGCATATTTTGCAAAGAATGGTAAAAAGACAGACAACATGACCCCAACAATTGCCAGCATGTACCCCCACCCAATCTGGCAGTCTCCTGCATAGTAGATGTCTGAGTTCTCACAGAATCTCTTCACAGTAGCAGAGTTGAAACCAAAAGGGTAAACCAAAAGCCCAGAAGCCATAATGAACACTAGAGAGGAGAAAGAAAACACACCGATTATTATCGAACGTTAATGCCGTTGGGAAAAAAAAAAATCCTTATCTTAGAAAGGCAAATATATATTAAAATCAGTGGGAAAAGTCATAGCTTAAAACACCCCTTATGATTGGCAGATTCTCTTCCTTTTCATAATTACCTCTTGTGCACAGCAGTGGTGGGACATGGCAGCAAGATGGCATTGGGATTTTTTCCTGAGAGCTCTTGCCATTACAGAACTTGAGAAATGCTGCAATCCAAATTATGAAGCCATGTCAAAAGTATGATGATTCAGATATAATGGAATCCAGAGGAGAATTCCTAAGTTTGCAGATTCCAAACCAGCTCCATTTTCTTCTCGACAGCATTTTTGTGCTTGAGACAAACAATTACTTTGTTCTGCCAAACAAAAACTTTCAGTGAAGGAGTTCAAATGTAGTTTTTCAGATTCTGCTTGTGAGGTTCTGGTAATGTGAGCACTTTCTCATTATTCTCATTAGTACAGACTCAAATTGTTTAAAAAAATCCCAAAGATTGTGAGATAAAAACCCAATACAATAACTTTTAGCAGTGGAGTCTGTCACTATAGGGTTTTGAATTCTCTCTGTAAACTTAAGGGTTAGAAAAGTTTTCAGCCTAAGGTTGAGGCCTAAAATACTAAGACATAAAGTTCTCATATTACCTAATTTTGACAGCTTGGGCTCCAAAAGCAGCAAATAAATGTAACAGGACATGCTGTAGAAATCTAAAGGTTCAGTATGTAAAGGCACAGAGCTAAAGAAGGGAATTTTTCCAAGTGAGGCATCTTTTACTCCTTCTAGCCAAAAAGGTCTAAAATACAAGCAAAGCTTAAGCCACCCCTTGATGCTGGAAAGCCAGACTTGCCTCCTGCAATTACCCTGCATTATCCATTAGCTTTTAATAGACCTGCACAGATTTTACAGTCTTTGATGAATATAACATGTTACATTTAAAGATCATGGCTCACACAATTAATTTCCTGAACATCAGGACCACTTTTCCAACTTTGAGAATAAGACTGCCCAAGGTATAAATCGTGGCTATGATAAAGATGCATTGAAATCCTCCAGGAGCAGCTCTTGGAGCCTGTTTCTGCCCCCCTTGGGAGAGAAGAGGGGCTGAGCCAGGCTGATGTGAGGGGGTTACGCCATCCCAGCACTGTGTGGTTGAGAGAACACCGAGAAACTTGTGTTTTCTTCTCTATCCTTTCTGCTCATGAATTACCACTGCATTTTAAATCTATATTGTATTTTAAAAGGCTTTGTGTTATGTACTGAGAAGATACCATGGAGCAGTTCCTTTTCCTGCCTTCCCATTCTTCCAGGATATTGTTCCGTTCAAATTCAGAGTAGTGATTCAAGAATAGCAGCAATCAGAATTAACTGTTATGTTTGAGCTGATAGATAATTCATCACCAGCAAACATCTAATGAAACATTAGGGTTATAAAACAAACACTACATTCTATTCTCTGTGTTTGTAATTGCCTTTCAGGTAGGGCATGTGCATATGACTCCAATTATAATATTGGAGAGGCTTAATCTTAAAAGTATCCACTAAAAACAGGCAATCACTCATTAATCTTTTTTAATTAAAAACCACTTTCATAAGCTTGAGGGCTGGATGAAGTCAAAAAGTTTAACACATTCAGCCTGTAAAGTCCCTGAATAATTTGAATTAAACCTTTCCTTCTATTCTAAATGGAACTGCTGAGTTAATCCCTTGCAGAAAACAGTAAGACGAAGGAAATGGAAGCTAAAAGGAGAGAAACTGGAGCAGCAGCAAACCAGCCAGTGTGTTCCCCTGTGGGTATCTCACAGAAGGGCACAAAGAGGAGCTCCTGCCAAGAAGTGGAGCTGTCAGAGCCAAGTGTTTCACCTGCCCTTGCTCCCACAAACACCCCCTTTCCTTTAAGCATCATGAATAACTGTTCAGTGGTTGCTGTGGCCTTCCTCTCTTTCCAGGCACAAGCTGATGCTGCAGGAGCCAGTGAAGGGAAAAGTCCTTCCCAGCACAAGCAACATCCCCAGCACATCTCACACTCCCTGATCCTCAACCAGCTGCACCCTGCTGGGGGTGCCCAGGAGCATAGGGAGCCCACAGGCCTGGACGCTGAGTTCTTGGCGGCTGTGTTTCTGCGTTTAGGGTCTGACACTACCCAAACATGCAGAAGCTGGAGCTAAATACAAAGAAGTAAGTTATATTATGCAGATCTCCTCTCACTACACACACATGACACCGCTAAAAACAATATAAAATGAAAATACAGTAAAAATGGAGCTCAACTAGACACGCATCTCTGTGTCCTGACACACACAGGACGAGAGATAATAGCTTTAAATTAAATGAGGGTAGTTTCAGAGGAGATATGAGGAAGATACTCTCCATGATGACTGTGGTAAAACACCAGCATGGATTGCCCAGGGTGGTGGATGCCCCATCCCTGGAAGCATCCAAGGTCATGTTGAATGGGGCTCTGAGCAACCTGATCTAGTTGAAGACACCCCTGCTCCCTGCAGGGGGTTGGATTAAATGACTTTTGAAGGTCCCTTCCAACCCAAACTATTTATGATTCTGTCACCTTGCTTAGCAAAGGTCACTGAGCTTTCCCAAAAGAAGAAATAGAGCTAAGGGCCAGCACAGCCTAAAGCCATGTGACACTCTTGCACACCCAGGAACACAGAGCACCACCTCTGTAGGCAGAAACATAGGAAACAACCTTGGAGAACAACCAGGGAAAAGGGAGACTTTTCCCACTGCTGTTGTAAACTGTGAGGGTGTTAAACCACAGAGCTGATGAACAAACTAAAACCTGCTAATCCATTGTAGAGCCACTCCTGGGATAATGCAGCGGGGAAGTGGAGCAATGGGATGCCTGAGAGACTGTGGTGTCCTGTGCCACCAGACTGCTCGACTGCATGAGGAATCTGGAAACAGCCCCAGGGTGCAAAACCTTCTATAAAATGCTGGCAAAGTGAGCCAGTTTTAAGAGAAACAGCCACTGCTCTAAGCAACAGTCAGGTCTAAAACTAAAATTTCAGTTTGTTCATCTTTTCAAAGCTGAAATAGTCCTTGCATCTCATTTGGTGAGGAAAAAGTGATGCAGAATTGGAAACAATCTTTTTTATCTTAAAATCCTTTGCTAACTGTTAAACGTCACTGTTTTTCTGACACTGTCTCAACCTTCACGGATCTGTCCATATGTTTTCTTTTTGATTGGGTCACACAGGATTATTTTGAAGGTTGTGCTTGACAATGACACCAGTGTTTTGATTACCACTTGGTGCTGATGTTGCATGGTGTGATTTGATGGAAGAAGCTTTATTTTTTTGAAGGCTACAAACAATCTGTCACAGCTGAATATACGTGTTCACATATCAAACGGGCTAAAAAGTTACCCATGGTTTCATATCCTCAAGGCATGTCATAGAATGACCTCATTATTCTCATTTAGGTGCCCTCTTCCTTACAATAGCTCCAAAATATTGAATAGCCCGTTATTATCCGCAGAAGCCAAGCTTTCAGGCATGGTGCTAATGACTCCTTAATGGGGCTGTCTGTCAGCAGCACAGTGAGCTGGGAGAGCACACAAAGAAACAGTGGGGCTCCATTTAGGCTCCTCATGGAACACTTACGCCTCTGCACGGCTTTCCAACAACAAACAGCACTTTGAGAAGTGTCAGAATACAGCAGTGAGTGCATTTCACCCTTCTGTGCGGTGTAATCCTGCTGTCATACAAGGTGATAAGGCCAGACAACATACTGGGATCTGTTCGACAGCACGAAGGCAATTGAGTGTGAGGGGACTTGCTGGCAAAATGGGGTTTGAGTTCTTTTTTCAACATGGCTTGACTGATCATTTGATTCATCTCCCATCAGGTATTGGGTGTTGTTAAAAACATGCTTTTCTTTGTTTGTTTTTTTTTTTTTATCTGACCCACAGTGTTTGCTGTGGCTGGGTCTGCATCACCTGAGTTCTCACACGTGGTGTTTGTTATTGCTGACTCCTCATCACCGGAGTCCTCCCCTGTAACTCCCAGCCACTGCTGACTGCAGGGCAGCCCAAAGGCAAGTCTAGCTCAGCGGGTCAACAGTAAGTCATATTTTGTTTCTACTTTATAATCTTCTGCCCTCCCAAACAGTTACAGTCTCACCCTCACCCTTTTTGTTTCCCTGGTGTCCTATAGCCAGGTGGTAAATGGCAGTTTCTCCTCTGAAGGGTTTGAGAGCCAAGCCTTGGTTTTATTTTTACAAAGTAGATTTCTGAATTTGATTTCTAAAGAAAGCAAAGGAGGGCACTTCTTCTAGAGGAAATGGGGCTTTTTGTAGCAAAAAAATTGTTGGTGATAATACTGACTCAATGACACTTCTACTCAAGTTAAAAAGAATTTGCTGCTATTTTAAAATCTAATAATCTATGTCTCTCTATCACTGCAATGGTTTATTCATTTCATTAAGCTCCTGTAAAACTGTTTAATTATTTAAATCCATCACATACCATTTTCCAGTTTACTTTAAACCAAAGCAAAGCACTGCAGTTCTCTGGAACGTGTGCAGAGGGCACCAATGTATAATGCTCTCAGATACTATGAAAAAAAAAGGCCATTTCCATTTCCACTTCTTTTGGCAAGACTGATGGAGTTTTCAGCATATGAAACACAATAATTGAATAGTTTTCTGTGTTATGAATCGGGAATGTTTGAACTTGGCTAAGCTTGTGTTTATCCTTCCGTGCCGGTGTTGAAATGGATGGAAATCCATCACAAATACAGAGAACAGAAGAAGCTGTTCTATTTTATTGTGTTTGTTAATGTGTTTTGATGATGTGTAGTAGTAATACTGATCACCAGTAGTAAAATATGATGTGTGCATGAATTTTCTTCCTGGAATTACCTGCCGTAAGAGGATTAGTTTGCCTTGGAAGTTTAATTTGCTTACTTTAGGAGTATATTATATTCCTGATAGTTGTGACAATGACAGATTAATTGCAAGCTTGTGGGACATAGCAGAAAATCATTAGAATTAGGGCTGAATCGTAGGCAAGCAAGAGTATTGTTCCAACCCTATTACAGATTATCACAGTCTTATGTCTTCTTGGAAGATTTTTATTGACAGAGCTTAATCTACCAAAGCAATTTTCACTCATCTCATCAAGAAGTTTCCCCTTACATATAATCCATTACCTCCCTTATTAAAGCTGGCAGTTCTTCTTATGCGAAATCGGCTGACTTTGAATAACACGTTTTGTCTTAGTTTCATACATTTTTTTTAACCCAATAATTTTATTAGCTCCTCTTCAGCTTTTCTTTATGTTTATGTGCTTTTACTTATGTAATTTAAAATGAGCAAGCAGATGCTGATATTTTTTGTAGCATGCCTGAAGGGTTTCTACATTTGGGGTATTTTGGGCATAGGTGGTTTAAATTCTCTTGTACAAAAAGGAGGTACCTATATATCTCTTCCAACACCTGGAAACCTAAAGACAAGGCTAAATAGAATCCAAGGTTATTGCTGGCAATAGCTGCAAGTGAGTACAAACAGAAACAAAATGGAATTCTGGGCTATCAACAAACTTAGAGATTTTCTTTTAACTACTTCAGAAAAGGAGGCATTACCGAGATCTGGGGAGAGCTGAAATATATCTAATATATCAGCAGGCATCATTTTAAATGCCTGTTAAATGTAAATAAAATAAACAGGAAAGTGGTTGTAAAATAAACAGGAAAGTGACCTGTCAAAGATAAAAGAAACCAAACAAAATCCTCCTGTTACAAAGACAAAACTTTGGGAGGGGTGAGGCAAGCAGGGACCGCCGTTAAATGCCATTCTGCGCTGCTGAACTCCCTGCAGGTGCACGGCAGGTACCTGTAGTTCAGTCTTGGAAGCAGCCCTGGCAATTATTCCCTCCAAGGAAACCAAAATGAAGAGCAGGGAAAAGGGATAATAATGCCCATGTACTTGGTATCAAGATGTAGCTGCCTCCCTTTGTAGCTGAACAAAGAGCTGGAACTCATAATAATGGCTCAGCCACTCCTGACACATCACAGTTTAGCTCTTCTTTGGAAAGAATTAATCCATTGGCGTCATTTCAGTCCAACATGTTGTGATTTGAGGAGCATCTATCAGTGCTGGACTGTTGCCAAATAAGTAGATTATAGCAGTTCCTTTTCTGGCTTCTCTAAATGGTGCAACTCAGGAGCTCACACTTAGCAGCTGTAATGTAAATGCAGTTGTAAGGAAAGCTGTGTAGCTTGTCAAAGCCCTTCGGAGCTAACAAAGGAAACGGATTCGTTTGAACAATGTCTCCAAACTCTGTGTTTAAATAAATGCTGAGTATTGTGACTCCAGCTCACAAGATAAGGAGCTGCATCAGATATAGTAACTTGTATTTTTCTATACATACATATATGCAAAACTATGGGGAAATATATTTATATCAAAAGCTGGGAAGTGTTTTCCATTTCAGGTTATTTGGATTTAGCTGAGGTGGCATAGGAAAAGGTTATTTTAAATAAAGGTAGCACTGAAATAAGGGTGCCCATACACCTTTTTTTACACATCTTTTTAGTGCCCCTTCAATACCCTCTTCAGGTTCTGTTGGCACAACTCCCACACTCAGACAGGCCCTCATTCCACAAATAGCCTGTTTCAGAAATATGTAACAATTTTAGGAATAGTTGAATCTACCTCACTCATTAACTGAAGGGAGTGGAATCTCACTATCCAGACTTTGGAATAGAAATTTTCTGAAGCCATCACAGAGGTAATTGGGCTTGGTAATTACTGCATTAGCTGCAAGTTTATTAAGGGCCACAAAAGGAAATGCCATCCCAGTGACCTTTGAGGCTGCATTTCACAGCATGTTTTCTACATGAGAACAAATGATGAAACTTCACCATTTCTGCCCAGTGAGTGGTAGCTTTGGTGAAGATTTATGGCTGTAATCTGGTAATCTATGGGCCTAATCATGCAGTTATAGAGTTGCGTGTCGTTTACTCAAAAAGGCTGAAATGATCTAGCACTGTGTAGACTGTGGTGAAGGAGTGCATTTTGTCATTTGCAAGGTTAGAAGAAATACAGCCTCTTTAGCAGACTGTAAAAGAGAGACAAGAGCTAATGTTTCTCAAAATAGCAGCCTGTTACACAGAATTTTACAAGAGTCAGAGAGAGGGCTAAGAAATGGGGACTGTCAGATGCACTCTCGTTTGGAAATCATTATTATGATTTTCCTCTTTTGTACCGCTTCAATAATTATATAGATTTTCTTTTCTTTTTTCTTTTGAAATTATTTAAGTCATGCTCACTTCATCTCTTTCAGAGCAGCAAACACAGAACAGACAAATAATGTAATATTGACATATTTCAGTGTTGGATTCTTCAGCCGAGAGCAGCATGTTCAGAATGCATCGTGCCTGTAGTGTGCCTGTATTCCCTTATCTCTGTGTTACATTCTATTCAACAGTTGAGAAGTGCTAATAAAAAGTGCATATTTCAGTTATTCTATTTTAGGTAAACATAACATGGTACACATTTCCTAAGCAATGCACATTGGTTAACTGTGCAACTCCGTTTCTACAAATAGAAATCAGGGTTGCAAACGCTTCGCTTCTCTTCTTAATTAACCTACCCATGCCAAATCCAGTATGTTCTTCAGCACAAGCAGGGAGTTAAATTGATGCCTGAAAATTTAAATTAATGCTGCTTTTTGTGATCTTTTGGCTAAGAACAAGAGCAGCTTCAGTTTAGCATCTGATGCATTCCCTAGCAAGGAACAGTGTCAGGCCGGCTCTATGTGCAGCTGGAAGCAGTGAGGGAGCAGACACATTATACTGTCTTTGCTTTGGAGCCAGCTCACCTGGGAAGGGGAGATGCTGCCCAGCCTGCAGCAGGTCTTGGCTCCTGCTCTGGCTGTCAAATCCAAGTTCTTAAATAGCTATTTAGAACAGGGGCTGAGGTCCAAAAGACAGGCAGTGATGTGTAGATCACCTGAAATGTCACGCTTCGACATGACACATTTGCTCCCTTCTCCTCCCCACCTGCTCACCCCACAGGTCTGCTTTAAATCAATCTTCTCACCTCTCCCAAGACTCACAATTTAAGCAGAGCAGACGCTGATGAAAACAGATTTATAATGAAGCTGGTGGCCATTAAATACCAGCCTTACACCAGAGGTGACCTTATTGTAAAGCGTTGTACAGTGAATTTATTGTGACTCTGCACATTCTATACCTTGTCTCGCACGCTGCAGACGTGGCAGCCGAGGCAGTGGTGGCGGGAGGTCTGAGAATAATGCCCATGTCTCACTTCATTACAGCTGCACTTCACATCCCAGCAGTCTTCAAGCCTCAGGGACAGTGCATTCATTACCTCTTTCAGAGACATGTATTTTACATATATGGCTGAAAGGTGATTAGAATCCCTGACAGAACAGCGTTTTATCTGGAATGCAACCATGAAAAATCCGTGCCTAAAACAAAAAAGACATCCTACATCTCTCTCCTAATTGATTTAAGCTACAAAGACCAGCCTCAGTTTTCCCAGGGCGCAGGAACTACCAGGAAGACACAAATTGCATGTTTTCAAATCTCCTCATAAAAACTCCCTGACAGGGGGTTGAAACCGGAGTTTTGTGTTTCTCAGATGTCCTAGTGCTGTGAATGTCATCAGTCAGCAGAAGCACACGTGCTGCCACCTGATCATAAAGAGCAGTTCTGTAACAACCCTCATTTCACGCTGCTGATTCCAGCCCTCCATAAATCAGCAACACCACAAGTAATGTTGGAAATAATCGTGTGCTCCCGAGCTCCCCTCCTTTACGGCCCAGGTGCCACACAGCTGTAGCCATATGGTAGAACACATCCTGCTCAAGTGGGTTTTAGCAGCACCTCCAGCAGTGATGCTCCCCGAGTGCTTGGAAGCTTTTTAATGCTGCAGACTGGAGAAGTGCAGGTGTACTCAGTGGCACCACTGCAGTGGTTTTCCTAACCTTTAAAAATGTTATAAATGGAATCAACTCTGGCTCAAACCAGATGCTCTGCAGCTGAGAAATGGGGCAGCAACTGCTGCTTCACTGAAAGCTGCCTGGAAATGCAGCAGGTGAGCCCAGGGCTGATCCTCAGGCAAGTCTGCTGCGTGTTGCACTCTGACCCATCCTCCCTCAGTCAGTGCACCCTCTTTCTGCCATCCAGCCTTCTTTTCCTGAGCAGGGTTTGCTCACGCTGGTTGCTGTCAGCGCAGGTGAATCAGCACAGCACACCTCATATTTTGACTTCAGCCACGTTTGACCCCTGTGCTCCTCAGCCAAGTCTTACACAGCAGCTCTGAGGAACGTGTCGTCTTAAAGCACGTGGTCTAAACAGTGCCAGGCTGGTTGTGCTGGTCCAGCCACCACTCAGCTGGCAGCAGACAGGTCTACTTTAAGAAAGCCCCAGCCATGTCTCACACAAGAGGTTGATTTAGTCCAAGGCTGCTGGAAGAAACGATCCAAAACTCAGGTGGCATCTCAGTGCTGAGCACACTGTGGGGCTGCCAGCGGGAAGGACCAGGAGTTCTCTTCACCTCCCACTGTGGACACTGTTTACAAGCACCTGAGCAAGTCACTGCTTGCAATGGCCTCTGTCACCTGCAAGTTTTCCACTCTAGTGCACTTCAAAGGCAGGTTTGGGCTCATGTCCCCTCTCTGCTGCACAGAGCAAGAAACCCAACAATCACTGGTGTGTCCTTCAGTTCCCAGCTCATAAACACACAAATTAACTTCAGGGCATAGTAAAACAACAACAAAAAAAAGGAATTGAGTTCTGAGGCAGAGCTACCTAGATTAGAAAAATCATGTTGAAATCCAGAGTAGTCATAGAAATGCCCCAAATTACAGGCTGAATAAGAGTGCTTTGGGATATCTGATCATACTTATCAGGTCGGCCCAGCTGCACCATTTCCCATCTCCAATTAAACCAAAAGGCCCAGACTTCCTCCTTCATTAATGCCTTTGAAGGATTTAATGAGTTACTTCATCAGGTTAATAAATCCCTTCAATAACTTTATTACACTTTGATACAATTATTCACACGGTGCAGCTAACAAATGATCATCATTTATATTTCTTGACAGAATAACTTAGTTAATATATTTGGACCATGAAATACAAAATCCATAAATAAACTATGGGGACAATTGAATGTCTGCGTGGGGGAGGGTTTTTTTCTATCTCCAGTGAAGGCTGCATTGGAAATCCTCTTGTCTCATGTGCAAGTAACTTCAGGCAATGCTAAGGAGAACTGCAGGAGGTTGGTGCCTCCTGGCAATGTCCTGCTTCCCACTGAGTGTTTAGAGGCGAGATGAGCTGCTGCAGCACATGTGCCACTGGACACAACCCATATTTATTTCCCCCAGCACTCTATCAGGTTTAAAATCCAGCTTCATAAAGGCTGTTCCATTCCCTGAGGTTAAAATCTTCGGCCGCTTCTGACGGGGTGCAGTGACACCATCAGAAAATAGCATTCTATTCTGGAAATTATTTTAAAACGGAATTGAATTGGCTGCCATGCCATTTGTTTTTCCTGTGGCATCACAGTAAATGACATCATCAACAAAATAACCTTAGGGGCAAGGGTGTTTGCAGAATCTTAACCTCCGAATGGCCAGCAGGATTACAGCTTCCTATTACCAGATTAATAATATTTATGGTAGGTAGACTGCAAGAATGGGACCACACCATTTATTTACTTACACTTGATAGCCACCTCTGGCAAGAACAAATTTCCCATTAATCACCACCTTATCTCTGTAAGAAACAGTTACTCTCAAGGACATCTGTATTATTCCCATTGTTTTATTAATACAAGAATAGCTCAGCTATGGATCTTTTGACATTGAACTTTATTTATTTTCTAGATTTTCTTTTTTAAGGGAAGCTGAAATGCTTAAATAAACACTGAACTTTCTTAATAAAAAAGCTACTTAAGACCCCAACCATAGCAAGGGACATATTTGAATATATTTTTATGTAAAGAAACTGTAAATCAGTATCTCTTTCTTCTCTTTTTCATCTGCTGAAACTCCAGTTATGAATTCTGAGTTTCTCCTGGGAGTGCAGATGACCTTGTTAACTTGTGAGAGTGCCAGAAAAGCAGTGCCCTCCAGTCCGGGGGGTCAGGGAAGTGCAGCCAGTTTCTAAGCTCAGGTCTTGTAATGAAAAAATGTATATTTCTCTCCCCTTTCACATAGTCTGTAGGTAGCATTTTAAACATTACATATTATATTGGGCTCCAGGATAATTTTTTTCTAATTTTTCAAAAGCACTGCATCGTATATTTTAATCTTTAAAAACGAAATCAATACACGCCCAGTAGGGGACAATATCAGACGGCCAAATTCTCTTCCATGTGAGAAAAGCAGTAGTGGAAAGACTTCCATGAGCTGAAATCTGTGGAATTTTTTCCCAGTTTGGCTCTGCTTAGTTTCCTAAACCAAGAGATAGTTCCAGATAACCACAGGTCTCGGGACAGCTGGAGGGACCAGGGCTCTTCCCACTAGCCCTGGATTGACTTCTGTGCAATCTGCTCTGAAATAATGAAGCCACAGATTCTCATTTCCTTTTCTTTGGGCTCCAAGTGCCACACAGAGCTCAGGGCAGCAGGGACTGTGACTGCAGAGGAGACACGAGCAGCATTTAACAGCTGCTTTCCCCTGCAACCCCCTGAGCTCTGGCTGGGGGAGTGATGACTGTTGGCAGCAGGAGCTCGTGATGCTCCTGTGATTTAGACAGAGCAAAGCAAAGGGCTCTGCCACCAGCCAGGCCTGTGCCCCTCTCTCTCCGTCTGTCTCAGCCAGGCCACAGCAGACAGCCCCCACACTGGTTGTCCTGATCCACCCTGCAGGCCAGAGTGTCCTTTCCATGGAAACCAGAGCCTAAAGATGGAGGAAAGGAAAGAAAGAGGAGACCCAGCCCATGCCCTCTATGGCACGACGGCCCCTCTTCAAAAGTGGCAAGTGCTTGGCAGGAAAGACATACACCCTGTTGCCCAAACCCAAATAATTTACCTTGAACTAAAGCCTTATGCAGTACCAGAAATAGGTGTTTGTGCTAGTGGAAGGGGGGCCTATTAATGTTAATTTGCTGTTTAATTAGGTGTCCAATACCATACAATGGTGAGACACTTGCTTGGATGGGACAAACCCCCTAATTGTCAAGTAAACAGACATCATGCCTGCCCCCTGAACTGAAGCATTGCTCACCAGCAATTACTCTGGAGTTTGTCAAATGTGATTTAACCAGTAATTTGATTGCAAAGTGAAAGGTGTGCTTTCAAATATAGCAAAAGACCCTGTCCTCTTCCTGTCCCTGTGCTGCTGCTGGGCCCGGGCCACGCTGGTCCTGCCCCAGCACACCTCTCCTGGGGGAGGTGTCAGGCGTGGGTGGGGTTGGCTGAGCCAGGAGAGCTGAGGGGGCCCTGCAAACCCTCGGTGAGCCCGTGCTGGTTTGGCAGGTTCCGGTGACCTGGTGATGAGTGTGTGTCAGTGGGGTGTGGGGATGCTGCTGGAGGAACCCCAGCCCTGCAGATGAGTTTCTCTGACTCAGGCTCCTCTGCTCAGCTGTGCCTGCCCAGCTGCTCCCAGCCCTGCTGAGAGCTGGAACACCCCCCTTTGCCACAGGCACTGGCCCCAGGGCTGCCAACCCCACACCATGGCAGTGAGAAAGGCCCCAGGCAGGCACTGTGTGACGGGGGCTTCCTTCAGGACTGACAAAAACACCCCCACAGCATTTCCATCTTCTTGCATTTAAATGTTTGAGTTAATAACATTTATGGGGCAGCACGGAGAACTGAACTTAAATACACCATTTGTCATCTCAGGGTACTGAATTACACCATTACTGAAAGAGATAGAGAGAAATGTGCCCAATAAACAGAGTGTAGTTTGTACAATTTGCTTTGCATTTTCCATATCCTGGAACAAGCACCGGATAGTCAGGCTCCTTAATGATCATAATATATGTGCAGAAAGAGCAGTTCCCTGAGGGCTCCTGATTAATCAGGGAAATACTCATTTGTTCTGGCAGAAGTGATGTGCATCTAGGCAGGGCAAATGATGAACCCTAAGTGCACACAGCAGCCATCAGGGGCCAAAAGTTTCCATCCATTTAACTCATTTTCCCTCCAAGAAGAAGGAAAAAAAAAAACCAGCACCAGGACACAACAGCACTTGTTCTTGATCCCAGTTCCTTTAGGGTTTTGTCTTACAGAGGCAGAGAGAGGCCCCACATTCATTTTCGAGACTTCCAAGCTAAGACATCCCTGCTGCTTCCTTAGATACACCATTCAGGGGAGGCCACGAGGTCTCAGCTGTAGGATCTGATTACTGCGTGAGGGCCTTGGGAACAAGTTATAAGATTTAGAAGATTTTTCATCAGCTGATCTAAATCCCTGCCTGGATTTTTAGTACTCAAGAAGTGTGCCCACTGATTGCAATCCTTCCTACACTCCAGCAAAGCCATTAGTTTTGTGGTTTGGCACAGTTGTTGCCACCTAGAAGTTTGCAGGGTGGTGTTTGGTAGGAAGGAGGTGAATCCTCTGCGCTGTTACACGTATTTCTCTGGTGTTCATTTTCAAATTGGCCACAGAAAGGCCAAACTAAAAGCAGATGTGTCATACTTTTCTCTGTATGTTTGGAAGTTCAGTCATGGAAATATCTTTGTCAGATAAATGAATTCCAGGTCATTGGGATAAACAGATGCAATAAAATACCCGTGTGTAGAAGAAAGCCGGGACAAAAATGTGATCCAACAACTCTTCAAGGAAATTGCTGTGTAAGAGATCCAGCTTTGAGGCTTACCCCAGGCTTCTGCATAACATGATAGTTAGTACTTTAAACTGGAGAAAATGTGATGGGATCTTTTGATATTTTTCCACTTGCTTTTTCAATTTCATGGGATCAGCAGAAAGGGAAGGAAACCAAAGCTGAACTAATGCTGTGCTTTTGCCTCCACCACTGCCTGAACACACGGTGGGGATCTCTTGGTGGAGAACTGAGTAGCTGTTACCCTTCTTATGGGCATCCCAAAATTGCCAGGAACTGTGGCTTTTTGACTTGTTTTCAACATAACATGAGAAAGAGGAAAACCAGAAGTAAATGGGAAGGCCGAAATATAATTGGAAAAAAGTGGTTATTTAGTTTGGCTACTGATTTATTAATGCATGATAGTTACTCGCTGAGGAATAAACCCTCACTTAGAAATGTTCCTCAGCTCTAGCTGGGATTATTTACAGGAAATAAAAGCAGTTAAAGAATTAGAATGAAATCCTGCACGTACTGAGTCAACAGAAATGTCGCCACCGACCTCATTAGGCCAGGTTTTGGCCCCAGATATCCACAAAGAACCACAATTCTCTTGCAGTGTGACTGGCAGATTAGTATTTGACAACACCAGTTTATCCTTCCCTACAGAATCCTTCGTTTTTATGCAGCAAGCCTAAAAACTATGCTCCACAAGTTTGTGTTTCAGTGCAAGACAGACAGTGTTCCATGTTCCTTTTAGGCTGTTTGCTCAACGTTGCCGTTCCCATTTGGCTTAAGCACTTTCTGAAATTATTATTTTGCCTCCATGTCCCTTTATAAGAATATTTTTCCTCTGAGGTATCTGCTTTCTCAGCAGCAATTTTAAGGCATTTCAGACTACAGAAGTAATATAAAATGGACACTGTGCTCATATATATCATAAAGAACATGATCCTTTAACCCCGTCCTTCTAAACCCATAAGCACTCGCTTTGCTTCAGTGATTCACCATATGCTTTTGCAAGGAACGTTTTGCACCTGCCACCACAATACAGGACAAATGCCAGCTTTGCAGGAGGAAACATTAACTAATTTACACAAAGCCTTAGGTGGTCTATTAGCCCTGCATAAAAACAAGAACTTGTAATTACTGGATCCAAAGACAGAATTAAACTTGATTGACTACAAAGAAGCAACAAGTAGAACAATTAACAACAAAGCCCCAGTAAAGTCCTCTGATGGGAAGCTATGGTCTGGCTGAGCGAGTCTGACAGCTCCATGTCTACCTCTGCTGTCCCAAGGGATGTGTCCAAGCAAACCTTTAACTCAGTGCAGACAGGTGAGCTCGTGTCAGAATCCCTGTTCAGCTCTCTGCTGATCTGCTGAGGATTGTGTAAGACACAACCAAAAACTTACTCAGCACAGAAGGAGCCATCTAGCACCATTAATTTTGTCAATTCATTCTTTCCCCTGTGTTTCTGGACGTGGTGGTTGCTCCTCCCTGGCTGATGCCACTTTAAAAGGACACAGCTCAGTGGAGCATCGTGAGCCCAACCAGGCAGCGCGGCAGATCCCGTCCTGCAAACCCGACGGAATTGTTGCTCCGGAGGCTTTAGTGCATTAAGGTAATTGCAACTGGTCGGTGTCACAGGTGCACAGTTAAATTTGGGATGACAAAACCCATCCCAAAGAAAAGCATCTCCACTTTCCAGCTCCCCAGCCACCCAGGGTAATTGTAAGTTCTCTACCAGTGCCTGAGGTAAGGCGGGAACCTGGGGGGTTCTGTCGCAGCTTCCGTCCACAGTTTGATTTAATGCCCTCTCTGAGCAATTGCATCTCAGTGCTTGCAATAAGGAAATGTCATAAAGGTACCTGCTGCCTGGTCCAATATCTTTTGGCTTTGACAGTTCAAATTTACAGCTTTAATTCAGGAGCCTGGAAGCCTTGTATTATGTACACACTCAGTGGAGGGCTGAAGGGACAATATTTTATAGAGTTCACCTGTGATCAGTGACCCATGGAGGATATAACCCCTCAGACCCTGTAAAATGACTTGCAGGCAAATTCATGGTCCAGATTGTCCAGTGGCAAATTACAAAGTCCTAATCAAACCCTTGTGTGTGCCTGGATGGACTGACTGGAATGTTTTGCCTCCGTACAATAAAGAGTTGAACTTACGGCAGCTTGAACTGGGTTCTCTCACGCGTGAGCACCCAGGAACTGAGTCAGGGAGTGTTTAGGCAGAGGTGAAGGGAGGCAGCCACTGCCTGGACTTGGACATTCCTGCTCCTTTTGCAATCCAATTTACATCCCAGTCTCTGTTACCTCTGTGTTCCCAGGGGTCACGTCAGGGACTGTTATGAACTGCAGGCACAGCAGCAGTGCAAACGTCCCCAGTGTGTGCAGGAGATGCAGCTGTTTAATGAGCCCTGCTGTCATTACAGCAAAATGACTCAAGGACTTTCTTAAAAAAGCCTCTTATTTATAGTACCATACATTACCTTAATGTCTTTTTACTGGGAGGTGCTTTGAAATACTGCGCAAACATTACGAGGTGGTACTGAAATAATGGGAATTTAGACACAATCTAACAAGGAAAACATAAATATCGCATGGAAGAGAAAGAATTTGTTCAAGTTTGCTGAAATCTTCAGCAAACGAGTATCCTTAGGAAAAGTATGCACTTCTGAGCTGGGGTTTTACAGCACATCTTGCACATGGGAGTCAGTCCAAGTGTGTGCTCTGGCACAACTTCCTGATGGAGAGGTCTGTGTGTGAAGTGAAAAAATTAGTAAGAATTTCCTCCTACCAGTAAAGTTACCTAAACCCCAACGTTATGAAACAATGCTATTATCTACCTGTAATATTCAGAAAGCAAGAGCTACTTTTTCCAGACAGTGTCTCAGTTTTTCAAGAGAATGTCAAAACCCTGTACTGATGTCCAGTCCTCTTCAAAGCTCTACATAACCCTGACTATAATTAACCTTCTACCTCTGCCACCCCACTCTGAAATTTTCCTTCTCACTGAGTTTCATGTGTTTTCCCTCTGCTGTCAGTTTTATACCTGCTGTTATCCCATGACTTATCCAGAATTATCTCTGACTTCACCTGGCCCATCAAACTCCTTCCATCCCTTCCATCACATTGCAGTGTATGGCATTAGTTTTAGCTTGTGCTTTGATCTGGAGCGGAGATGGGAAATTTGATTTGTACCAACCTCTGTGTGTGGTGTCAGAACAGCCTTTCTTTTGCCAGATAAACATGGCCTAGATGAGCCCTCCATGAACTGTCTCTGGGCATCCCTGTCTGAACAAGACAAATATCTGCAGTACCTCCGTGGTGAATAAAGGAGATATCTGGGGTGTGCTTATTTAAACCTGGCCATGTCCTCATGTTCCTACAGGGGATAATTACAGGTGAAATCTTAAACAGAAACGTGTTAATCCAAGTGGGATCATCTGCCAGTGCCCTTCCCGTCAAAACTCAAGCAGCATCAGCAAGGAAATGAAGTGGTAATGACAGGGCTTCCACTTAGCCTCTAAATCTTTTTTCCTTAGGTATCCATATTTTAATGAAACTTTTATGCTTTTTAAATGTAGGAGACGTTTTGATGATCTTAGATACAGTCTCTAATTAAACATTCTGTAATTAAACTTGGTTTATCTATGTGAAATGCCAAGGAATTTGAGCAAGCCAGGTTAAGCCCTACTTTAACTCCAGGACGTGCAGGGGAGACAGTGTCTAACACCAGGCTTTATAAAGCTCTCATGGGAGCAGAAGGGTGGCTGTTGGTGCTGTGTTGAGGCTGGATGTGCTCCCAGCCCAGCAGCCCACGAGCCTCTTGCCTCTGTTGACTATTTAATCAATCACTTCCCCCCAACATTTGATGAGATTCCCATATGGGATGTGGCATTTATGAAGCCACAGATTACTTTACTCTGAAAAGAACGTTTTGGGAAACACACAGATGACAGAAGTACACCGAGTTTTGAAGGTCTGCGTTCTCACGTGCCAATGTGTAGCATTGCATCCCAGAAAAATACATTGTAAATAATAATTTTAATGAATTTGTGGAGGGCCTGGCTCCTGTCTTGCAGACAGATCTATGCCATGCTCGCCTTTGTTTGCTACATCTGTGAAACATCCATTATTTTTCCATGGTGTAAATGATCTCATTTCTGTTGCTTTCCCTGCGACACGGTGCCATGCTCATTCCTCCTTCGAAAATTTCAGGAAGAGAAGCAATTTGTAAGAATGACAGGAAAATGGCTTCTCATCTGTGTACACCACAGCAGTCTGACACACAGAGAGAGGCTCTGGTGAGATTCACAAATCCTAATTCCCACTGAGTTTCAAGCAGTCCGGATTAAGGAAAAAAAAAAAAAATTCACATTGACCAATTTGATCATAGAGATTCTAATTCAGCACAGGTTAATTGAGAAGTCAGATTTACTGCTATCACTTCTCGAGAGGAGGGAGATAAGCAAACACAATGACTCTTTATCAACAATATGGAGACTTCATTTAAAGAGAGAGCATTAGGTTACAGGCTGGAAGATTAGTAGCAATCAGCCTGCTCTCAGAAAAGAAAATGCACTGGATGATAAAGATAGAAGGCATGAAGCTGGGTGCATAGAAATGAGGTTTGATGCCAAATATTACAGGTCAGATCTGAGCTATCTGTCAAGTTGGCACTGATCATTGCTGATGCACAATTATTATTACTCACCTGTGATCAGGTCATTTACCACTATCAAGTCAATGGCTCCTCCCACCCATTTCATTTGCTAATGGCATTTTAATGAAAAAAAAAAGACCATCTAATATCTCTTTGAGATGACTAACCATTGTATAATAGTACATAATGGTATATGAAGTACATTTACTTTTTCCCAATCACCCATAAAAAGATATCAGCTGTTATTCTGTTCCTTAACCACAACCCCATAAATCTGAGTGCAGTTCTGCCTTTAAAGGTGGCAGGCTTATTTTTCCTTTTTCTTTGTGTGCCATGTGTTTTCCATACCAAAAAGTGCCTGTTTTGTTGCAAATGACAGAAGGAGAATTTAAAGGGATGCTGGAGGATCATAAAGACTCCCTTCTATCCAATCCCAAGCAGGCATTCACCTTATTGTTCCGCTGACTAAAGAATTAGAAACTATTAATATTGCCTCTGCTGGCAGGTCAGAAAAATACTTATTCTGTAGTCGAGCAGATTAATCCAAAGGGGGAAATAACCCTGCAAAGCCCTGCACAAGCTGGGTCTCTAACCAATCACTTCCTAAAGCCAGATGTTTTTAATCTGTTCAAGTGTTAATCTCATGGTATGTCTTTTGATGCCTAGTGAAATGACTTCAACATGTATTGAACTATTAGAGAATTCCCGTAATTAGTGCAGTTACTATTCCTTATGAAGGAGAAGGGATCAAGCCCTATCAGTGAGTTTGTCAGTCATATGCTCTTGTTAATTATCGAGGTGTGTTGGGATCTCTTGCCATTAGGTTTTTTGATGGGCTCTGGATTGTGCCCAACTTCAGCTACTCTTTTCAGAGAAACTCACAGTGAAGTCAGACACAGGATAATATTGGGTAAGGGGGCAGGGCTGAGGTCAGAGGTAACTGTTTTGCAGAGCCCATGACAGGTATGAAAATAGATTTGCCAATAAAGGCACTGGAACCCAGTCTCTGATATTTACTCCAGCAAAAATGGGGTAACCACAACATGTAGTTATTCCTGAAAAATGGAGATTTTTGTTTTTTTTTTTTTTTCCTTCTTACACACACCTTCTTAAGGTCTTTTCTTGGCATGACTCTGGTCTCCTCTGATAAGGAGCTGGTTTGAAATACAGCAGCCAGGCTGTGAGTTTTAAGCTGGGGTCCCTTCCGTGGCAGGTGCTGATGGGATCTGCTGTCAGGGCCCACTGTGTGAAGAATAATGGCTTGTGAGAGGAAGGTTACAAGTGAGGTCAGGAGGCAGCTCAGGAAGCCTCGTGTTTCATGTCAAGGATCTTAAAGGGTCTGGGAGGGCTGCACAAACCTTCCTCTGGGGCTGCTGACTGACAGATCAGTGTTGTGATTGTAAACTGATTTGGATAAATCATGTTGATCTGCCATTTGCAAAAGGCTGTAAGAGAGCTGTTGGTGAGCCATCCGTCCCTGGGACACACTGGATCAAATCCATAGGGGAAAAACATGGAGCTTATGCCTTCCTCTGTGTCCTGCTGGCACCCCAGAGCAGCACCTCCACGCCAGGGAGCTGCCCAGCCTTAAAGTGCCTCTTCTCCTCTTGTGAGTCTCCACAGACATCCCGGTTCCCCAAGGGCCATTTAGCCCCTAAATCCTTCGGCAAAGTCCCTTTGCCTCACAGGCAGACGGTGGGGTTTGTCTGTGGGAACTGGCTGGCAGAGAATACGTGCAGTTGCAGACGTCTGTGTTACCCACACAGGGTGAGGAGTTTATCGTGGGGCTTAAGGGAGTGTGGTGTGAGATGAGGAAGAGGAATCGGTTTAAAATTAAAATGAGGATTTTTCGACTTGTCCTTAATATTTATAAGGCTCCTTCTGCCTCACAGACAAATCCTCCAAGAGGAGATGGAAAGCTGCTCATCCTTATTTCTTGTGCCTTTAGTTCAGCTCCTCATTGTTTATACTACTCTAAGCAAAATAACTGTTCTGGAAATGCAGTCATTTACAAAATCCTACCTACTAAGCCTTAAACAGCAGAGACATGTCCTGCTATGTTTGTTCCCTTGTTGTTGCTATGGCATTACCACACATTTTTCCATGTAGGAAAGGAAATCCCCTGGAGACCAGATAATAAAGGCTTGAATTTCCAGGGCACAGTGTCCGTCTCGCCTCTTGACCTGTTTGACACCCTCTTTCACCAACCCTGCATTCACTGAATCCAAATAAACAGCCAGCCATCAAAGGAGACACTTTAAAAGGATTGCTCATGGTTGGCCTTGATGAAATATACATTGGAAAACCTGCATTTTAATCACCTTTGGAGTTCTGCATTTCAAAAATGGTTTTGTTTAACTACATCAGACTCGTCATTCAGGGAAGTTTCCTTCCGTAGGATGCCTGCATTTAAAAGTCAAGTTAACCAAACCCAAACAAATTTCCCAGGAGGCTGTAACAAACCAGACAAGCGTCTCACACGCTTGGCTCTGACCTCTGCACTGAACCAGGTGTATCCCTGCTATCTGCAAGGGTCTGAGATGCTGCCTGTTTATACAACATGACCAGTTCTCAACAGGGTGTCATGAGGATTCATCAAAACCACTGCATGTTGCTTGTTGGAACAACCTTGGCTTAAACTCTCCACTTGCCTTGACGTTAGTTTGCAGAGATTAATCCTGTGCCCCAGCCAGCCTGCTCTGCCTAAAGCCCCCAATCATTCTGGGTTGCACAGAGTTGTTGTGCCTTGTTTTATCTTAGAAATAACTATTTCACGGTGTTGCCTGAAATTACCTTTTGCATACATGCTAAAATTACCCGTGTGTTAATACAAGGTTGTAAACTGCTCCAGCTCATTCATCCTATGTGAATTTTCATTCAGGCCAATTTACAAGGAAGTTTTCATACTCAGAACCATCATCTTCAATTTATTGTAATGTATATGTAGTTATAATTTAAGTAAGTGTCACCTATTCGTGTAGTTATTAGGGAAGAGTGTGCAGCTCACAACTGGCTAAAGAGCAAATGCCTCAGACTCAGAATTGTTCTGATGCAAAATAACATGGTTATTTTGGGCCAAGCTTTTTGGGCTTCATTTGTTGTCTGCCTTCCACTGCTGTCACTTTTCTGTGACATAATTCAGAGGCACTGGCCTGGCCATCCAGGGCCACGTATCCTCTCATCTTTCCAAACCACACATCCATGTTGCAGCCAGAAGGCACAGCCAGCCAGCACAGGATAATCTGCCACAGGCAACAAACATACAGCTTGTGGCCTTCCAAATTCTTCAGGCAACACAGGCAAACAAACAGCAGCTTTACAGACTTAATGGACTTTTAATGGATTTGATGGATTCTGCATCAGCAGTTTTTAATGGAACATCTAAAGAAGAAAAATTCCCTTCCCATAGAGATTCTGAGGAGAACTGAACTGACACTGCAAAGGCTCCTCTTTGCAACACTTGGATGCTGTGAAAGAGAACTCAATGGCCAGACTCAAAATCTTCATCTGTTCTGAAATGTCTCAGAGTTTTCCAGGGATAGGAACTGAGCGGTGTCCATGTCATGGGCTTGTCACGTTCCACAGCACTTAACAGTGGCAAAAGGCACCAGTAAACCATGACCTCCTTGGTCAGGGCCATTTAACTCAACTCCCCAGAGCTGGTGAAGAGAAAGCACAGAAACTAGGGCTGGAAGTCTGCTCCCATGCCCAGAGGGAAGCTGTGGCTTTAGCTGGAGAGTGGTTCTGCAGTTATCAGAAAGAAGACAAAGCCTCAAATGCCTTTGTTGAATCCAGACACATTCCTCCTAGTCACATATCCTTGACTTTGTTACTTTTGCATAATCTTTGAACTTCAGCTATTGATAACTAAATTGGTTTACAAACCAGAGAGTAAATCACCCTTCACTGCTGAGCTACTATTGTGCCACTCATTTGTAAGGCAGCTTTCAAGCTTGTTTTTTAATCAGTTTGGCTTGACATTTTGTTTTCCTACTATTATTTATGAGCTCTATCTTATGAATGGATTATGTAAAATAGTTTAATTCCCGTTGTTGCCATTTCTCAGATGCCACCACACAAACGCTTGCTTTGAGCAGAACACTCAGGTCCAGATTTTGTTCTCAGCTGTGCTGATACAAATTAGACCATCAGTTACAGAGATCAGAAAGGCTTTTCTCAGATTTACAACTGTTGCGAGTATTTAGGAAAAACTCTGAGCAGTGCTCTTCTCAGAGTGAGCAAAGGCACAGCACTGCCTCTCAGCAGCATATTCTGCAGATGGGGTCAACCCACTTAGCCACTGTCCTCAGCTCAGACAGTGAACCTGGTAATTCTTCTTGCAAGGAATTATCACTGCATTCAGCTGTGACTTGACTGCTTTTGTTGGAATGGCAGCAATGTGGACGGGTGGATTTTAGAACAAGTGCTTTCTGAGATTTTGGATGCACTCAGTGGCTTTCAAGCACCTAAAACCTCAGTGGCTAATTAAAGCAACCACATTAGTCCCCTTCTGATGGCAGGTGTTAGCTCTCCTCTGTGAGAGAACAGGCTACTACTGCAGCAAACCAACAGCTCTTGAGCCTTTGCACATAAAAACTACCTCCAGATGCCAAAAATCTTGCCAGTTATTAATCTCCATTTCACAGGTTTCTCTGATCTCTCAGCATCAGACTTTGCACCTGAGTGTGGAGCAGAGAACACGTGAAAAGAAGAGCTTTGTTGCTAAGGAGCACTTGGTCTGTATCACTGCAGTTTATTTCCCTGTACTAAACACAGGTTCATTCCCCAGGATGAAGCACGTGCTGTGTCCTGCAGCAGCTGTAGCTGAGCTGCACTGTCATGCAAAGGAGAGAGAAAGAACAGTAGCTACAAAGTTCTGCTGTGTGGTGGCTCACTCAGGTCATTGCTCTGTGGCTTTCTGGACTCAGGTCACTGGGTCAAGGCCCAGCTCTGCACCCACAGTGCTGTGTCAGAGCAGGAGCCTCCCAAGGAGGCAGCCCGTGCTCTGCCCCTTGCAAGCCAGACGGGTCACATTTGTCACCTCAGCACACGGCACTAGGAATGGTTCATTTGTATGACATCCCTGTGACAACACGGAGCCGTGAAGATGATGGATGGCACACAAACCATTACAGGGCACTTTTTCAATGACTGCAAACACAGAGCAAGGCAAAAGGAATGTGTTTTTGTGCGTGTAAACGGAGCAATTACAACCAGAGGCACAGGACTGAATGTGCAATCAGTGCCTTGGTTGAAGGCCTGTCAGCTGAGCTACCCAGAGCTTTCCAGGTGTGCCTGGTTTGCATCGAGGCAAGGAGAGCAGGCAGGACCTGCATGGCCCAGGCTGATGCCTGAGGCTTCACACAGCATGGCCAACGAGTTTAGCTGGTGCTCTGCTGCACCCAATACTCTGTTGGAACTAGAAAGGTCCCAAACACCGGCCTTTCCTATCCAGCACAAGGTCTGTAAAAGTAATTTATCCTTATTTAGAAAGGCATGTTATTCTAATGGCATCCCATGCTAGGCATGATACAGTTTAAAGGGTCCTTCCTGGTTACAAATGTGACCTTCATTAACTTGTCTTTGTGCGCCGAAATCTACAGGAACAGCTCATTGCATTTTCAATTTAATTTAATTTGAATGATAATTTAAAAGTTGTTTGATGCAAATGCGACCATCTGCATCCTCACAGCTGACACAGTTTTTAAAGATGAGTTTGTCAGCAGGGGTGGGGGGAGCTTGATGGGAAATAAGAGCCACGAGCTCCCAGGAGTAGACTGTGAGTGCCAGGGGCTGAGTGAGGAAAAGGAGAGGAGCTGAGTCAAGCAAGTGCTGGTTATGGGAGTTGTATGTGACTACTGAAGTTTGGAGCAGTGATCACAAGTCATCAGACCTTCCCAGCTCATGGCACTGCTTGTCTGAGCCACGGTAACTGCCCCAGGTATGTGCTCACCAGACCTGTTGTGACACAAAACATGTGGAAACTTGACTGCCAGGAGGGGCTGAGCCAGGTTCTGCCCTGCCTTGTGCACAGAACTCCGGTGCCTGGCAAAGACACTGGCTGTGCCTCTTGTTATGGTTTTAATTACTGTCAGTAACAACAGTGTCCTCAGACTAAGAGCTCACAGTGACTGTGTGTGATGTAGAAAAAAGCTCTTGTTTTGCTCTGACTAAATCTAAGCTGTAGGTTTCTGGGAACAAGTGCCCGCCTATTCCTCCCCTCTGCTGTGCACCCTGCAGTACTGGATGCTTGAGGATGATAAATAATAATAATAATAACAGTGCTAATGGCTGTTTGTTCACACTTGCTCCTTGGCTGCCAAACTTTGAATAATTTGATAAAACCGAAACTGTGAAGTGTTGCGCTGACTCTTCTAGAACTTGGTCTGGGTTGATTCCTGATTTCCTCCTAGAGCAGTCTGATAAAATGGGCTGTGTCCAATTCAGGCTTTTGAAAAGGAGCCAGTGGAAACATTTTGCCCCTAATGCTTCCCTGGCAGCCTTGCTCAGGTAGGGTGGAAAGGAGCTCCTTGCTGAGCCCTCACTCAGCAGCAACAGTGCTTCTACCCCAGGGAATCCTGCTTGGAGACTGGCATCCCAGGAGGCTCCAACAAAACCTACAGGAACTCTGCTGCAAGGGCGAGCAAAGGGAAGGGAGCTGGGGAGGGAATTAAATCACTTTCTGCCCTGTACCCTGAAAATCTTCTGCACTTCAAGTAGTGCCTTTTTTTGGCACCTGTGTGAAACAGCCGTTGCACTGGTGCTCTGGGAATGTGGTTGAAAGCTTTTAGCTAAATTTGCAAGCATCATCTCCTTTGCCAGTGCAAGTCGGAACAAGGGAAATGAGAAAAATGACCCTTTCTAATCAGGAGGGATGATTGGCTTGGCACTGTCTGTGGCTTGGGAGACCTGGTTTTAATTCTTAGCACAACCCTGTGTTCCTGAGAGGCTGAATTCTATCTTCTAGTGAAACTCAAACTTTCCTGCTCCCCAAGAGCAGGCCATACCCATCTCAACAGCAAAATATGAACATGTGCTACTTCAGCACAGTGGAGCTGTAAGCACAGGCTATGCCACAGCACCCCTGAGGAGGACAGATCCCTTATTAACATGACGGTGCAGGTTATGAACTGTAGGGTTTATTTAAACCTAGGAACTAGACGAAATATTGTTGGAGAAACAGCACTTGCCGTTGCAGAAACTTAACTACTGAGGCATTAAACTAATATTTTTCTCACCCTTCATTTAAACCCATGTTTTCTGCTATTTCTCTTGAGATCCTTGAATTGGGACATGAGAGATCACAACATCTTTGACAGCATTTGCCTGGAATGTCCCATGTGGCTCAGGTGTCTTATTTCCCCGTGTTTCGGGTACCCCTGAGAGCTGTGTTAGCAGTTTTTCACTCGGGAATACCAAAGCCTGGAGCTACTTGTGTGGCTGCATCTGAGAGAGCAGGATGCACAAGTGACTTTGTTAAAACTGGGTCCTGTTTGAAGTTCACTTTACAAGCGGCTCCTCAGCATCCCTGGCTCTCTATCCAAGAGCAGAAAACTAAATGTAGCGACCCGATTTCTAATGGCTGGCTTGCTCTGCAAATGTTATTTTGACTGTATTTACAGGCACTAAAATGTTATTTCAGTCAGTTTTTGGGAACAAGCAAGAGTGTTCCCTGGTTTTCTTACGGGAGAACAGACTGAGTGAATGAGGTGAACAGAGAAGCTGAGAAGGCGGTTGGGAACAGAAGCTTTAAATTGCGACTGTAAGGCTGATTTTCTGCTCCTTCTGCTCTGTGTCAGTGCTTCTCCTCTCCAAACCCATTAGAGAAACACTTAACAGAAAAAGGCAACCCCCCCGGGAGAGCTTTCCACCTCCTGTAGAGATTTGGAAAAGAGCTTGCATCTACCCATTAGAGAAAAAGTACTTTTAGCTTTTAAGTTCAAATGATGGATCCAAACAACATATGCTAGAACTGAACACAGTCTTGCTGGGAGGGGACTTGCCAAATCTAAGGCTGCTCAAGCCATAAATAATAATGCTAATTAGGCTCCTTCCCTCAGGAGCACCCAATTTTGTGATAGTGATACAACAGGGCACCGGAGCCTCTCTTCTTAACAGATATTCAGAACACCATTGAAATGTTAAAAAACCCCCCAAACAGCACACACACAAAACCACTCTTCTTAAAAACAGCCAGTTATAGACAGTCATGTTACTTGTGACTGTGTTTTCCTATCACTATATATCAGCCACTTCTGAAAAAAACAAGGAAAAAAGAAAAGAAACAGCAGCTGGTCTGACTATTGCATTGCTATGCAAGACAGGGAAAGCAGCTATTTTATATGCATACTGATTGCAACGTGAGAAAACTATGGCCACTCTTTAATTTTCTCACAATACTTAGTTTCCTGGTATCAAACATCTCCGTGATAGAAATCTTATAGTTTGGCTTTCAAGAGGCAAAATCACTTTAACTGGTGTGTTAGAAGGACTGCAGATTTCATCTGTCACTGAAAATCCTTCTGTGCTTCCTCTACAAACATACAAACATCAAATGGTGGAGCTTTTCCAAGGCTGTCAGCTCAAATATCCTTTACTGGCCTGGAAGATGCTTAAAAAGGGAAGTTTCAGAAACAGAGATGAGAAGACTCATGTTTCAGCTTCTCGCAAAAACTCCCACTACATGTGTTGCCCCTTGCTGCTAGTTCAGCTGCAGGGCTGGGAATTCAGCTATTTTTTCCCCCCTCTGGATGTCTCAGCTTTGGCTTTTCCCTCTGCCTAAACCTTGAAACGAGTGAGAGGAAATGAACGGTGCTTTTCCAGCGGCAGCTCTGCCAAGCCCAGTTGGAAAGCCGTGGCTGATGTGCCATTTAGTGCCATGAGCAGCCAGCAGTACTGGTGCAAGGGGGGCTGTTAGTGCCTTTGTTGTAGGAGAATTTTAGCACTGCTGGGGTAGGAACCCCCCAACAGCTTGGTAACTAGGCCCTCACCCCCTCGTGTCCTCATAAATTAAACATAACAGCAGCTCCTGCAGACAACCGTGTTCTAATAAATCATGTAAATAGTCTGGGAGATTCACTGCCCTTTATTTCACTTGAGTCCCGTAACTCAGCTGTTAATTGGATCCGAGATAAAATCTGTTTTACTGCATGTTCCCTACGCAGGATTCTGTAAAGTTCTTTCCAGAATAATAACCTACAGCGTTTCCCTCTTTGCTTTGCTTCCCTCTGGCACCAAGGAGAGCAGTAAGGCAGCACGGCCAAGCTCAGGAGAATTTTCCTTCCTCGTGGCTCTCCCACTTTGCCCATCAGCTCCAGTGTCCCAGGGAAGGCTCACCCTGGGTTTGGAATGGCAACACAGCTGCCGACACTGGGCTGCTTCTCCCTCTAGTCCCAAAGCAGTGGTTTCCAAGGGGCCTGGCGAAGCAAAACCCCTTTGGAGCAATTATCCAAAGCTGTTCTAACCAGCAAATATTTTGTCCTAATGGTAAGCTTGTTTTTCAGAAAGATATTAGGAAGTTTTGGTGGTTTAATTGGTGTAATGCATCTTTTCAGCTGAGAAATTTAATTGATGAAAGAGATGTGGGATATACAACTGAAAAAAGGCTTTTGGAGGGTTTTTTTCCCTTAGGAAAGGGAACCCTAGATGTTTGCTCCTTGCTTTCCACTAATTGCATCACAGGAGAAATCTGATGGCTTTTTAGGACAGCTGGTTAAAGAGATGAATAAAACTTTCATGGAACTGAGGAAAGAGGACCTTTTTTCAGTATGTTCTCTCGAAACTCAAATGCTTTTAGCAAGAAGATTTTGCTGAGAGGTCTCTTGCCCAGAAGTTGTCACCTCCCTGGTCCTGTCCTGTACAGAATGTGTGGCACCAACATGGGATGTGGCCCCTTTTCCCTTTAAAAAAAGCCCGTGCCTTGCTGTGCACTGAAAGCATCGAGGGCACAGAGGTGACACAACACATCAGCTGAGCTACAGCCGTCTGGGTACTGGGTTTATTGTTTATAGACCTAACCTGAACTGGTATCTCGGAGCAACAGCAATATAATTAGCTTTAGCAATTAACACTGCTTAACTGAAGCTGCTGCAGGACCAAAGGCGCTTTTTCAGACCGCAGAAGCAGCAATTAGCATTTTGTTAAGGTAACAGGCCTAGCGAGGCCACTGAGCCTGCTGGGGTCTGCTGATCTAATTTTGGGAGCCATCGATAAGCCCTAGGGGCATTAAAGGGAGATGCATCAAGTCTTTCATCACCACGTTTAGAAAGCTGATTGGAAAAGTGGCATTTTCTTGGTTAAGGGTCACCTCAGTGTACAGGTGAGCTGGCACTGGGCAGCGCTCACTCCGAAAAGCAGGTGGGTGCAGTTGGGTCTGCACAGCCCAAAGACTGAACCTGGGGCCTCACAGCACCCCAGGAGGCAGAGGTGGTTCAGGGAGGCTCTTCCACCTCCAGCTTTCAGGCTCTACCTCTAATTTCCTGTCTTATCAGTACCCCCAAGCAAACATCCTTTCTGTTAGTGTTCTGGAGGAGAATGTATATATTTGGGCACCAGTTTCACGTTCAGTTCTTTGACTGGTTGGGTTTGAAAGACTACACGTGTTGGGAAACAGGCACTTTTATTTTTGCTGGGTTTGTGGGGTTTTTTTAAGCCTTGCCTGCAGCTGTGCCTTAGTGGTTTGTTCACCTTAAACCTGAGGTCAGTTCTGCCTTCAGGAGAAGGGGCTGATACCACACAGCCAGGTGTTAGTGCTCTGGGTCAGGGTGACCAGGTACAGTCACCCCTGGGCCCTGGGGAGTTGGAATGGTGGGGAATCATCCCATGCACATACAGCTTTGGAGCACCAGGTTTCAAACCCCATTAGCTGTAATACACTGCATGTCCCTCCCTACCCTCATTTGTGCATATTAAACTCCAGCTAACATAGCAAACAGTGTTTAGTGGTTTTTCTGGGAAATACCACCATAGAATCAGCAGAACATACTTTTTTTTTTTTTTTTTTTTACTGTTCTTTGGCATAACACAGGGAAAAAAACCCATCCTGCTATGATGCTCTCTGATATTCTAAGGGTTACTACCCAATGCAGCTGCTAATGGAGCCTCTTTTCCTTGCAATCTGCTTTGCTTTTCCCTCTGCTTTATGTAACCAGTAATTGCCAGTAATCTGGAAGTTTGCTAAAAAAAACAGGCACAGAGCTGTACTTCTGGGAAGGGGACTGATATGATAAAGTCAGGAACTTTCTAAAGAGCAGTTTTATTGGAAAGTGTTTCCGTTGCAGCCAACAAGTAGAGCGTTGGTGTCTCTCCTCTGAATCAATGCTGTTGGTGTTTGGAGAAACATTCCTATGGGAATATACATTTTGTATTTCCATAAGGGCTTTCTCCAAAGAGGCTGTTTCTGGACATGCTAGAAAAGTTGGAAGGCTTTGCTGTTTCCTGTAAGACGAAAACTTATTAAGGAGGAGAAAGTGCGTTTCCCCGTTCACTCTTTACTTTGATTAAGTGAGAAGTTTTTATTTATGACTGTGTATCAGGCTTGTGATTTTTGAGGGGGGAAGAATAAGAAACGAGTCTCTAATCTGGCTTCAACTGAGTTTCTGCCACTGGGCTGCATGGAAGGGAAGGAGCTTGGCAATGGACACCCATTCACAAGCTGGGGACAGGCTCCCTCCCTGTGATGTTGGTGTTCAACGCCCTCTGAAACTGTGACCCCAGCGCTGGTCACCAGCGTTTGTCACAGCTCATTACACAGCAGGAATGTGGAAGCCCAGTGACCTTTCCCAGAGGGACAGGCAGAAAAGCAGTGGCACAAAAGAGGGAAGAAAATGTTGTACACTTCAGAAGGGAAATAACTGAATGTTATTGTGATGGAAAACACTGGGCTGACAACGGGCAGGGACAAAAATGTTCCTTTTAGGGTGTTGGTTGTGGGCTTTGGACTTCTGTTCAGCTGGGTGCAGCTTCCCTTGCTGTAACCTTTGGCTACCAGGGAATTTCAGCAGGCTGGGGAATAGCTCTCAGATCCCAGTGACAGTGGGGCACGGGGAATCTGAGCACTTTGGTGATGCACTGGAGCAAGGATCAGAAGTGGGAGAGCTGGGGATGTCCTGTGTGGCTGTCAGGCAAAGGAAGGGAGAGGTCCAAAAGGGACATTTCTAAACCTATTAAAAAATCAAGGCAAACTTTCAGCCTTTGTCCTCAAAGCTCTCCAGCCTCTGTAGTGGGAGATTAGAGCCCCTGGGACTGCTCCCAACTCTGACTCCAGAGTTTCTCCTTCAAACAGGTCCATGTTTCCAACCAACTTGTTCCCCCCTTCATTTTACTTCCAGTTTTTATTTAATCTGACTTCTCCTGTCTCCTGAGACAAACCGATTAATTCTTTTCCCTTCGTAGTCCCCCGAGTCCCTTGTTCAATCTTTCCTGCCTCAGTGAGATCTTAATAAATGCTGCCTGTGGCTGGAGTGGGATTGGGTCTTGGCACTGTAATTAATTCTTTACTTCCTCCATGGCTTCAATATGCTATTTACAGCCGTCAGCCCCTGCAGGAGGGGAGGTTTGCAGACTGCCTCCAACTTTTCCCTCTGATTAATGTGTTTTATCCACCTCGCTTTCTCCTTGCTCTTTTGCATTTTTTTTTTGCTTTGTATCCAGTTTACTGTTGACATGTGAAAACACTGATGGACTTCCAGTTAAAATGCAATCTCAGAGACAATTGCCAGGCTTTTCTGTTTGCTCATGCTCTGTTATTAAAAAGCCTCTTAGTCCAGGCTGGCTGCTTGTGGCAGGACATCCAGACCCGTTGCAGCAGCGTGACCATGGTCTGACTGTAATCTAATTGCTTTCTGTAGCCTCCAACAGCAGCTTGCAGGATTTTAACTCCAGCACACCGACTGTCAGCCCAGGGAGTGCTCTGGAGGCACTGCACAGGAGGAGGAGGATGGAAGCAACCTGGGAGGTGGGTGAGACGCAGCAGAAATCTCTAGGAGGTTTGGAAGGCCTGAATGAGGAAAGGGTGGTGGCTGCTGGCAGATCAGCAGAGGGGAGCACAGTGAATGCTTGAAGCCTGCAAACACTACAGAATTATGTAGGCTGATACCATGGAATATAAATAGGAGTGGATAGGAAGTAATCTAGGGATAACTGGGCTGAGTGGGGGAGCTGCTCCTTGCTGGCTGTGGGAGCCTCCAGCAGGGAAGGAAGCCCCTGTTTGATATTGAGGGAAGTGCCCCAGCCTTCTGCCTGGGACCTGCTCAGGGTTTCAGCAGTGAGCTGGAAAGCTGCATTCAATATGCCAGTGAGGAAGCGAATGCAAATTTCTTCCTTCTCTCTCTTTTGGGTGAGATTTATGCCACCTCCACATGCTCAGCCTCCTGGCAGCAATAAATCACAGAGGGGGAGGGAATGCTGCAAGGAAACCGTTACCCTGCAGTTTCTGCATCTGCTCCTGGACATGGAACCCCAGCAGGGCAATCCTGGGGCAGGACACGCTCCCACTCCTTCCCACTGCTACACTGGAGATCACCCTCCAGAGCCGGAGGATTTGCTTTTTTAGTCATCTGCCTTCCCTCCCTCTGGTGCAAGAGTTGCTTGTGTGCCCAGGCTGGGGTGGAGCCCGACAACCCCACCTTGGCAGACAGGTCTGTTAGAGATGAGCCCTTTGCCTGCTCTGTGCCAGAGTCCTCCCCAGCCTGTGCTGAGCTGGGCACCCCCAGAACTCCAGGCCTGGGCTGCACTGCAGACTTAAAACTAGTGGTGTTTCAGCAGTGCCCTCACCCATTTGAACCCATCGCAAATCCACGAGGGTGGAGGGCCTGGTCCAGCCCAAGTTGGGGGCGTGCCCAGCTCTGCCCACAACTGGTATGGGTGGCAAGCACTCTGCTCCATCCCAGTGAGCATTAGGTCTGCTCACCCTGCAGGTCTGCTACAGCTTCCTCAACCCCTCTGTCACCTGACAGAGGTGTCTGGGTTCAGCTCAGGGAAAGCAGAAGAGCCACAGAAGCAAAATCAGCAAATGTGCCCTGAGAGTATCTCTCGTCTGGGGACTAGAGAAGCTCCAGCAGCCCCCGCTCTCCTTGGGCACTCTCAGCTGTCACCTCTGCACTGCAGAAATGGAGGCAGGGCAGGGCCACAGACAGGAAAGCTCTCAGCACTCTTACCAACCCCGTGGGGCAGTAGCTCAGTGCTCTGCTCCAGTTTGCAATTCCTGACAAAAACACCCAGCTGATCTGACAAACCTTGTCTCTCCCCAGTAGCCTCAGCCACCTCCTGGCCTTACCTTGCAGCCCCCTTCTGCTCCTGGGACTGGCTGGGCAGCTCAGGACTGGAGGCACAGGAGATGCTGATCCCCCTCACACTGGCCACAAGCAGAAAGCACGAGAAGACACAGAAGGGACAAGTTCCCTCCAGTACATCGTGCTGAGCCCAGCACGCTCCACCACCCCTGCAGCTCTGCAGGGCTCAGCCAGGGGAATGAGCCCTGCTCTGGGAGAATCCGGGTCCAACCTCTGGGAAAGGCATTTGGCTGCTGCCTGGGAGCACCTGACTGTGGTTTAATCCCCTCTGAGGGCAGAGCTCTGACCAGCCCCCAGCACAACTAGGACAGCTAAAAATACTCGGTGCACAGAGGAAGTAGTAATTTGGGCAGGACTGAGCCAAAGTGATTTATCTCAAAAGGTTCAAGAGGTGCAAAACGTGGTCTCATCAGGTCAAGCATCAGCAAAGGAGCAAAGATGTGACAGTTGCAGGGCTTAAGGAAAGCAGCAAAATCTAAGGATTTTGCTAAACTTCACAGCAAGAGCAGCAGAGCCTGTAGCAGCAGTGTAGGGAGGTGCCTGCTGATTTCTCCACCATATGCTGACTTTACCTTTACTGTCAGTCTAAATTCTGCCAATTATTAAATTATCCAACTTGCAGCAGGAACACAGTTAGATGTGATCCAAATGGTGTCACTACAATTATGGTAATTATCTGAAAACAAGCCAATTACTTCCCTCCTCCTCATGCCAGTTGGTACCAAGATAGCAGCTGTTCGAGGCAAATTTGTTATCACATTACTGTACATTTGTTAAAGGTTGAGGTTATAGATTCTAGCCTTTTAAATATTAAAAATGCTATAAAGTCATGGAGTGTATAACATATTAGGATTTTTTTTTTTAAAATGTCGTGAAGGGAGAAATTTCTTTTATATGCCAAGAGAGCTGCTGGGGAAGTGATTTACTCATGATGGCTGGCTGGAAATGTGTACTTTGCAATCAGCATACAACCAAGCTATAAATTAACCTGTGGCAGCTTGGTACCTCTACCCATGTAAAATGAACTAAATGCATAAGTTTTCTGAGGATCTTTTACGTTTCTCTTTCTTCAGTTCTTGGCATTTGGGGCGCCCAACACATCCAGAAGCATCTTGGAGGATTGGCCCCTCTACTGGATGCACCTTCAGGAGCTCATTCAGTTTGTCAAGTGTTTTGGCTCATTTAATCATGTGAGAAGCAGCACCACTCCCTGATGGAGAGTGAAGCAAAGGAAGGCTCAGCTCTGCCCGGGCTAAGTGAGTTGGGCCAACGCTGGGCAGAGCCATGGGAAACACTTCACCCAGGGGAAGAGGGTCCTGAAAAGTCGTGTTGTCGAGGCATCTTTTACTTTTGAACCTGTTCATATTAGGGATAGCCTTGCTTACATTGCTGAAGGTTAAACGTGCAAAGCCCACCACTTGCAGCCAGAGGTGCAAAGGAAGTGCCCTCAGAGCACAGGTCACTGTGACCTCTTGTTTTGCACAGACCTTCCTTGTAGAAACTGGAGTCTTTCACCTCGTGTTAGCCACCATGTCCTTGCTTGGACTGACCTTCAGTTTTTTACCACGTGATGTTTTGAAATCTTTGGCTTTGATGTGTGTAAAACACTTCTTTCAATAAATGTCAGGAGCAGATTACAGAAAATTAAATGGCAGAAAGAAGAGATTCTGCCTTTTGGCTTGAACAGCGTTTTCATGACAACTGAATGAATCTGCTATGAAAAATGTGAATTTCCCTCTCTGTGCTCAAGGTACAAGCCAGTGGGATCTGTTTATATCTGTGAGCTTAACATACACCCCTATGCATCTGTAATTCCCTGCAGCTTGTGTGCAGCCACAGAGCCAAGGCACAGGGCAGAGCCCAGCTCCCGGGAGCAGGTTAGTGGCATTATCCTGCTGCTTTGCTTGAAATAATTAGCTGTGCTCACAGATGACCTTCTCAGCAAGCCCTAAAGGCTGACAGATTTGGGTTATATTGGAGCAATGGAGAGCAGCACGTTGCAGAGTGCCCCTCCTAGAGAAATCCTGCTGCTCACTCCACCGCCAGCCCCAGGAGCTGGAGCTGGGCATCGCCCTGCCCACGCAGCTGCAGCAGGGGGGCTTTTCACTCCCACAGACAAAGGATGTGGCCTCTGGGCTCCACTACTTCCCTGGGCATCCCTGGTACCTTCCACCATTCTTAACTGATACCATCTGCTTTCCTTTTCCTTTCCCAGGAAGTTCTTGTGGCTGTCAGAGCGATGTGCCAGGACTCTTGTGGGGTTGTGTCCAGTTCCTACTCCCTTGGCATCACGTGAAACACCACCTCCCACAGGAGAGTGCAGGTATGCTCTTCCGTCCTGATCAGTCAATTCTTCCTTATTATCATTTAAGATTTACTTATTACCTTTACCCTTTTGCTTCACATGAAGTTATTTTCATGTTTGTTGCCCATTCGAACTGCCCAGTTCAGATTTCTCCCCGTTAAGCAGCAAAACATTCAACCACAAGGATTACATTTGATAGTGTTTTTAAAAAAAAAAATGTAAAAAAGTAATCCAGACAGTCCCCTGCCCAGTCACAGCACTAAATATGAGTGAGTGTGTAAACAGGTTTCTGCTTATCAGTCCTGCTGCTATCTGCTGCACACAAACTGCTCAGCCTCACAAAATCCAATTTCCAAGAGGTTAGAGGAGGGAACTGTTTGCAGAAACACAGCAATACAAATCTCCAAAGCCACAGCCCTCATTATGCTGATGCTGAAGAGAGAAATGACGCTTGACGACTCCTAGCACCCAAATGTGACATTTACTTTTGTGGCTTTGATTAGAATCAGCCCAGCTTTGCCACGGGGTTGTTGCCTCCCGTTTTTCCATGCTTTTGTGGTGGGTCACAGGAAGTGGTTGAGCCTCCACTGTGGCCCAAGCAGGCACTGGGCATGGGGGGTCTGCAGTGCACCCTGGCCTGGCAGCACAACCATCACCTTCTGTTTTCCCTTAAAAAGCTTGGAAACTCAACTTGGAAACAGAGACACACTGGCAGGAGAGATGGGAACGCAGCCACTGCCTCCTGTGGGGTGCCTGTACCAGGCATGGAGTGAGCAGGAGAGGTTATGTGTTCAAGGTACAATGTTTTGAGCTTTTGCCCAAGACCTGGGTGTGGGCAGATGCTGCAGCTCAATCCTGGAGGAGCTGAGCCCTCCAAGTGCCCGCTGGCACTGGGGAGGAAGGAGCAGAGCACTGGGGATGCCACTGGGGCTGGACCTTCTGACCTGGCTGCTGTAGGTGACAGCAGGAAGGATACAGCAGCATCCACTAACAGCAGGGATGTGAGATATAAAAGGAAAACGTCCCTCAGCCCCTGACAGACACGAGCTCTTTGTTATTCCCAGATAGAGCGATCAGGCAGCAGCCAGCCCACCTCTGCTCCCAGCACCTCCTGTGAAGGGCTGTTGCCCAGAAGTTCACCACATCAGTAAAAATGCAAACTGCGAGCTGATTAGATATTCATAGATAGTCTTTCTTGATTAGCTCACCATTAATATTTCAATGTCAGAACTGGATGCATACTGCCTCCCTGCTCTCTTCCTTCCTGCTTAATTAATTTTGACCATCACCAACAACAGTCTCCGACAGATAGCAGAAATTGAAGTGGGCTGTTCCATGACTTTGCTTGCTGTAAACAGCTATTTGCAATTCCTTTTCATACATCACCCACCCGTGACAAAGAGATCATGGTAGCAGAAAATGAGTCTCCCTTGTAAGGACTTCAGAGCTCCGGGAGAACATTTGCTTATTCAATAAAAATAATCAAATAGACAATGCAGTAGGCACAACTTGGCAACAAGATTTGTGTCTCACCTAGTAATCAGCTGGCTGTTATGCCATTATATAAAAAGAAAGGGAGAGAATCGTTAATTTATCTTTAAGAAGAAAGGTCCTTTGATGTAGGGTAGCTCATAAAAGCTGTGATGTGGCCCAGCTGTGAGGGGGTGTGATAATCGCTGCAGCCCCAGCAGTGGTATGAGCAGCTCACTTCATAAAATGCAGGTTGCATGGCTGCCTGATGCCCAGCACACACATCCGTGGCCGATAACAGGACGTGCTGCTAATAGTCTGTTTGATTTTATTGATGTGCTCAAGATATATGGGGGCAGGAGGAGCAGCAAGGCAGAAATTATACAGCAGTGTTTGTTCCACCCCGGCCCAGGGGACTGTCTGCCTTCGTCCTTCTGGGCCTGGGATGGGGAGCTCCCTCTGGGGAGCTCTCCTGCATGACAGGAGGGCAGTTGCCACCTTCCAGGTCCACAGGGTGCTGACACAACACACACACTGGGATTGCTGTCACAATGTGCCTGCCTGGGACCAAAGGCAGCACTGGGGTTTGCAGGCACAGTATTTTTGTCTTTCTGTGCTGTTTTTTTTGTCTTGCTGAGCTGCAGAATAAGCCCTCTGCCACTGGACATGCTCCACAACTCCATCCATTGCTGCAGATTGCCCTGTCCGAAGCTCCAGCCTCTCCTTTCCCAGGGAATGCACCGTGATGGTGGCCCAAAGCAAGCAGAAAGGCAGGAGCAGTGTGTTGCAGCCTTGCTCAGCTCCATCCCCTCCACACCATAACTCAGGCTGTTAAATGCCTGGCCAGAGCTCACCATCTGCTTCCAGTCTTCTAGGAATACCACTGAGTAATTCAATCAAAAAGGAGAAGATCCGTGTTTCACTGAATCGTAAGTCACTCTTCAAGTAATTATAATTTTATACCCCTATCAGGAGCAACAGGGGCTGTTCATTTTATGGGCTTTAGCAGCCAGAGCTGTGCTTCTGCCAAGGTTACGGCTGGGAGGAGAACACAATTTAACATTTCCTCAGCCATCCAAGGCTTATCCATGTTTTTAGCTTTCTGGTTAGGCAAGTGAATAAAGCGCTGAAGGACCAAGGCCTTTGTCCAGGAGTGCTGTTAATACAGAGCATAGAAAACGTGCTGGCTTGGACCAGAAGAGCCAACCAAACCATCAGCATGAAGCCGATTCCCAGTAGTATGAACATGCCAGATCTGCCCTTCCACAGAGCAGCTTCTGCAACACAGGGATTGCTGCCTAACCAGGGAGCAAAATCCTGCTTTATCCCAGCAGCTGGAGGACACACACAGGGGCTCCAGCCCTCTCACACTGCCTTAGAGAGGTCAGATGAGATTAGTTCAGGGGGAAAACTCTACCCACTTGTTCCGTCCAAAGTGCCTGGGGTGCAAGTCATAGGACTCAAAAAATATAAAATAGTCTTACAAAAAGATGGAAAAAGGAGCCTTTTATCCTTTCTGGAGCCTTCTGACGCTCTTTGGGGTAATTTCCCCACTTAGACACTTCCCCTATCCTGTCTTCTCTGGCAGCCATCCCTTAGCACCACTGTCCTTTCCAGGGCCAGTGCTCCACCAGATGTTCAGTCTTTTAAACAGATTTATTCCCTTGACTTTGAAAAGGACTTCTCCATGTTTCCATCTGTGTTTACACTCCGTGCGGGGTAAATTTCTCCTCTGAGCAGATCTGTTCCTCCCCAGCAAAGGAATCCGACTCAGCACAGATCCACACAGGAAGGCAGAGCAAAACATTTCCGAGCCGGCGCTCGCCCGGGAGCTGTGCTACGTGTCCACACGGGGACTGAGACCTCTGCCAGACTCCCGGCATTGTCAGGCTGTGCAAAAAGGAAGTGGATCTGGCCCAGAGCCCCTGCTCCTGTGTCCGCTCCCAGTGCTGGCTCCCCAGCTCACCCAGCACCACCTCCCAGTTATTCAGGATGCTGAAATCCAACGCTCTTCAGAGCAAACAAAGCAGGGCTGAAACGCCCCGTGTCCCACCCAGGCAGCCAGGAGCCCACAGTCAGCTGGGACCCTCACGGTCAGCCGGGGCTGTGGGTGTTGGAAAGACTCATTTTGATTCTGTTCTCAGGGAAATCCTCTCTCTGTGCATCCCTGCTCCCAAAACCAGACTGGCTGATACATGGACACAGCCGTTTTTAACTGCCTGGGCAATCTGTGACACAAGGGACAGTGAGCAGCTGCCACCCAGATTTATCACCGTGCTCACCAAGGCTGGGCCAACACATCTCCGCTGTACAGGAATAGCAGGGCCCCATAATGACTTCCAAGGTGGATCTACAGATAACAGGAGCCTCATCTAATCTCAGGAACACAACTTTTGAGGCACTTGGGAGGTCACTTCTGCACCCTACATTGATATCAACCTTCAGGTTTTGGGGCAGAATCTTGGTGCTGGCAGACAAGTGTTTGAACTGATGGCATCTCTATAAACTGTCCTGCTCTGTGACCTGAGAGCTCCTTGTCCCCATGTTAAATTACAGCCAGGATCCATCCAGCCCAGCAAACATTTATGTTTCCCACCAAGTCTGTCTTCTTGCTGCTCATATTGGTTTGGAACATCTCAATAGGACAAAAACTTCCAACACTGGCAGACAGAGAGAGCTGGGAACTGGGGTTGACCAAAGCTCCCTGAAATGCACCCTTGAGCAGACTGAACTGTAAACTGCTCCTGGCAGTCCAGAGCTCCCTGTCAGCATCAGAGAGGACAGGGAGGCTTTTTTTCTCAGCATTACACCCTGCACTCAGTCCAGACAGATGAGTCAATCAGGATGACGAGATCTCCAAGCAATTGCTCCAGGATGCAGAAATTCACCTATGAGCTCCCTCCCCACAGCAAGGGAGGATATTCAGGTGGTCCTGGAGGGGGTTTGCAGGGGTCTGTCTTCATCTTCCCAGCCAACAAACATGAGCCAAGCAAAGGGGGGGAAAGGGAAGAGGAAAAGCACTGTGGGCATGCAACGAGCAGGCTGGGCAGCCACTAATCACAGCTTTCAAATGATAAATGCTCTGAAGCTTTGCAGGAGCTGGTTTGTTATGCAACCTGAACTTGCAAGGGAACAGGGACCCTCTCCTGCAGTGGTTCTGTCCTGCAACAACCAACAAGCACAGTTAAGCTTCATGAAAGCCATTATCAAAGCCACCTCTTGCCAAAAATTCGTGAGGGATCCTGCTTGGAGAGATATGGCTTGAGAAGCCTTCCAGTAACACCCCTGAGCTCCACCCCGGTGCCTTGAAAATGTTAGAATGAGAGTAAATGCCCTGTGTTGTAGAAGAAGGAACTGCCTGTAAACCGAATGGAGAGTCAAAGGCAGAGGGAAGCAAATGAAATATGGATTTTCCCATCTGAAGCACGTGGCTCTGGCACAGTGCTGGGCTCCTTGGGGCTTGTGTTTCCTCAGGGGCAGCAGAGTTGGAGTCCTGGTGACACTTGTTATTTGTAGTTTCCATTTATTACAAAGCACTGTTATTATTTACAAAATATACTTTTTTTATGGACTGCTGCTGCATCCAAGTGCAATAACTGGACTCAGCTCAAATCCCTGGGAGAACTGTTGAAAGAGAAGCAATTCAGCCACGTATTAATATGACAAGGATTTCCCCAGGTTTAAAGGAATAAAAAATACGTTTTGTACAAGTGAAATAGTTCTTTCTTGCAGTATAAAGCTGCTCTTTTCCAATGATAGCAATGAAAGGATATTGCTTCTGTCACTGATGCCACTGGAAATGTATTGCCCCTCTCCAAGAAACCAGTGAAAGGACATGGCTGGTTTATTCTCTAAATGAGGCTACTGAGAAATATCCTGCTCCTGGCATTAGCCCAGCGAGCTGCTGCTGCTGCTGAGTCCCTGGCCTGGAAGGAGGGCAAAGGCACCAGGTCAGTAGGTTTATGCCAAAAAGCACCTGGAGAAAATCAAAGCATATTGAGAACTAAGCAGAGGAAAGAAAACTGTTCAAATGTCAGCTGGTAATTAATCCCTACCTCCCCTCACCGGGGTGGAGCAGGGCTCAGCTGTACAGCACAGCCAGGTTCTGGCCCCTTCTCCCTCAGCAGCTCTGCACCCTGTACGAAGTGAGCTTAAACCCTGGGCAAGGCTGATCTATGCTCAAGCTGTGGCAGGGAGCCTGGCCGTGAGCAGAGCTGCCAGCCCCTTTTCCTTCTGCTGCTGTTGTTTAATGGTCTGGCTCTCCAGTGAAGATTTTAGGTTTTGGAAGTAAAACCAGGAAATGGTTCTCAAACCACGATGTTCTGTCACTCGAATGTAGGCACTGAAGTGAGCACAGAGAAATTACTGTTTCAGCAAAGTACAGATTTCCTCTGCTGAAAGGATGAAGTTGAGTCGATGTTTGTGGTTCCACTTTCATGCTCGTCGATCTGCAGATCTGACAGGTTCATTTTGCTCCCCTGCAACATCCTCCCAGGTGACACCTCCCAGTTGGAAGGCAGGTGGAAAAAAAACCTGTTGGTTTTAACACAGGAGTTCATCAAATTCTTAAACATGCAGAGACTGGTGGAGTAACATCTGGGCTTTGGTGCTAGTGCCCAGCGTCTCCACAGGGTTGAGAGCAGTCCCTGCTCCAGGACACACTGGCACAAGGCCTGGGATGGCCATGGCTTTTACTGAGTTGAATTCTGGAGGAAATGGGCAAAAAATGCAGCAGGAGAGGACTTGTATCAGTTAAAGTGAAAAAAATGAGAGCGCAGGTAAGTCAGGTTTAAGCAATTCTGGTGCTGGAGTGAAGCACCTCTCGGGCTGGGCTATGACTGAGCCCGTCTTCAGCGTCCTGGCAGCAGGCTTCTACCCTCAGATATTTATTAATTGTGTCAGGAATTAGTGAGAGCTCACTGACTGAATAATAATGTGCCAGAGGCAGTTTTTTGACTTTGCTAACATAATTAAAGAAAGCAGGGAAGAAAACCTTGCACCAGGAAAGGAACCAGGGCTCCCTACGGTGTGAGTCGCTGTCTCTACTGCAAGGACAAGATGTGAAATGCGGAGAGGAGAGCGTGAGGATGGCAGGGAGGACCTGAGCAGGGAGGAGGATCTCGCAGTTACTCCCAGCTGTGATGGGAACATTACTCCCTCCAGGGAAAGACAAGCAGAAAACAGAAGAGCTGCCCTTGCAACTCAGGAGCTGGATTCATCTCCGGGCTCAGGTTTTATGCTGCTGTGTTTTACTTTCACACCCGAGCACCCTGCACCCTGCACCAAAGCTGGACTTGGCTTATTTTTGGCACTTCTTCTCTTGCTTAGCCAAATCTTGCAGTTTCGAGGGACCTTTCCTAAATGGCTGGAAACAGCTTTATGGTACCATTTTTTTAATGCTGCTCTGATGATTGAACACATCCAGCAACATCACTGCATCGGGACTGAGCATGTTTTCCAAGACTGCCACAAGAAGAGGGATCACAGTGGGCCCTGTGATAAAAGCCACGACGCTGTTTTTGAACAGGGATGGGGGAAGCTTTGGGAGACTTTAAATCAAATCAGTGCCTGGACAACAGGGCGCTGCTTCCTCCCCTGCCTCCGCTGCCAAGTTCCTCTTCCCAATCCCAGGGATGTCTTGTGACAAACAACCCTCAGCTTCAACAGGATGGGGCTCCGGGGCCGCCACAGCCACAAACACCACCATCAGGAAACCGGCTGTGGGTCGGCCCCCAGCCTGGGCTGGGGGGGTGGTGGGAAAGGCTGCACAGCCTGGGAACGGCTCCCACCCTCTTCTGAGCCATCCCTGAACGTTTTTAGTGTTGGTTGCAGCACTGGCCTCCCAACCCTAAACTGTGCCCTGCCCTGGGGACATGTCTGCTCCATTTATGTCCCCTCTCAGAGGCGCTGCGGGGGCCGTGCTGCGGCTCTGCTGCACCCGGGAGCACTGGGCATGCCCCCACTGCCCGGTGGCCCCTGCAGCATCCTTGGACATCGCTCTCCAGCATCCTCGAGAGCTGCTGGTGCCACAAGTCCCTCAGTGCACTGGAAGGTGGTACTTGGCAGCAGGCCTTCCCCTGGCTGTTACTTCAATCATGATTTCTTGGGGAGGGATCCAAGACCTTGCAGGCAACTGCATGGGAGTGATGGCTGCAGGGAAAGGAAGAGTTTCACAGGGTCCTAATGGCAGGTCAGTAATTACCAGGCAGCCACGGCCCCTCTATTTGCTGCTTTGTGGCTACACTAGCAAAGGTCAGAGTATCCAGGCAGCTTGGTTGTACGCCCTCCTGGTGCTGTTTTTATCTAAGTTACTAATTACACATTACCTGTGTGTCACCAGGCTGATCGATAGGAGTCTGAGGAATCAATAAGGACGTGGATGACGGTGCTGTTTGCCATTCAGAGCCTGCACACGCTGGGAAAAACAGGCACCATCAATCCCAAAGGTGGGCTGAGATGCAGGGCAGGATAGAAGGCACAGTGAGGGAGGAGGACCACACTGCCTTCCCAAATGACAGTGCCTCAGCCACTAGGACAGTGTCCTGGCCAGGGATCTGCCATGGCTGTGCTGCCCCCAGCACGTGCCTGCATCCCAAGGCTGGGGCAAACCTCCCACCCCGCAGGTGTCCCTTGGGAATGGCATGAGCCATTTTCATCTAGGTTGCTTTTCAGTCCTTGGGACTGGGTACATTGAAAAGGTTCACACTGATCTGAAAATGGACAATTCTCCCTCTTTATGTGTTCTTACTGGGTGATCAGTGCCTGAAGCAATCACAGGCTACTTCAAAAATCACAAGGTCTCCTGCGTTTTGCTTCTGCTGCTTAACTGACCAAAAGCTGAGGCCACCTCTGTAATGCCATCATGTTGCTGCCAGCAAGAGAGGTCTTGGCTGCAGAATGCAATCAAATTTTGCAGGAAGAACCTCTTGGGACTACCATGAAATTTGGGATTACAGCGTGGCTAAATGAGGGAATTGCATAACTGGGGCTTTCTGCCTGTCTTGCTGGAGTTCTGTGACTGTTCTGATTCTGCCGTAGCGATGCTGGGAAATTGCTCTTTGAAACCAAAAGAGCCCTGGAAAGGCATAGGCAGGTCAGGATCATTTGCCCTCAGCGCTGGATTTGTCGTGAGCAGTGAGTTGATGGTGGTAGGATCAGACAGAGAGCAGTGTGGGGTGAAAGCAAAACTCTCCCCGAAGGCTTCCTCACGCTTGACTGTGCCTGTGCCCTCAACAAGGTGCAAAGCTCTGCAGCCCTCTCCTGTCAGGCCACTTCCCAGGCACTTCTTGGAGATCAGGGAATGGATCAGCAGCCATGGGGCAGCTGGGGTGTTTGATCAGCCCCCCCTGGCCAGCAAAGCAAGAGCCCTTTGCCTGAAAAGCATGTGCTGAAAAGCTTTGAAAAAGCAACGCAATCCTGGGTTTATTGAGGCTTTCAGGGTAGCAAAAGGAGCTGTGGAGGGAGGCTGCTAGTCCTGCCTATGAAGACTTGTTGCCTTTCCTAAGCAGCAGATGGATACGACTCCGGTGCTAGAATAGTCACCAAAAGCTTAATCCTACAGAAGACTCATAATCCTTCCCTTAGTCCCCCCATCCCACCAGCCCCAAAAGCGGAAAGCTGCCCAGATTTGCTGTTTGATGGGGCTTACTCAGCCTCAGTTACCATCTCAGTTGTCACAGTAGCGAGCCTCACTCCCTTGGAAAGGCCATTCCCGTGGGAGTGCAGATGCTCCTGGGCCAGGGAGCACACATGGTCCAGGCTGGAAATCTGGCAGAGGCTGCTCTTGCTCCCAGCAGGACACTCCTCTAACCCAGTGACAATGCTGGGGCTGTGTGGACTGTGACAGCTCGGAGCAGAGCCTTGGGGCTCCCCAGGGCGTCACTGACAGGTCCCGTGGGGGAAGCCAGTGCTTGAGACACAGCGATGGCCTCGTATTCCTTCCAGCCACTGGAAGGAGCAGTCACTGGCAGTCACTCAAAATCTGGTCTAAGAACCTTGCAAAGACGAGCTGTAATGTCCAGCTATAAACCACAGGATCTTGGCCAGCACCTGGAAGCCACCAGAGAGGTTGCACAGGCACAACCAGCCCTGGAGAACATCCCCTGCCCTTCCCATACAGCCCCATGCAGCAGGAGACATTTCTCCCTGGAATTTACTCCTATTTTTAAAATCCCAGCAAAGAGGCTTTTGCTGAAGAATGACTGTGGCAGGATTTCAGCTGTGCCCCCATTTGCCCTCCCTGTCCCTGGGCTCAGCCCCAGGACCCCTGTCCATCAGCAGCGATGGGCTGCAGCTGGGGATTGGGACAGCCCACTGACCCACACAGAAATGGGCCAGCTTGGCTGCCCCAACCTCTTTGGAGAGGCTGCTCTGCAGGTTTGGGAGAAGGGATCCTCCCAGAAATTTAATTTCAGTGAGCTGACACCACAAATGGGGAGTGAGCCCCATCTCTAATCTTCAAGGAGCAGCTTTGACTTTGTGAGAGCTGAGCAAATGTTCTTTTATCCTTCTCCCTCTCCCTGTTGCTCATTTACTCTTTCATTAGGGCTCATCCTCTTGCCGTTTGTGTGGCGATGTTGGTTTGTTTATTTTCTAGGGGGTGGATGCCAGGCATCAGGAATCATGTGTTCAACGTATGGTGGCAATTAGCCCAGCTCTGAGCCCTGATGGCATGTCTGCATCTGCAATTAGTGCTCTGCTCTGCTCTGTCTGCGTGAGGATTTTGTCTTCCTGCATTGTGGGGCTGGAAGAGGCACAACTTGGATCTCGAAAAAAGTTGCAGGACAGTGTTAAAGCTGTAGCTTGACTGCCTGTGCTGTGGGGCTGCTCTCAGGATTGATTCCTGTTTGGTTCAGGAATCAATCCTTGGCCTCTGCACCTGGATTTATGCAAGTGCAGCTCGGGGCATCTGTCTGAGACAGTGCAGAGCCTGTGGGGACTGATTCTGGCTGTGCTGGTGCCTCTGCTCATGCACTTTATGGCCTGTTTCATGCTCCTGGCTGAATGCACCTGGCTCTTTATTGGGACATCAAATTGCCCGAGTCAGTGTTTTATAGTATTAAGCTTATTTACTTGTGCCTTTGGTGCTCTGCAAAAATACCTGAAGTTGGATTTGTGGGATGGGAAAATGGAAGCAAAATTTGGATTCTGGAGGGAAAATGTCAGGGCAGGGAGAGGGAAGGTGCCTGTAGGATTTGATGTGCTTCAGGGAAACCTGGGGTTTGGGAGAAACATGGTGCCTCCCTCCTTCCCAGTGCTCTGCCAGCATCTCATGGGGTTCCCCTAACAGAGTTGCACACCCCCCACCACCAGAAAGCTGCTCTACCAAACCTCAAGGGCTTGCTCTGCTTTCCTTCTTTCCCATATTAATTCTGCTATCTTAAAATCCCCGTTTTGCTCGGAGATAATGTGATTTTTGGGGAGGAGTTTCTCTCCCTGTCATCTGCAACTGATTTTTATTTAAGAGCTTCCTCCTGGGGAGGGGGCAGAAAACAGGGAGAGAAATTATGGAGGGGCAGCATTTCTGAATCCAAATACATTAAACCATTTAATTCTGTTGACTCAGGGCTGCCTGGCTCTGAATGGGAATTAATCCACAGTGCACAAAATTAAAAAGCACATGACAAAATGCTTAGCAAGGCACTGCCAGGGTTTAAAGCAGCCCATTAGCTTGCTCGAACGTAGCCAGTAAATTTTCATTTGTCAATAACGCTTAGAGCCTACAGTTTATTTACAGCCTGTTCAATATTACCAGCACCCCTCAGAGCGCCTCATTTGTATTTATCTGCCACAGTCGCTTTCCTTTCCAGGGACTCTTCCTAATCCCTTGCTTTATATCTGCTTGTCTTGTTGCAGAGCCAGTTGCAGCAGGAATGTGCCCCCCCCACCCCAGGCAAAGGTAATGTGGGGTTACCCCTTTCCATCCCAATTATCCCCTGCATCGGAGGCCACCTGCAAGGCCACCCTGAGCCACCTCCCAGTGACCCACCCCATCCCTGGGGTGGGGCTGGGACCTGCTGCCGTGGGGCTCCACCAGTGTCCTGCACCCAGGGGACACTTAGGCTGAAGCCACCAGCCAGCACAGAGGGGTGATGGGAATCCCCAAACTGGGAGATGGGGACAGGCACAAGCAGCTGCCTCTGTGGACCCACAGCTTGGCTGAGCTGGAGCAGCTCCTCCATCTGCCCCAAATCAGCTCCCATGGGATGAGCCCTGGTGAGGAGAGCACGTAACAGGATTTCCCCCCAAAGCTGCTTGAATGCTGCCAGGCAGATAACAAAGCCTGGCTGACCCTGAGGATTTCTCCAAGGAAAGGAGTTTATTCTTGGGCACAGACGTGAACGGGCAGTTTAATTTCCTGTCATGGCTCATGTCCAGTTGGGGTGGTTTGGTCCAACACTTCAGCTCACAGAGATGTGGGGAACCAGTCCTGGGTGGAGTTTGTCCCTCCACAGGGAGGGCAGCAGGAGGACAGACCTGGGGAAGGTTTGTCCTGCTTTCTCCCCTCTGCACTAGCACGCTCTGAGGCAGAGGTACAGGCAACTCAACGCAACTATAACTGGATGCAGCATCAAGAGGAGGAGGGGGGAGCGGGGGAAATACAGGACAGGCTGGGCAACCACCTGTCTCAGGTGTAAAGCTCAGAGAGGAAAATCCCTCCATTAACAAAATGGTCCAAATGGAACTCCGGACTTCACAAGGGGACACCTACTAGACCCCGGGAGGTGCAGCAGCACCCTGCCAACAGCCAGCCTGGTCTCCACCACTCGCCACAGCCCCCGTCCTACACAGGATCCTGAGCCAGGAGCAGCGAGCAGGACCTGCAGCTCAGGCTCTGCCACAGACCTGTGTATGTGGTGGGAGGTGACGTTAATAGATTTACACGGGTGGATGCAGGAGGCAGTTCCTGAAGTAAAGAGCCACTCGCTTTTTCTCCCAGGGTTGGCTGGGGTTTCCAAGCACTTTTTGCTGCTGAGATCCAACATTCCATGAACAGACAGACCATTTTCCCACCCCGAAGAGCCAAGGCCCCATCACTTGCCTGCTGCTGTCTGCATGTATCCAGCCAGGGTGCAGACCCGCCGCTCGCAGGCTCCGCCGGGCAGCAGGACAGCGACGATGGCCAGCAGGGAGCTGAGGGCCAGCAGGGCACAGCCGCCCGCACACAGCACGGCGCTCGTCTGCAAGGACACAGGGGCTGTCAGTGAGTCACCCCCTCCTCCGTCCCCACCACACCCCCCCACAAATCCCCCCTCTGCAACTGGGAAGTGGGGCCCTGTCACGGGCGGCTTCTCCCACCTTCTCCCTTCCACCTTCTGGTGCTTAAATTCACCGTCACGTCTGAGCCCACGGTTCACCCGTCACCTGGTCCCAGGAGTTATCAGGATTTGGGCTATAGTGGTAACAGCAAATGTATTACATACATGAGGGGTTATGTCACTATTACCCGTGCCATTAGATGTCTGTGATGTGTGGCGGTGCCTCTGCTGAGAGTGAAATGTATCTTGTGTCAGTGCCCACCCCAGCAGGCCTGGCAGTGAGGGGGGATTTTGCCACTGATGCTCCCTGGTGGGGACCCCACTGTGCTGCAAAGGTTCCATTGCAGCTCTGCCAATATAGCAGGCTGCTCCCACCCCCTGCCCAGCTCACCTCCAGCAGCCTAAAAACTGGGAAAAGCACTAATTGTAAAAGCACTAAATGTACCAAGCTCATCCTTGGGTACAGGTGCCCAATCACTGCACTGTTGCTATTTCTGTCCCCATTGCAGGTGATGTTTCCACCTCTGCCAACAGGATGGCACTGGCAGCAAAGTGGTCCCCGTACCATCAGGGGCACGTGCCAGCCCAGCCAGGGCCACGGTGTGACCAGGGATGGTGAGGGGACCCGTGACCCTCCTCCTCCAGCATCCAGCTCGTGGCAGCAATCAAACAGCACGAGGGCAGCTCGGCCCCAGCACTGCGGCAGCCACGTCAACTCCTGTCATTTCGCAGCAAATTCCATGGAATGCTTCTGGCTGTGGTGAGTCACCCTGCAGTAACATCCGCCTCAGCTCCCTACGGCACTACAGCTCTAAGACAGGTCCAATCCCCATCTTCCTGACAGGCCTTGCTTTTATAACCTGGGCAGGAGCTGCCCTGAGGAGCTCAGGTCCCAGTTCCACCCTCGTACATCCCTCTTGTCCTGCTGAGACATCCTGGTTAGGAATGCATCATTTTCCTTCTTTATTTTCCCCCCCATAATTGAGCTTTTGGGCAGCTGTGGTTACTACAGGAACAAACCCAGGATGTGTTTCCATTTGGCCCCTCTCACCAAAGCTGTTACAAATCAGGAATAAATAATCTGCGAAATGTAAGTTATCCTGCAGAAACCACAGGCAGGCTGAGCAGGGGAAGAGGAACTGGATTTACCCCTGGCTATGGGGGCTCCAAAAGCTAGAAAAACTCCTCCCACTAGTGGTGCTGCCCCCCAGGTCTCCCACTGCCCTCATCTACCTGTGTTATTCACTGCTGAGCTGGTTTTTAGCAGCTGGACTGGATGGTGCTGGGTGGCACAGCCACTGCCTGCAGGGTCCTGCTCAGGAGCTGCCACTGCTCCAAAAAGGGACACACTGGTTCTGGTTAGGGACAGGCCAGAGGAGCATGGTCACCATCCTGTCACCCTGGTGTGAGTGTTTCCCTCCATGCTGTGCAGTGATTAGAAATCAGCATCTTATTTATAGCCTATTTATGCACTGCACAAGCAATGCAAAGGCTGTCCCAGCAATAAATTAATTCCTGACATGCAACGTAAAAGGCACAGCAGTGCAAACAGCTACCCAGAGAAATGGAGAGGCTGTTCCAGCAGGGATATCTGCTCCTCTCTGTGCCTTCCAAGTCACTGAGACCTGAACAGACAAGTGCTGCTTCAGGGCAAAAGATGCCAAGTCGGGACACTGGATCCGTACCCCAGGAGGGATCCACAGGGTTTGGGGTGGGGTGGGATGGGTGACCCATCACACAGACACCCTCCCAGCATGGGACCCTGTGGGGAGAGCAGCCCCAGCCCTGCTCCCCACCACTCCCAAGGCAGCAGCGTGGTGAAGAAATCAGGATTCACAACAAAAAAAGGATTACTCTGCCTGGCATCTGCATTTCACCTTCCGCCCGGCAAAACCATCCTCCTTTGCGAGGACCATTAATAATTTAGAGCGATGAATTTTTCAGCAGAAATGGGTCTTGTGAAGCAGGCTGGTTCCTCTCTCATGTGAAGCATATTATTTTTAATGATCTAGGTTTTCCTTAATTGTGGTAGCACAAATCCCCTAAAAAGTCACAGCTCCTGCTGGAAACAACTGAAGAGCTGCTCAGGCTGCTCATCCCCACAGAGAGATGTGGAGATGTTTTTCAGGACAAAGTGACAAGAAAAAAGGTACAAACAGGATGGGTGCAGGTGAGTGTTACACTGATAGAAGAGCTGGGTCTGGTTTGGGACCTGCCATGAGGGTTTGGAAACAAGACTGTGGAGTCCCAGGGTCACAGCACCCTGATGTGCGCAGTGGTGGCCAAAGAACCATCAAATCCAACCAGGCATTGGCAAAGGGAACTAAGGTCTCGTTGTGAATATATGTGAGAACATTTATGTGGGCAGGAGGTGTAGGTAAATGGTGCAGGTTGGTTTCTGCCATGTGGGCCAGGAATGCTGGACCACTGAATGGCCACAGGGCAGCACTGGGGGCAGAAGGGGCAATGCCACTGAGCAGGTTTATGTGGGGCACAAGGGATGGCAGGGGAACAGCTGTCCCAGAACAGGTGACAATGGAAAAAGCACAGTACAGGACAGATGGCAAGAGACCCTGCTGCACACTGGCAGTCTTGGTCTGGTTCCCACATTATGCTGGGACACCACGGCCAGCTTTGCCTGAACACAAGGTGTGTGCTGTTGTCACTCCCCAAAACATTGGATATGCTCTTGGAAACCAGAAATTTTGCTTTTGTCATAACCTTTCCAGGGCTTCAGCTGGGAACTATTCCAAGTGCTCCTGCCCTGTCCTGGAGTCGCACCTGCAGGTCAAACAGCTGCCTCCGAAGGAAAATAATAAGGCTGAAGTTTGAAGAGGTCCATGGAGCAAAGGTATCAAACAGCAGCAGCTAAAACTCTCTCCTTCCCACTGAGCAGCACCTCCCTCTCTCTCTTCCCTGTTTGTGCCTGTTGCATCTTGAGCGGAAAGGAGAGGATGCAGGAAACAGGATGCAAAGGCTGAAACCCAAAAATAGACTGGGGTGGGGGGGAAAACGGGATGCACGGAGGCCGCCTCTGAGAGCCCAGTTGGGGCAAGGAAAAGCCCATTCCTCTCAGCACAGAGCACAATTCCCAGTGCAAGTCTGGCCAGGGAGGAGCAGGAGCGGGTGAGCTGCCCACCCCTGGGCACTGCAGACCCTCGAAGGTGCCAGGGAGACCCCCGGGGGGAGCCCGGGGCTGTGAGCAATCCTGCCTCTGCCACGCAGGGAAAAGACATAAAACCGTGTCAGATTTTCTGCTCCCACTCCCAGGGAGATTAATTGTTTATCCCCAAACAAATTAATCGTCCCCTGGTGGGACTGTAAATATGCCTTTATGTAGCGTAATAAATTCCGATTAACAACAATCCCCTGCCCGTTATTTTAATATGTTACAGGTCTGACATGAGCCGTGGCTGTGCCATTCACTGAGCAATAAATCTGCTGCAGATGCCGTTTCATTCACCAAAAGAAAAAAAAATATCAAAATTAAGATGTCATTTATTGACTGTCCTGGGAAGAATTCCTTAATATCCCTAATGAAAACTTTTTAAAAATTATCTCATCTTTTGAAACCAGAATCCATGGGCTTTCCAGCTTAAAGTGGAAAGGGTGAAGGGAGAAAAATCTATCCAGTCCAATGAGTTAGTGCTGAGAAATGTTACGTGGTGTTTGGCTTGGCAGAGATAAACCAAGCTGGCAAAGCCTCCTGTGAATTGGGTCACACCACGATGCACATTAGTTTATTAATGCAATTTATTAATTGGAACTTGACCACCCCCAACAGCTGCCATGCTGGATGGGCCCTGTGGTACTCAGAGCTATAGGCTGAGGGAAGCATTACAGACTGCTCGGGTGTTTCAGCCCTGCTCAGATGTTTAAGCATCTTTTGAAATGGGGGCAGAAAATAAATACCCTAAATAACTAGGAAATAAAGCCACAGGCTAAGTGAGAAAAAGGAAGTGAGGGTCACAGCGTGTCTGGCTTTCTAGGGATGTCTGTTGAGGCAGAAAATGTTTGAGAAACCCCAAATGAGCTGGAAAAAAAAGGGTAAATTCAATTGTAAGAGAAGAGGGGGGAAAATTAATCAAACCATTCTCATTTTTACAGGAGGTCCCTTCCCATCAGAGCTCCATGTGATTAAATATTCATTATATAAATATAAATATTTTGGGGTTAAACTGGGTAGTGCTGTACCTGGAGAGGCAGCAACCAAATGGACACCAAGGTTAAAAAAATAAATCTGTGCTGGGTGGAGGTGCTGAGAGGTGATCAGGGGTTTTGCAGCAGTGCTGGCAGAGACCCAGGTGCCTTCTCCTTGGGCAGAGATGGAAGGGATCTTGGTTAAACCAGGGAATATCCACCTGGGCACAGCAGAGAGGCTCCTGCCTCGGCAGGAGATGCTGCCTGTGCAGGGTGGGTGGATGGAGCCTCGCAGCTTGTTCATATTTCCCCCACACAAGTCACAGAAACAAACATCCGCCATCTGGTCGGCATTAAAGCGAGGGCCAGGAAGAGGATCCCACACGTCCCCATCTTCTCCTCCCCGGCAATTACCTTCCTTTCAGCGCCATCTGAGAGCTCTCTCCTTCCTATTTGATCTTCCCTCTCCATCCTGGCTCCCATGCAAATGACATTCCCTGCCCAGGAGCGGTGGGAAGTGCCCAGTGTTGTCCCACGGGGATGGTGGGAGTGGGTCCAACCTCCCCAGGCCAGCCGGGCAGTAACGCAGAGCCCCAGGGGTGATGCTGGCAGGGAGGTGGCCGATGTCCCAGTCCTCTGAGATGGGATGTTTTGGGCTGGGGCACAGGGAGAAGGAGAGGAGCTAACAAGGCTCCAGCCCTCATTTCTTCCTCTTCAAATGCAGGATTTGGTTGATGGGGACCTGGGCACACCACAGCACGCACAGGAGGTACCTCTTCCAAGCCCAGATTTAGCTGCTTATCCACAAAATTCAGCACCGCCTGCACCAAGACGCACCTCGGCCAGTTCTGGCCTTCCAGGTAACTTTCCCACTTTCCAGCTAGTCAGGGTACTTCCCAAAACACCAGAGGGGTTAATGCCCAAATCGATTCAAGGAGGGGGAAAAAAAGGCATTTTTTTAATTAGAGAGAAAATAAGAGACAGATAATATGCCTGATGAATTACGGCTGTCTCTCTTTCAGTGCCATTGCATCTAGGGATGCTGGAAAGCAGTTCCTAATGGCACTGCTTTATCTAAGAGGATGATGGATAGTGGTGAAAGAGAGAAAAAAGGGAAAAAGTAAGACATTAGCACATCAATGGTGTGCCTGTGACCTCCATCAAGGGATGTGAACCAACTTAATGAAATTTTAATTAGGCAGCAAGCAGTGCTCTGTCACTGGGTACCAGATCAGCCCTTCTTACCCAAGCTCTGTTATTATCCTTCCTTGGGATAAGCCCTTTCCTGGCGCTGGCAGCAAAGCTGGGCTCATCGCCTTGGCCAGGGAATGCCCTGCAGGTCACACTGCTCTCCCATCTGGCTTTTCCTCACACAGCCAGTGGAGAGGAGCCTGAAGGGAGTGGGACTTGCAGCCTCAAGAGGATATAGGGAATGTCCCACTGCCAAAATGTCCCTGCCGTGTCCATGCCACCCTGTGCCAGACTCTGCTCTGGGCCCTGCAAAGGGGAAATGCAACGTTCACCTCCAAATGTCTCTGATGCACTGGGACAATGCCCTTCCCGAGGCATGGGGTTCAGGATTTGCTCTTTGTTGAGCAGGTGTGTGGGCAGGTGACCCCATGTGAACTGACCATCACTGTCATGAGTGGCCATACCTCAGCTGAGCCCCAGTCCCTGCCCAGCCCCAGTAGCCCAAGCAGTGGCCCCAGTGCTGGCACTCACCTCTCCCTGCTTTTGTTTAAGTAAAGCAGTTTCCATCTCCCTTTGAGAGCAGTGGATAGAATTAACGCTGAGAGCAGCCTGTCTGCATTTTCAATCAACTTGACCTCCCAATGGCCCACCCATGAGCTGGTCCTGTCTCAGCACCCCTTTCAGCCCAGCTTAGCGGTGAGCAGGTCACTGGTCAGCGAGTCCTGGTGGTGGTTTGTGACTCAGGCACTGAAGCGTGGGGCCACAGCCCAGGAATTACAGGTTTCCCCAACACTGGGTATTTTCTGTCCTGTTAATGTAGGTCAAAAAACTCTGGGTGGTTGATGAAAGGAGATAAAGTCTACTGTGAGGTAAATGTGCATGAAGGGAAAGATGGTGATTTCAAGAATTCCTTACACTTAGTACTTAAGAACTCTTGCCAATGCTGTGTAAGTGCAATTAAAAATCAAATGGACTGGTAGAGTGAGCCGGGAAGGATCTGTTCTCTTGGGAAGTTCTTAGGTTGAGGAGATAAAAGGTGATTTCCTGATAATCCCAAATTAACGTGTTGGCTTGATACACGACTCGGGAGGTGGAGCAGACCCTGCCCAAGAGCCAGCACACACACGGCTCCCTGCTTGGGTCACATTGCAAGCCAGGGACTCCCAAAATGCTCATCTCTCCCTTGTGCCAGAGCCTGTGCTAGAAGAGGAGTGACAGATTTTCCAAATATCTTCCCACCTCCATGAGCAATCTCCTGATTCACTGGCATCAGGGCTGCTGTGTAACTACTCTGCAAACCTGACCCCAGCAGGCAAACCTCAGGTGACATCGGGTACCCAGGCCTGGACTGACACCCTCCTAAAACAGCAATGAAGGTTTATGAAACCCTTCAGCGTTTCCCAATGAAAGGGTAAGCAGGTTTACTTTACATTTTCTCTGAGCTTTGCTGAATCTTTTCAAGTCCTGCTTGAAAAACCAGGAAAGACCCACTTGAGGAACTCCTGGGGTCGTACAAAGCTTTCCCCCCTGTCCTGAGCAGGTTGTTTTGGGCTCTGGTCCAGCATGGCATCACTGGCTCCATAGGCAAATGGTCCATGTGGTTTTACCCTGGCTATCATGGGCTGATCAGCTTCTTTGTTATTTTAGATTACATGCTTGGCAAAGCCTGAAAATAATTGGAGACTATCTGGAAAAATAAAAATAGAAATTTGAAATGTGGCAGCACTAGCTTCCGAAGTGCAGCACTGAGACAGGAACCCATGAGCCAAATGCTCCCACTGAAAGAGAAGATAAATTAGCTCAGGATGAAGCAGTACTTTGCATGTACACATAGGCACACAGCGATCTGGCACCAGGAAAAAGAAGAGTACTGAGATGCAATGAAACAGCTCAGAGCTCAAAAGTTCACCTGTTTCTCCCAGCTCTACCACCTGGCCTCCCAAAGCAATCCCCTCTCCCCAGAGTGTCTGCACCCCTTGGGATATCCCTCTTGAGCCTTCACAGCTCCAAGACTTCTCACAATGGATCCTCTTTTCCATTAATTGTCTGTGTAAGGGCCTCACTCATAAATTGGCTGGGCAATATCACCATCCTTTCTCCTCACCTGGCTCCAGCCAGACCCTCTCCAGTTCCCATCAGCTCCTGCATGGTCTCAGCCTGTCCTCAACATCTCCAGCCATCAGGAATATTGTATTATATTCTAACCCATCAAATAACCATCATGATGCTGAGCACGGTGCAAAGCCTCAGCAGCCTGAGCACTGACAGGGTTAAATTAAAGGTACCCATGATATTAGAGAGCTGCAAAGTAATTATGAAAGGAAGCAGAAAAAAGCCAGCAACTCTAAGCAGACATGAAGGCCCTCTTAAGAGAAGAAAGGCATGTTAATTAACCTCCAGACATGATTCAAAGCATCATTTGTAGCATGATTAACATAATCCCCCAAGTGCACACACACAAACGGCATTAACGATCATTTGCAGGACTGAACGGCTCCCCCACCCCTTCGACAAATCGGCACATTTGAGCAGGGAAACGCTGGAAACGTGCACGTTTCAGGAAACAAAAAGAACAATGTTCCCCAGGGACGGAAACCCCGGCTGCGGGCTGTGCCCACCCCGTGTGCAGCAGGTGGGCATCCTCTCCAGGTGTGCTCTCAGCATCCCCCCAGATGTGCCACCAGCTTCACACTAGAAGAGCTCTCCACCCTGTGTCACCTTTTGCTCCCTTTGCCAGCCACAGCCACAGCTCACACCCTCCTCACCAGCCTCTGCCACTTCAGCAAACGCTGGGGGCTGTTTTCGGAAGCTCCCGGATTCCTGACAATGTTTGGCTCGTGGCTTTCGTTTAAAAAAGCAGCTGCCCACCAGATTGCTTGAAATATTGGAAATGAATGCCACAGTTCTGAAAGCAAAGAAAAAAATAGCCACATTTTCCCCATCTCTTCAAAAAGGAGAATCTCCTGCTTGAACTCGTGGACAGGGTTCCCAGCACTCGGCTCCCCCCGCCCTGAGCACTGAGGCGTGTGGGCTCGGAGGCTGCTCAGGCAAGAAAGCCAAAGCTGTCACCTGCCTCAGCAAAGCTGTCAGGGATATTTTATTATATTCCACCCCATCAAATAACCATCACAACAGGTATTCCCACCGTCATCATGGCAGAAAGCTGGTAGGGGAGCACTTTCGTCTGAAAGCAACTGCACTGTTTGTTGTTCATTAATTATCTGGGCAGTATTAATAAAGGTGACATGGACATGTCACCAAAATCCCCTGTAAACTCCACTCAGTACTGTGATATTCATCCTTCCACAGCCCAAGCTCAGAGGCTTTGCACTACTTTGTATTCTGGATGTGAGTGTTTTCAGAGGCTGAAGCTTGTTCAAATGAGTCACTGCTGAGCTTCGTTATCTTTAAAGTTTGTTATTACTTGGGAGTGTTTATCTGCATCACATTTGCAAAAACATCTGAACAAAGGCCATCCCATGGAAACGAGCATTTTTGCACCTTTTTATATAAATAGGAAGGAGTTTATACAGCTGGTTCTTTTCTTTGCAATTCACAATATTTGTCTTTAATTCCAATTTTAAGGACCGTGATGGGATTTAAGCAATCACAGGCAGACCCGGTGTCCTGGGAGAGATAACAGTGCAGCTCCACGGCGGGCTGAGAAACCAGCTGCTGACACCCTTTGTGCCAGGCACAGCCACGACCTCTCGAGGATGCTGCCCTGTGTTGTGACCCGGAGCAAGTCCAAGCAGCAGCAGTGAAATCACACTCACAACCTCAGGGTAAGAAGCTAAGAATGAAGGGAGAGGAGGAAGAAAGGGCAGGGGCAAGTGGGGGGTGGGATACTGGGACTGGGCTTTGTGTGGTCCCAGTGTGACAGGCAGCTCTTTGTCACCTTGGGACACCACAGCAACCCCAGGCCCCATGGGGCAAGCGGGGATGCCTTGGCCTCCTTCCACCCAAAACCTGGTAAGGGCATCACCCTGGGGGCCTGGGCAGGGGGAAACCACAGTCCCCCCATCCAGGTTCCATTTCTGGATCCACGTGTCCCAGGGGCAGCAGTTTCAGCCACCTTCCTGCTCCCTCCTGCTCAGCAAACTCGGCTGGCAAGTGATGCTCAATACCCCGCTGGGAAGCACCAAAAGCCCTCCAGCTTTTTCCCCAGCTCCCTCCCTCCCACAGGAGCCTGCCCGGGCAGGTCGGAGGGATGGGAGGCCCCGGCAGGGCAGGGTGGCTGGGTCAGACCTGCGGCACGGCCGGGCCATGCCCACGGCCGCGCTCGGGCTGCGCCGACCCCCACACCAGCACAAGGCTTCTGTGCAGCACCCCAAGCACAGCCAGGCATCCCAAAGTGGGATGTGACCCCACAGGGACCGTGGGATACCAGGGGGTGCTGAGGGGATGCTCAGAGGCAGGACATGGGGGAATGCAGGGGCTGAAAGGGATGCTGGAGAGCAGCACAGGAAGATGCCGATGATGCTCGAGGGCAGCATGGGGGATGCAGGAGATGCCCGGGATGCTCAGGGCAGGAGAGGGATGCTGGAACGAGTCTGGAGGACAGGACAGGGGATGCTGGAGTGATGACAGGGGGTCCTCAGGGATGCAAGGAGGAGCGAGAGATACCGGAGAGCCTGGAGCAGGTCTGGGGGGTTGTCAGGAGGTGATGGGGTGACGCTGGGGAGCCCAAAGCAGGCGAGGGAGGATGCAGAGGAGGCCATGGGGCAGGCAGGGGGGATTCTGGGGATGCCGGGGAGCTCAAAGCAGACAGGGGGGATACCGGGGAGGTGATGGGTGATGCCGGAGAGCCGAGGGAAGGGCAGGCGGGATGCCAGGGAGGTGACAGAGGATGCCGGG
>VXAY01002465.1:273696-291470 GCA_013399855.1 Oxyruncus cristatus
GGGCTCGTCCCCCGCGCGGCTGCCGGGCCCCGGCCCTGCCGCTCCGGCCGCGGTGAGCGGGCCCCGCGAGGACGGCCGGGCCCTGCGGAGCGGGCTGGGCGGCAGTGACGGTGAGTGTCGCCCCCGGGGTTGGGGGGCTCTGAGGGGATCGCGGGGTCTCGGCCCCGAGCGCTGGCCCGGGCGGGGAGGGGTCTGTGACAGCCCGCACACCTCCCGCAGGGTCTGAGCCTTTCAGCAGTTCGCAGGTTATTTTGTCACCGTGCTGACCTGCGTGGGTTTTTTTACAAAAATACAGTAGGCTAGAAATGTACAGCGGCAGCTGGAAACCTCAGTTAAAAAGGGAGCTCATTGCACCGAGCTCTGTGTGAAAGCCAGAGGAGTCACTGGCAGTTTATTTTGTCATTCGCTTGTTATGGAGCACTGGATTTGGAATTTAGGACTTCTGAATTATTTATAACGCTCCAATGGCACAAATGGATGTAGTTTAAGTGTTGTTTGAGAGTGGAGGATTTTGAGGGCGCTTGTGCTTGTGCTGCAGTGAGGGGCACTGTGCTTTCAGTCCCCACAGCTGTGGTTTGGGTGGTTTTTATAGAAAGTGGCACCTTTTAGGAAGGGCCTCTTGGGACAGTTCTGTCACCTCGTGACTCTGTAGCTCGAGCAGTGCAACCATTGATTTTCTGCAGTGGCTGATGCAGCGCTGTCCTAAAGCCTTTCTCGATTACTGAACCCAAAATACGCATCTTGGGAGGGAAGAACGTGGTGTCTGAGGTGATGTTGTTGCTCTTGGCTGAGACGTCCTCTGGAACTTGCTCAGCCAAAGCAGCAGCACTGAAGATGTCATTCCTTGTGGAGGTTAGTTCTGGAAGAAAGGAGTCTAAACTGTTCTCATCAGCAGATATGAAGACTCTGGAAGTCTGCTGAGGGCTTTGCAAGTGCCATAATCCTTTTTGGGGTGTTTACATAGAAATGTTGAGCTGCAGAATGAAACTTTCACAGTGGTTATAAACTCTTCAAAAACAGCTTTTGCTGCTTCTTTGGTGGGGATTGTGGAGCTAATGTTCCGTCCTGGTGTGTGATCATAGGGACAAGGTCAGCCTGGGTGGAAACTTTCTCAGGGAGAAAGGAATGAAATGTCTGATTATCTGAGATGTGTAATTGAGGATCTGTGTTCCTTTGATTAAAGGATCTTTGGTCAGAGACGCAAATCAGCACTAAATGCCCGAGAGAGACGCTGTGAAGGAGAGAAGAGGAGTAACCTTTCATCTGGGCTGTACATAAAATACTGCTTTGTGTGATCTCCGTTTTTAGATTTGGCTTTTAGAGAAGCTTTAAACTGCAGCTGGGAGAAAAGCAGCACTTTAAAGCTTAGGATAAAACTGTAGACCCACCCAGTCCAAAAACATACAAGCACCAGGGTTCTTGGGGTGAGCTGTCATTGTTTAGGAGGGTATTGCACTGGGTAAAAATTATAACTATTTTTAAATCAATTCATGACGAGGATCAAAAAACATGAGCGAAATGTTTTTATAGCTTGGGCCTTAAGATAAAGGCCTGGGAGACTGAGTGTAGCAATTGACCTTCCTGCAGGTTTACTGCTACAACTGAGAGTGGATAATGGGTTGAGAAATCACAGTGTAACAGCTGGAGCAGCTGCTGGGCGCTCGAGGGCAGGTTATGGAGCTGCTGCCAGTGGATCAGACAGGTGACACGCTCATCCCTGGGGATACCTTGGGAATAACGTGCAGCCCCGCTGCTTGGCCGATGCTGGAAGGTTTACGCTGGTTTTTGTGCACTTGTCTGCTGGGTTTGCTCCTTCTTGAGCATTTCAGGATGTGAATTCCCGAGTGTCACGTGAGGGTTTGGCGCGTGACCCCTTTGGAATGGGGTTGGCTGCTGGAAATCTCTCACACACCGGCAGCCCTTGGTCTCACACAGACACCGCGGGACATCCGCTTTTTGAGGGAAGTGAAAGTAAATTCATGTAGTGAAACCTCACTCTCTGAAATTTGATGTTGCCGTAGATGGGAGGTTGCTTTGTCCTCTGGTGTTGAAGACATTCCTTTGTTGGGCTGGAAGCTGCTGGGGACAGAGGCAGCCTGTGTGTTTGGAGCTCGAACCTGGAGTTTGTATTACCAGTAGTAAGTAGGTAATTAGGGAGGAACTGAATAGTTGGTAAGAAGGAACAGGCGTATTTAAACTGAAAATAGGCTTATGGAGGGCTCTTGTGTGAAACTCAGGAATTACTGCCGATAGTTAGGAACGGGTTTGATGAAATATTGGAGAATTTTGGAAAGAGAAGGGTTTGTAGTACTGTGTAGAGGTCGCTTCGTTCCCTTTGTGCCTCAGTGCTACCTCAGACACACAGATTTTCTCAGGGATTTCTCTCCTGCCCGTCAGCTCCCAGTTATGTAAAGGCTGGTTACTCTGTCACAGCTGCTTCGGGCTGCAGGAGGTCAGTTTGTGAAGAATCCACCTCTTTTAATGGACACTTGAGTGTCTCTGTCAGAGAACGTGCTCGCTGGTAGCTTAAATTTTAAACCCCGAGTTGCCAGTTTGCAGCCCTGCAGCGTTTCTCCTCGCAGGGGAGGCTGGCAGGCAGCGCTGCAGCCACCCGGGCAGGGCAATTATGTAACCGGAGACTGGAGTTTCCCTTTAAAATATTTAAAATCCCTTAAGTCAGGATAGGAAGGGGGTTGGTTTTTGGTTTTTTGTGTGTGTGTTGTTTTTTTTTTAATCTGTGTTTTGTGATGTAAATGTGGTGATTGTGCTGGGCTGCGAGTTGTGGTTGTGTTTGGAAGGGCTCCACAGTCGGTGTTCAGGGATGACCTATTTGTAGTTAATAATCCTCGCCTGGAGCAGCGGGAGAAGGTTTCTCTGGTAGATCACGTTCTCCAATATCACCACTTCTTTTTTTTTTTTTTTTTTTTGGTCCTCATGCCATCCTGTTTATCTGCTGCTTGAGTTCCTTTATTTTTGTTTTAAACAGATCTCCTCATTCACTTCCGTTCGGAGCTTCCTCTAAAAAAGAATAATATTTTTTAAAACATTCCCCAAAACGCTTTTCCATCACAGCTTTTTAAACTGTTATCTCCCCATCAGTTGCTGGCCCATCACGAGGTTTGGTGATGGTTAAGCAATACTATTTGTGAGAGAATTAAGTATTGGCAGTGTGTTTCCAGAACATTTCCGTGGTACCCATCGGGACTGAGGAGTCATGAGGCTCTGGCTTTGTGGAGCTGGTTCCGTGTCACCTCTCCAGTCATCTCAATAGGAGTGAGATGTTGTTTTTAGGTGTGTGATTTCTGTTTCATAGAGTGCATCAGTTAGTCCCAACACATAAAACACCCCTTTCCCATTCTTCCCAGGGCCTGACTTTAATCCTAGAGACAGCAGGCATCTTCCCCCATGGTAATTTTAACATACTATTAACTCATGGATGATAAGGTTTTGCTTTTGAAAATAAACCAACAGGAAAGCTTTGAAAGCCTCTGTCAGTTACTGGGTGTGCAGATTTAAGGGAGAGATCAGTTCTAACAAAAGCGTGGCTTACATCTGCCTCTGAGACTTGCTGAAGTTGGGAATTCTGTGTCCGTTCTCAGGTAAATGCCACTAGTCACCCAAAAATAGCATTAACATTTTCCCTTGTATTTTACAGTGAAAGGCAAAGAACAAGAAAACACCACAGATGTGAAAGCAATTAAAAGTAAGATCAATATTTTGTCTATGAATTCAGATCTATCCTGTCATCTGCCGTTTTTATCTTACCCAGCAGGATCATTTCCTTACGCTGAGCGCAGATTTGACCTGTGCATCAAACCCAAAACAAACCCCAAACTTAATTCTGTTTCTGAGTATTTATAGTAACTAATCTTTCCTACTCATCTTGCTGAATCTGTAGGTGCAGAGAGTTATTAAATTATGTCAGCCATGAGCTTTAATTCAAAGTGATCAGGCAAGTCGGTCACCTTGCACTTGGTGGTTATTCCTTATCTGCAAGGAATTGCTCCTGCAGTTTCTTGCTCACACGTGGTGTCCTTTGGAGTTTGGAAAATGCAGCTTCACTGTGTCTGCAGGATCTGATTTAACTCTGTCTGATGTGGCTTTTGAGGCTGAAGATGCAAATCCTGGTGAGAAGGAATAGCTGTTCTGCTGCTGCTCCTCCATGTGGTACAGAGATCTCGCTGCTAAATCTGTTAGGAAAGGAAAAAAGGTCTTGATGTAAAAGAAATGTATAAACTGTGGGAAAACAAGTTTGCTTGTCCTGTCAGGTTTTCATGCAGTACTACAAGGAGATGAGGTAAATCATAGAATCTGATCTGTTACTTTTGTACCCTCAGACAAAATCCCGTTTCTGTACTTGTTAATGTGTTACCTGCATATCAAGAGAGAATTAAAGGCTTTTTTCACCTTTGTGGTCTGTCTTTCAAATCAAATATGAGACACAGTAAGTTGTGTATGATGTGATGTGGTGCAGTCCTGAGGCTTTGGAACAGGTGTTTGACCCTTAGATAAAGTAGAATCATTTTTTCTCAACTGTCCATAATACAAAATTAAACTTGAATCTAATTTACAAAAGCCTGAAGCATTATGAGGAGTGTGGCTCTGGTTCTACATGAGTAGCCTCTCCACCAAGTTCTCCCATTGCTACCCTCCCTTGGCCTTGGAAAAAAAAGGTATTTTCTCCATCATTGCTTGTATGAAATACCACAGGCTTTGCAAGAAGCAGCAAGTGGTGTCTTGGTACCACACACTTCACAATAACTCAAATGTTTTAACTCTCCTGCACCATTGTTCCTGAGGGATCTGTTACCGTGACATGCGAGTCTGAAATTGCCAACTTCTGCCAGCATGTGTCATAAAATTGTGAATAAAAATAAAGTGATGCATCATGGAAGTCATAAACCCCAAGTTTCTTGACACCTTGATGAAACACATCGCTGGGAAGTGGTGTGCTGAGATAACGTGTCATCTGAAGTGCTTTATTTTTGAGTCAGAGGTGTAAGATGTCCCTGCTTGACATCCCAGTCTAAGGCAGCTTCCTGAGAGCTTTGGGAACTGCTGTGAGCATGTTTTGTTATTTTCAGCTTTGTCATCAGTTGACAATTAGTTAATCCCTTTTCACTGGCAGAGGTTTGTGTGAGGAAGTTCTTCTTTGTTCTCTTTTGGGCTCCAACACCCGGTCATGTCCTAAAACAGCCAGAGGGGTTTCACAGAGGTATTTCCTTATTGCTCTTTTACCTCTTAAAACCAAGTGGAGACAACAAAAATATTTTTGAAAAATCCTCTCGTTAAAACTCACAGGTAGGTTTGTGGTTCAGGGGTTTGTAACACACCTTAGCCTTCAAAAGGCATGGAAATGGATTGGCAAGAGCATTGGAATGAAACTAAATTGTCGGCAGAGTATTGAGCTGTTACAATAGCGGTTATCAAGGAAGCAGGAAGACTCAGGAATAGTATTTCACGTGTGAACTTAGACTTGGCCTCTGTTGATTTGCTGCTGAATAAGAAAAATCGATGTGGGTGGGAGTGAGTTTATTCCTGCTGTAATAAAACTCGTGGTCTTTCCTCTTATCTGAGCCTTGATCAAAGATAACACACAGCGGTACAACGAGGTTGTAACAAGGCTGAATCTTGCAAACTCCCTGCTTTGTTTTGGGGTGCTTAGCATTGGGTTCTGTTTAAAATAGGTCTTGGGGTCCTTGTGTTTTAATCATTCCTGTCTTGATTCCAGCTCCAATCCCAGTACATTCCCCTCAGAGAAGCACTAGAAATCATGCCTTGCTGGAGGCTGCAGGACCAAGCCATGTGGCCATTAATGCCATCTCTGCCAACATGGACTCTTTTTCTAGCAGCCGGACAGCTGCCCTTAAGAAGCAGCCAAGTCACATGGAAGCTGCTCATTTTGGAGACTTAGGTAAGGCCTCATCACCTCTGTAATAATGTCAACATTTCTTTTTTATTCTGTGTGTGTTTCTGGTACACTCACCATGCCTTGGTTTTAAGCAAGTACATGGGTAATAATGTGGCTGCTGTTACAGTAGCATCTGTGTTACCCTGGGAGGGTTTGTTTAAAGAGGTTCCTTTACTTTGTGTTCCACCCTTATTTTGGAATTGTCCCACAATGTCACTGTGAAGAGGCACTTTTGTACCCAACGCCCACCTCTGCAGTACAGTCTGGAGTCATTCCCCCTGTGTTTTGCTTTAGGCAGATCGTGTCTGAATTATCAGGCTGAAGAGACCAAATCAAGCCTTTCAAAGACCCTTGAACAAGTCCTGCAGGACAGCGTAGCCCTCCCTTACTTCATCCAGTTCATGGAGCTGCGCAGGATGGAACACTTGGTGAAGTTTTGGTTAGAGGCCGAGAGCTTCCACTCCACGACGTGGTCCCGCATCCGCGCGCACAGCCTGAACACCGTGAAGCAGAGCTCCCTGGCAGAGCCGGTGTCACCCTCCAAACAGCAGGAATTGGCATCATCTCCTCCAACTGGGTTGCTTGAGGAGAGACTGGAGGATTCCGGCACAGCCCGGCTGCTCCGGGCCGAGCCCGCGGCCTTGGGCAGGAAGGACAGAACTGGGAACAGCCAGAACCACGTGCTCCCGGGGCAGGAGTGTGACAGTGACAGTGTTCTTTGTCTAAGAAAGTCGGAGACAGGGACTCATTCTCTTCCAGCTGATCAGCAAGAATCTTCCAAGCTTTCAGTATCAAATAGAAACAGCCCCTCCTCTGCACTAAAGGACTTGTCAGGAAAACTCATGAAAAGTAAGTGCTCTGTGTTCCCTTCCGTTGAAAAGGTGGGAAATGGGGAACGTGCAGGGAGCTGCCTCAGCTCTCATGCTCTTAGCAAGTACGGTGGGATGTTAGAAGGAAAAAAATTTTATGTATCAGTGATATTAACTTGCTGTATCAGCTGCTGGTCAGTTTGAGCTGTGTATTGTTTGTCTCAATTAAAAGTAAATACACTGCTGGAGAGACTTGAAAATCATTTTGTACTCAATGAGCTCAGGTTGCTTCTGTTCTTACATGTGTAATCATAAGAAACGGAGATGAACGTTGCAGTGTCCAGTTCTTCCCTCACCTGTCCCATCCCAACTTAAAAGAATTGCAGAAAATGTGGATGGTGGGGCTGAGAATTGCTAATTACTTTGCACGGAAGGTAAATATCCTGTATCATGTAAAATGAAAGAAGTAGTGGTTACAAGAGCCGTGTAGAGATCTGTGTGTGGAACGTACTGTTTTTGTTCTTGGATTTATTTGCTAGAGTTCCTCCCCTTGTAACTGATTTGTTGTCAGTTGGATTCCACCTCTTCAGAGGCTACTGGAAGTAAGGATGAAATTAAAGTATTTCCTTTTGGTAGTAAGCTACATGCACAGTAACCTGTTTCTCTGCTTTGCATCTACTCAGTCCTCCCTCATTTGTGCAAGTTTACAGACAAAAAGAGAACGTTTCTTTCTTCATATCAGTTCCTTTTGTTTGCCCAACTGTTTCCTCGTATTGCATCCCTTTCTCTTTGTTTTGTCTTTCTCATTTAGTTCTTTATCATGTGCCTCCACAATACATAACCTCGGCCTCAAAGTCACTGAAACAAGGGAAATCATATTTCAGTCATGGAAAGCACCTCTGCCTTCTGATGCCTAAAAAGGATTTGAAAGCACTGGTCCTTCTTGAGAAATCTGAAAAGCATTTTAGTGTAATTTTTGTCTCTCTTCCAGGGCAGAGTCCCAAGTCTCAAAAGACGATGTGTAAAGCACACAACTTGTTCCGAGGCATCCCATTTTAAGATTTTATTTTTTTTTCCCTTTATAATTCCTTTATAATGCCAGTGATCTCTTTGTGATGAGAGCTAGAAATTGGGAACTTTGCTTGCCAGAAAGGTGCTGCTTCTGGGACTGAGGTGTGCAGCTGAGGAAGCAGGTGCTGCCTTGTCTGGTGGCAGGGAAAATTCAGAGCACGTCGCTTTATTCTATTTTAGTCCATGCTGGGCTTTTTGCGACCTGGCTGGAGATCACAGAGCCACTGCAGCTTGTCAGGAGCAGAGTATCCAGCAGTGCACCGAAAGCTTCAGTGGAGGGAACTTGTTGATGAGAACGAGACACTTGCTTTTCTGCAGAGCAGGCGTTTGTCGTTCGCTCCTTGTTTCAGACTTGTGCCAAGGAATTCGGAGTTTGATTCTGTGTTTCTTCCTCGCAGGTATAGAACGGGATGCAGTTAGTACTTTTACCAAATATATTTCTCCAGATGCTGCTAAACCAATCCCTATTACAGAAGCAATGAGAAATGACATTGTTGGTAAGAACTGTTGCTGGTTACTCATTTCAGAGCTGCTCCTTCCCCATAAAAGTGTATCTTTAAAACCTCACACACTTGCAGTTATTTTTATTTTTATGAATATTAAAGTCAGTTGTACAATGCTAGTAGATTACAGGTATCAGTGGGTCCGACCTTTCAGTAGTGCTGTGCAATATCCCCAGAGGAAATGACAGAGATTTTGCTAAAATTAGTGAAAGAATTACTGGTGGTTATGGAGGGGATCCAGATTTGAGTCTCAATCAAACATTTTTAGCTGTAGTATTATCATTTGGCCACCTGCAGTACTTTAAAAGCTCTTTTTGCTCAGTCAGAACCAGCTGATAGTAGTGGGCTTGAACTGCAGTTTTTCATTCACTAGTCACAGTTCCATCAGCGAAATGCTTGTTAAAATTGCCCTGGTCTTTCTTTGCAGCAAAGATTTGTGGGGAAGATGGCCAAGTGGACCCCAACTGTTTTGTTACAGCACAGTCCATAGTGTTTAATGCAATGGAGCAAGAGTAAGTTGATGGAATGATTGGGATTCCCATGTCTCTTGTCTTGCTAAAGGTTCTGTTAGAAGTGTTTATGGACACATAACCACATAAGCATTTTTTCTGTGCAGTCTTCTGTATTTGCAGCTGCTCAGATCCCTCCCTCCACACCCACTCTTGTGCTCACTTGCTGCAGTTGGCTGTGCACGCCCTTGTCGTGTTCTCTCTCTCTTTCTTGTGCCATCTGTAAACCTGCCCTGTTTCTTGCTTGTTCTGCTTTTATCCAACTGAAAGTATCAGACTTCTGGGCAACAGCTGATTGGTTCTTAGGGTGCCCTGACTGCCGCTGACCCTCCATACCTCATTGTCCCTCTCTCTGTGCAGGCACTTTAGCGAGTTTTTACGAAGTCACCATTTCTGTAAATACCAGATCGAGGTGCTGACTAGTGGGACTGTGTATCTGGCTGACATTCTGTTCTGTGAGTCAGCCCTGTTCTACTTCTCTGAGGTGAGTGTCGGGCTTTGGGTTTGCTTTTATATTCCTTTCTAGCAAATAAAAAAACCTGTTCGTTCCTTGATGGCTTTGGATGGGATATTAGGAAGGAGTTCTTCCCTGTGAGGGTGGGGAGGCCCTGGCACAGGTTGCCCAGAGAAGCTGTGGCTGCCCCATCCCTGGAAGTGTCCAAGGCCAAGTTGGACGGGGCTCGGAGCAACCTGGGATAGTGGAAGGTGTCCCTGCCCATGGCAGGGGGTTGGAATGAAATACTATTTGAAGTCTTTTCCAACCCAAACCATTTTGTCATTCTATGACTAATATAATTTTTAAAAAATGAGGTGTACCTTTTTCTGGGAAAAAAATGCATTAAATTATTTCCTGCTCACATGTAGAACTAATTCAATTGTTCAAACCCATCCACTGTATTGTGGAATGAGCATTTGTGCACATCTTCTCCAGTCAGTGAGTGCTTCTGAGTGTCTCTTTGCTTTGTGGAAGCTTTGACATAATCATCTCGATCTTGCAAATTGAAGGAGTGACTTTGAAAGCCTTAAGTGTTATTACAGATAACAAATCATTCAGCAGTGTTATGTGGAGAGGGCACCAGGTTGGGATGTGGTAGGTTAAATGTGGGATTTCACAGTTTCGGGGTCCTGCACCTTTAGGGAATCAGCTCTTGAAATAGTTGTCCTGACAGTCTGACAAGCTGATGTAGTTTGGAACAGCAGGTGGGGAAGCTGAGACAATGTGCTGAGTTCAGTGTAAACTCAGTGTAGCATGAAAATGGTGTTTCCTGTCTTTAGTGTGAGACAAATAGTTTTTTGGGATCAAAATATGAAAATCCATAAAGAAATGAAATCTCAGAAGTGTTTTATTTTTTTTAAACTAAATCTGTCTGCAGCAGAAAAATTAAAAATATTTATGTGTCCTGGTGACAGTTTTGCATCTCTAATATATGGACTATGTTTCTTGTTTCAAATGGGAAGGAGCAGGTTTGTCTATGCTTATTAGAAGTTTCTTGCTAAAACTTCTTTAATTTCTCCTCTTTTTATGATTTCCCTTCCAGTACATGGAGAAGGAAGATGCAGTTAATGTATTGCAGTTCTGGTTGGCAGCAGATAACTTCCAGTCTCAGCTTGCTGCCAAAAAAGGCCAGTATGATGGGCAAGAAGCACAGAACGATGCCATGATTTTATATGACAAGTAAGGGAGTTCAGTGCTTGTTCTTAGCATTACAAATTATGTTCTTTTTGTGGTTTTTTTGTTTGTTTTTTTTTTTAAGGAAGCAATCAGATCCTTTTTAATATCAAGACTCTCAGGAAGAGTAACTATTTTCCTTTAATTTGTCCTTCGCCATAGCAGTAAGACAGCTGGAAGACAGACATCAAAACTTCTTCCAGGAAAAGTTTGTTCTTAAGCTTAAGGGTGACTCCTTAGCACAAGGTCGTTGAGTTATTACCCAAGGAGGAAATAATAGTTGGAGAGGAAGCAAGCAATTCACTCTGAGGTTCATCACGCCCAGCCATGAGCTCAGCTTTCAATGATCTGAGCAGTAGAGCAAATTCTTCAGAGTTCTGGGTGTTTCCTGCTCCATTCCAGCTTCCCTGGATGAAGCTGTGTGTCACATTCTGCTCACCAGTGATCACAGGATGCTCTGCTGCTTTTCTCTGTTGTGCCTTCAGGGCAGGGCTCCCGGAGCCATTTCTGTGAGGGAGGTGTTCTCACCTGCAGTACCTGTAGCCAGAGGGGACCAGGTGTGTGCAGGTTTTTGGAGGGTCAGGGCCCAGGGGACAGGCGGGCTCTGACCACCTGCAAAGGTTTGCAAATCCTTCTGTGTTGTTTCCTTCCCCTGCCCGGTGCTGCAGGTACTTCTCCCTCCAAGCCACACATCCCCTGGGCTTTGACGACTCGGTGAGGCTGGAGATCGAATCCAACATCTGCAGGGAGGGGGGGCCTCTCCCCAACTGCTTCACCACTCCCTTAAGACAGGCGTGGACCACCATGGAGACGGTGAGACCCCTCCTTCACAACGGGTTTGACACTTAGAGGGGGTGATGTGGAAGTTCTGCAGTGTCCCCTTCAGCATCCCTGATTTCTCCTGTTCTTTCACTGACTTCCTGTTTACCTGGATAATAGAACAGCTGTGGTAAAATTTGCTGTTTTCCCCAGTCTGATTTGAAGATACCACCCACTGGCTGCTGTTAATGCTCTGTGAAATGTTTGTCTCGGGTAATTATTGCAGTTTAATGGAAGTAACAGAATTTCCTCCCATGTGAATTGCTATCAACAGCTTATTTTATATCTTCAGAAATTTTTCCTTCCTCCTGGTAGGAGTTGTTTGCAAGTCTAATATCAGTGCTGTGGCTAATAATGTAACTCTGGGATACCCAGATACTAGAAATGAGAGGTTTGATTCTGGGGCTGCAGATGGGCTTGAACAGCTTGGCAAAATACCTGTAAGCTGTTGGGCTGTCAGGCTTAGTTTCTAGAGGGGAAAAAAAGATCTGAACTTCAGTTCCTGTACTGGAGGATTTGGTTAATAGGCAGTTGGGTTTGTTCGTTTTGCAGTAGGATTAAAATTGAAAGCAATGCAGTTGCTAATCTGGAATAATTCCGTGTGTGGACACTTTCACTTGTGTTCTGTCTGCCCAAGGACTGAGATGTGTCAGCCTTGAATTAAAGAGGATTCTTTCTGCCTCTTTCTGCCTCTCAGGTTTTTTTACCTGGTTTCTTGTCCAGCAACCTTTACTACAAATACTTGAACGATCTCATCCATTCAGTACGAGGAGATGAATTCCAGGGAGGGAATATTGCACTGAGTATCCATGGCCCCGGCAGCTCTCCTGACAGTGATTCCATAGGGGCCCCAGATGGCTCTGCCTCCCAGGTAGGGATTCTTTGGTTTGATTCTCTTACAGCAAATGCTGCAGCAGCTTTTCTGTGTCTGTATCCAAGGTCATGTGCAAAAGGAAATTCCTGGAAGGAAACACCTCGCGATTTGAAGCTTCCCATTCCACTCTCATTTCAAGCCTGTTGCATTAGGATGTGTTTAACCTACTGCTGCTCAGTTCTGTCAGATATTGGCAGGGAAGGATATCTGTGGTATTTGTTGTACCCAAAGCCTTGTGCTGCTTTAATTCTTTGCATCAGTTACATTCATACTAAGCTGTTAATATTGCTTAACACTGTTTCATAGCGCCATAACATTTAAAAACTCTTTTTATTAGAAATAACCTTTTTTTTTTTAATCAATAGGAAGCTGTTATAACTTGGAAGCTGTACTACCTGCTCGTAGTATATTTAAACCTCCTAATTTGCAAGGAGGGAATATTCTTCCCCTAGTTGCAAAGCGGGGAATCAAATCTGTGTTCTTGAAAACATCCTGCTGCTTGATAGTCTGAGCAGGAGGAACTGCTGCTAATTGGCTGGAGAGTTTAGGAAATGAAGTGCTGCGCTCTGTGCTGTGCATTCCTGCTTGTCTGAATAGGAGAATCTCTGGCTCTCTGCATATTTTTGCATAAAGAGCAGCACTCAGGCAGAGCAGCAGGGAAGGAGGTTGCAAGGCAGCTGCCATGGATGGTTCTGTTCTGTGCCCAGGTGATAATAGATCGCTGTGTGTTCCTGCTCTCCCTGCTGTTGCTCTGATGTTGCCTTGGCTCTTTTCATGATCTTACGTAAATACTCCAGGCCAGAAGATAAATGTTTGTTCTCTGTGCATGGGGGAGGCATCTGTGTTAGGGAATTGCTTCCCAAGTGCATGAGAGGGATGAGTGAAGCTGCTGTGGCTTTGGAGGTGGTTCAGTGTTACAGGCACACAGCGGATGATTTGTGTGCACACACAGATCTGTTGAGCAGATAATGCTCAGCCCTGGCATTTGTGCTGACCTGGGCAGTGTGCCTTTGGCTCTGGTCATAGAACTTTATCATCCTCTGTTTAAAAACAACGTCATACTGAGGTAGGAATTCATGGTTGAGGAGATGCTTTCTAATTATTTTATGCTTGTTTAGAGACTTGATGGGGATCTGTCTAAGTGTTAAAAGCACTGAAACTGCAGTTGTGTTAAGAAGCTGTGAGTTGTCTGCATTGGGCACTAATACTTAGAATTTTTATTTGTAGTCCAATGTCAAAAAGGCTAATGTTAAAATCCTGAAAAATTTTGATGAAGCAATAATTGTAGATGCTGCAAGTCTGGATCCAGAATCCTTATACCAACGAACATATGCAGGGTAAGGTTCATTTCAGTGTATCTCATCCTTTCTGGTTACATGTTTCACCTCTGTTTCATATTTGCCCTGTCCTCCTGCATGGAGAGTAGGCCTAAACAGAAGATATTACTCCATGTCTTAACATTTGAAACTAAATTTATTTCAGAAGTGTGATTTAACACTAATAGTGAATGTTTCTCTGACCAGAATGGCAGCCAGAAAAATACTTCCAATTGATTTGTCTTTGTCCCTGTTATTATTCCTCTTTGATCCCAAAATACAGCCAAGTAGCTCCTATTTGGGGTTGGAATAGAAAAGAATAAGCTCAGGCAGCTTTGATATTGCAGTGGTCAAAGGGAAGTTTATTTCTCCCTACCCCCATGGAAGAGAAGGGCTTGTCCTTCATTTCTTTAGCTGATTGTACAGCTGCTCTTCTGTTCCCTAAGTTGCTCTTTGTTATAAAGCTCTTCTGCTCTGTGGATCTCGTACAGAAATTGTTTCTATAGCTACTTGACTTTTCTATTGCATCCAGTCCTTTGTCCTTGTAGGTCCTGTAAACTGTTTCTCCCTCATGACATGTTTTTGTGATAGTGCAGAGCACTTGCCAGCCCTGCCTGCTGATAGTCCATGACTGAGCCACTGAAGCATTTGCCTGCTTCTGGTTTCTAGAAGAACTTTTCAGATACTCTCCAAATTCAGATAGGTGAGAGGAGCAGGAGGTTTTTCCCAGTGTATCAATTTTAGGTGGAAGAGATGGTGGTGGGTAAAATGTCAGTCTCCTGACCCTGGAGTCTTTATTGTGGTGGCTTTGTTGACTGGTAGCTTTCCATAATGCCAAAGCTGTCCTGGTAACCCTTATGGTTCTTTGTCCCTCCTCTCCCTCAGGAAGATGACGTTCGGACGTGTCAGTGACCTGGGACAATTCATCAGAGAGTCTGAACCAGAGCCTGATGTCAAAAAATCAAAAGGTTTGCTTTCCTCTGTCTCTGCATTCCTGTAAACATCTGCAGAGCTGCTCTCTTCCCCACTGCAGTCAAGAGAAGCAAGATTCTTGACTCTTTCCAGGTCTGTTTTAAGCCAAATAGAGCTGCTTAAGGGATTGTCCTATACTGAAGCAAACCCCATCTCTGGCCCAGTTTCCTATCCAAATTCTGCTTTTCTGGTCCAGCTGGACTCCAGGGAGTATGAACAGCCTGTGGGAGTCGGAGCTGTCGATGGAACCTGGCAGGGTTGGAAGCTGCTAGCAGCTGAGCTGATGATCAAACCTTCAAAGATTTGGTCTTGAGATGAAAAAGAACTGCAGCTCTCCCCATGCTTCCCACCCAGGCTGGGACCTGCCGTTTGTGCTGCTTTCCAGCTCTGGTGAGGGCAGATGGTTCGGGCTCGGCGTCGATGAACCACGGCTCCCACACAGTCCCGTGTCTCTCATGCCACTCCTCCATGCCCTCGGGTGCCAGCAGTGCAGCCCCTGCAGAGGGATGGCAGGAATTACCTGGGAGGGAGGTGTGTGCCACAGTTTGCTGACAGACCTTGCTTGCTGTTTTTATCTCAACCAGGGTCCATGTTTTCACAAGCAATGAAGAAGTGGGTTCAAGGAAACACAGATGAGGTGTGTCCCCCTTTCATGTTGTCCTTGTGACTTACTTTCCAGTATATCTAAGGGAGATAAAGTATTGAAGCCCTTAATCCTGGCTGTTTCTCTCAGTATCTTTTTGCCGCACCAACAAGAACTGTGAGACTGTGTGCTAAATATAATTTGATTGCATGCATGTGTGAAACTAGTTTGATCTTTGCCAGTGCTTGCTGGTTTAACTAATATAATGGATAAATGTGTGCTTGCAGTCAGGGTTTTTCTTATTGGGGTGTTACATAAAATGATAGAATGGTTAGGTTTGGACCTTAAAGATCAAGTAGGAGTGGAGGTGCTGTTGTTTGTTTTTTACCATGAAAGGACCACCGTACATGGATTACAGGCTGCATTTTTCCCCCTCAGAGGGGCTTGGACAAATCCCCAACAGATAAATCTGAAAACTCTCTTGGAAACTGCATCAAGCCAATAAATATAATAATTGTACATAAAAGCCAGGTGCGTTTCCATTGAGGGAGGACACGTCCAGGGCACTGAGTTGTGGAGGTTAACCGTTACTCCGAGTGCGTTATGCTGAGGGCAGTGTGTTTTCATTTCAAGAGCCTGAAGCTGTATCTGTATTTTGAGCTGGTTTTTTCCACGGCAGGCTCAAGAAGAGATGGCTTGGAGGATAGCAAAGATGATAGTCAACGACGTCATGCAGCAGGCGCAATGTGAGCAGCCTTCGGAGAAGGTTACGAAGGTAAGGGGGTGGAAAGGCTGCCTGTCTTCATCTGGCTCAGGCCAGGCTGTGGGAGGAGCAGAGCTCTCACTTGCCTTCCTCGTGCCTCTGAAACCCACGCTGGTAAATGTTCAAACTGGCATAGCCTGATATGAAGAAACAAAGGTTGGAAGTGTTTCGGCCTACGGATGATGTAGGCATTTCTTAACAGATGCCTGTGGTGGTTCCTCTGCAGGCATTAAGCTTGTCTTAGTTTGAGTCTTTATTAGTTAAAAGGGTAATTTGTGTTGCAGGATCAATACTGTAATTCCTTACTTGAGTTCACACTTGCTGTTTCTTGTTAATCAATACTTGTACATCTGCCTAAAGTGTCAGTAAAACTCTGTGGCTGGGAAGTTGTCTCGTTGGGTGCACTCCTTTGCACAGTTCTGTCCCTAGACTTTGAAAGGACGCAGCAGCCCTGGCCACAGGCTGGAGGTTTAGTGTTGGGTGTTGGTGTTTGGTGACTGTGGTGTTGTTCAGCCCACGTGGTCCCTGTTTAGAAAACCCAGCAGTCAGATTTGGTGAAATGTTGGTGACAGCAGGTTACCAAGTTAATGTCTGGTACTTCAGACTTCCTAAAAATTGCACGATGTTCAGTTGTGGAAGGTAGCTTAGTTATTAGACCCCAACAGGTGAATCTGCAGTTTCACAGTGTGACTGCTTCCTTTCTGATAGACCAGTTACGTTTAAACGACTTGTATAATGATTTCATTTAATAGCTTGGCTGCAAGTGATACAATTCCATGGCTGGATGAAAAGGTCCCTCAGCACAGTCTTTTGAAATATCAAGTGGCTGCAGATGCTCTGGATTCAATTACGCAAATAATCAAAAGGTTGAGCGTATTGGGATTAGATTTGGGGTTTCTTCTCTCCCAAACTCAAACACACCTGGCTTCAATGTCTTTAAACACAAAATATCTTTCTATTGAGCAATTAATTGCCTTTTGTATGTTTTGAGGTAGAATGTTCTCTAACCCTGTTTTTCCTTTTCCAGCTATGATTTTAGAAACTCCAGAACAGGAAATCTGGTTTTCCACTTGGAGGATGAGTGAACTTTCCCTTTTGGTGGATTCTTTAACACAGCCAATAAAAACAAAGCACTGTTACTCCAACCGCCGAGATCTCCCTCATTTCTAAGGAAGAATTGAAAGAGAAGCAATCCTGTACCTCCACTGTAGAGAGTGAAGAAACACTTTTTCCTGTTGTATGTGGCATTCACAGTAATGATGGTTTTTAGAGATGAAGATGCAGTTTGCCAATGTGTCACTGAGAAACTGTGATCGACTTCACAAATACTTGACCCTGTCTCAAAAAGACTTTTAAGCAAAATATCTGGAGTGGGACACAGGCCACAGCAGAGGGGAAGGTTTTGCTGTAGTTTCTAGTTCTGCTCCTTGTGATTTTTAAACACAGAATTGCAAAGGCCCTGGGGCACATCCCCTCTGTTGGCCACTGGAGAGGTGAACCTGGAGGGGTGAATTCATGAGCAGTGAATGACCTAGAAAGTTCTTAAGTTTTATTTTCCGTTACTTGAAATAGATGAGTATTCAACTGTAAGATAAATGTATTTTACTTCATAACTGCATTAACTTCGAGGGCAGCGTAGAAGGATCAGGAGCGAAGCCTGGCCAGTGTAACTCCTCCCTGCTGAGCTTGTGCCCCTGCACACTCGCGTCCCCTGCTTCCACCACACGGCAGACTCGGATCTTGCACCCGGGCAGCTCCCAAGCCACGGCTCTGAGCAGGTTGGACCCTGGAAACTGCTCCATTTTTCTGTCCTCTCCATCCCACGAGCGAGGAAAAAAAAAGTAATTGCTGCCATTCTCCACTGCTTGTTGTCCTCCAACCAACACGGTATCTAATTCCAGATCTTTGGTTTACAAAGAAAAGCAATTTTTAATGACCTCTGGCCTTCTTCCTGACACTGTCAACACTTACCATG
>VXAY01002465.1:291550-349872 GCA_013399855.1 Oxyruncus cristatus
TTTTTTTTTTATTCTGATGATTGCTTTTTTCCTCAAACCTGTGCAAAGAAATCACTATGCGAAGAACTAAAATCATTTCCAATGTTCAGAATATCTTGATTGACTAGCGAGTGTTATTCTGTTGCAATATTCGATTGTATAGAGACACACTGTATTGTCTATGAAAAAGCAAAAAAAAAAANAAGTACTCAGTGTCTCACCATTATGTTACTGCTGCATTTTTATTATACAACACTGATTTGGGGTTTTTTTTTTTATTATTTTATTTTTTTTTTTATTCTGATGATTGCTTTTTTCCTCAAACCTGTGCAAAGAAATCACTATGCGAAGAACTAAAATCATTTCCAATGTTCAGAATATCTTGATTGACTAGCGAGTGTTATTCTGTTGCAATATTCGATTGTATAGAGACACACTGTATTGTCTATGAAAAAGCAAAAAAAAAAAAAAAAAAAGGNATAAAGACACACTGTTTTGTTTATAAAAAAAAAAAAAAAAAAAAAAAAAAAGGCTGTGTATAGGTTTTTGGTACTATGTACCACCTCTTATTTCTCTCATACCCAAGCATTCATGTACTTAAAACATACTATATTTAATTGTGTTTTGATTTAAAATATATAAATATTAAAATTTGTGTCAATTTTCTGTTTTCCTGGGATTTGGAAGTTACGGGGGTGTTTTGTTTTGTTTGTTTTTTTTTTTTTTAGTGTGAGTTTTCGGGGTTTATAAAAGAAACAAATCCCTGAATGCTTTGTCCTGGCCAGTTTTGGCCATGTTTTCTTAATGGATTATATTAATGGCAGTGTGGTGAAATACTAAATACTACTACTAATCTAATCTAAAGGACTAAAATCATAGGGCATGTCAGAGTTTGGGCTGGGAAAGGGGTAGAGGGGGCAGGGCTCGGTGCTGTAGTGCAGTATTGAACTGTGCATGCTTAAATCCTCTTCTCTGCAGGAATTTAACCCCTCACCTGTTCTTGGTGTAACACTGACTCAGTTCTCCCGCTGGGAGGATCCAGCCAAGCCCGTGAGTGTGTTCAGGGATTAGAGGCCCCAGGTTTGGGAGTGAATATTGCACAGAGCTGAGTTCCTTAAGCTGTTCTTTTGTCTGAGGTGGATGTGGCCACGTGGAGTGTGAGGCTCGGCTGACCTTGAGTCGTTTCGGGTTTTGTTTTGGTACCGAACACCGGAGGTGTGTTTTGGAGAGGCACCAAACCCCCGCGGTAGAGGCGGCGCGGGCGGTGCCCCGGGGGAGTCTCGAACCCGCGGCCCGGGGGCGGCGCTGCCCCGCCGGCCGCCAGGGGGCAGCAGCGCCGCGCTCGGCCTCTCCCGCTCCGGCCACGCCCCTTCCGGCGCACGTGGGGCGCGCGCGCACATGGCCGCGGTGAGCGGGAACGGGGTTGGGATGGGGGCTTGGAGCGGGGCCGGGGCCGGACTGCTGGAGTTCCACGTGCGGTGCTGGACGGGTGGGGATGCTGGGGCGCTCTGGGCTTCCCCCGTGGGGCTCCCGTTGACCCCATCCCGCGGGGGTTTCTCCCTCCCCCGGGGTCCACGCCGGGTCCCCCCGTAGCGGCTCCTTCTCCCCTACGCGGGTATCGTTGCCCGGATGGGGGGCTGTCCTCCCTGCCCGGTAGGATTCCCGCCCTGAGCGCGCTGTCCCGCAGAACATGTCGCCGGACGAGGATGTGCAGAGGCTCCTGATCCAGTTTCGGGATGAGGCGGGGGAGTCGCTGGGCTCGCCCTTCGACGTCCCGGTCACCATCACCCCGGACAAGCTGCAGCTGGTCTGCAACGCGCTCCTGCAGAAGGTGAGACCCCTCCCGAACTCCCCCGGCACTCCCGAGCCCTACCCGGGACCGCCCCTCGCTACCTCACCTGTCCTTTCTCCCGCAGGATGAGCCGGTGCCTCTGGCCTTCTTCGTCCACGATGCCGAGATTGTGGCCTCGCTTGAGAAGACCCTGGCGGGGCAGAGCGTGGAAACGGAGAAGGTGCTGGACATCATCTACCAGCCGCAGGCGGTGTTCCGGGTGCGGGCGGTGACGCGCTGCACCAGCTCCCTCGAGGGGCACACCGAGGCCGTCATCTCCGTGGCCTTCAGCCCCACCGGAAAGTACGAGGGTCTGCCTGCAGGCGGGGGCTCGGGGTGAGGCAGCAGATGCTCTTGTCCACTCGTGGGGACGCTGTGCTGAGCCGGGCTCTTCATGCTCTCCCAGGTACCTAGCGAGCGGCTCTGGAGACACCACCGTCCGCTTCTGGGATCTCAGCACGGAGACGCCGCAGTTCACGGCCAAAGGTGGGTGTGGGGGTGGGGGTGTCCCCCCTCCGGCGGGGACCCCCTGCCTGCTTGGGGACAAGCAGAGCAGAGCCTGGTGCTGCCTGAGCTGTGTAGGCAGAACTGTGGCTTGGGAAGGGAAGGGCTCTCTTTGACGGAGTGGAAGAAGAGGGGCTGGCCAGGAGGAGCACAGGGGGTTGCCCCTGTCTTGTCCTTCCTTGGAGTGGCTTCCTACTGGGACACTAAGGATAATCACAGCTCTCCACTCATGCTCTCTCTGCCAGGTCACCGGCACTGGGTGCTCAGCATCGCCTGGTCACCAGATGGCAAGAAACTGGCCTCAGGCTGCAAGAATAGCCAGGTACGTGTTGGCTCCCTCTGTGTGGGGCTGGGGGTCTGTGGGAGCTTGGAGACCCTCTGCAGCCCCATTCTGGACCTAAACAAAACCTGGTGAAAGGACTGTGGGGGATTAGGGGCGAAGGCTTGTGTTTCCTGGGCTGCGAGGGGTGTATCCAGTTGTTTCAAGCAGGATTGCTGTTCCCCAGAGGAGCTTTGTGTGTGGGTGCACCAGGATATTGTGAGTAGTGTCTCCAGACTCTGTGCCAGGCAGAGCTCTGGCTTTGTCACCTTGTGGACCTCTTGTTGCTGAGTCCTGCTGTGTTGTGGCAGATGCTTTTCCCTCCGTGCTTTTCCCTCCGTGCAGGAAAGAGTCCAGGCTTTAGATGTGGTCCTTGGCAGACGGCTCCATCACAAGGGAAGTGTCTGGATTGAGAATGGTTATTGCCCAGCCAAGCCAGGGCTGCTGTTAATGTGACCCAGACATGCAGCAGCAGCCTGTTTCGCAGCATTCTCACACAGATACAGCCAAATTCCCTCTTGTAGGAACGTGAAGGGAGCTCTGCCCTGGCTGTGGGGCAAAATGTATGTGCTTAAGGTGCAGAAATGCCTCGGGAAGTGGGAGCACTCAGCTAAACGTGAGTCAGGGACTTGCTGAGCTGCAGAGGGGCAGTGGCTCGCTCTGACCTTCGAACAATCTGGGAGTAGTGAGAGCAGCCATGGAGCTGCCAAGGTTGTGATTCCATCCCCAGGGAAACAGGCTGGGCCAGGGTGGTTCTGCCGTGGTTTGATGCTGGTCTGGCTTTAATCGAACCCGGGGAGCTGCTTGTCCTCTATTTCCCTATTTTTCCCAGGTTCTCAAGTAGGAGATGACTAATGCCTTGGCTCTTTAGATGAACATTTATGTAGAGAGAGAATCAACAAGAGAAAACCAGCATGTGTCCCACCCACAGAATCTGATAATAAGCAGCACTTAGCGCGCTGCGGCTTTCGTCGCGCTCTGCAAACACTCGCTGAGTCTCTGGCACGGGGTGGCTTTCTGGGGACCTGTATCCGTTTTGAGTTGAGTCAGATAATGTAGTCAGATAACTTGTAGCAGCAGCGTTGTAGGCCGAGAGGAGGGCAGTCAGCCCTTATTCTTTTGGATGTCAGCTGACGGCTGCAGGGATCTGGAAAGGCATCCAGCCCCCTTCCCTTGCTGCTCTCTGCTCTGCCAGTGTAAACGGACACCAGGGATACCTGTGCTTCCTAAATGGAGCCGCAGCGTCCCTGGGATTCACATGATGTCTGTGGCCTGACGCGACCCTCTCATTTCCTCTCTTGGACAGATATTTCTCTGGGACCCAGCCACGGGCAGCCAGATCGGCCGGGTGCTGTCTGGCCACTCCAAATGGATCACATGTCTGTGCTGGGAACCGCTCCACATGTAAGTGAAGGGCCAGTCCAGCCCTTCCCCTTGACTCCTATGGAAAAGAGCAGCCTGACCCGAAGGGCATTGCTCCTGTTTGCCTTTCTCCTGTTACGGGAAAAAGCGTGTGCAGGAGAACAGCTCCCGGGGTGGGCTGGGAAAAACGTGTCCGGCTGGGAGCGCCCTGAGCCCCAGCCATGAAGTCACTGCCAGGCTGTGCCTCTTTTCCCCTGTGTAAAAGACATACCTGCCTCTGGAAAGCACTGCTTCCGTGGTGCTGGACAGACATTTGGTTTGCTCCTCCATGATGTGCTGAGCTGGAAGCAGGGAAGCCTGGAGGTCCCCAAGTGTAGGCTCTGCAGAGCATTCCTGTCTGCTCTCCTGATCCTGCTGGCCCCTGTCATCCTGTTTGTTTATCATGAGGGATGATTAACTGTGCAATCCCCTTATCCCTTCGATCAGCTAAAGCTCCCTCTGGGAGAGGTGGGTGGAGAGGGCAGTTATAGCCAATAATCCAAGACATTACAGAAATAAATAAAAAAGAAAGAAAAAGGGTCCCTTCAGTGCAGGGCCCTGCAAATTGAATTTGAAGGAATCTGTCGGAAGCTCCAGCTATTTGCAAACAATTAACTGGATTAGCAGAAAATGGTTGTAAAGGAGGATGAGGAAATGGAGGAGAGACATGAGCCTGGCAGGCCTGCATTTCTCTTTTCTCCAGCCAGTCCCAGTGCGACGGGAGGGGCTATTCTTCCTCTCTGCTGCTCGTGCCACCATGCTGAGTGATGAAGGTGTTGTGCAAAGGACAGAGGGTTGTGGCTCCTCTGTCCTTGATGGGTTGTGGCCAGTTGCTTCCAGATGTGCTAAATTTGCCCCCTGGAGCCACGTGGATGGATGTTGCCCCTTTCAGTCCTGCCAGCGCAGCAGCACTCTGTCCACAGGCTGGAGATAAGCATGGCATTGGCAGGGGAGCACCCAGTGCGTTCCCAATGCTGCTGGTCTGTGCTGCCTGGCTGAGGCTGGTCCCCTGCCCAAGGCTCTCCCCAGCCAGTGCCTGGGGAAGGTGCCAGTTTTGGGGTGCCCTCTAATGCCAGCTGGTTAAAACTGTGCCCTGTGCAAACAAGGTCATTGCCAAGGGATCAGGTGCCGGGTTTACCCTGGATTGATGCCTCCAGTGTGCAGCCCAGGAGCTGGTTTGGCAGGAATCATTTGTCTGCCTCTCCCCTGCTTTGTGGGACCTTGGTCTCTGTCAGTGCTCTGCCCCTGGCAAATCTCGCCTGGCCTCTTGCAAATCTTAAGTCAAAAGAAAGTTGTATTTTATTGAGTTCTGGACCCTTGAATCCGCTGGGGGTGGTGGGGGAAAAGCTTGGTGGAGGAGCTGTGTGCGCTGCACAAATGGATTTGATCTTCTTCTTCCCCAGAAACCCAGAGTGTCGCTACCTGGCAAGTGCCTCCAAGGACGGCAGCATCCGCATCTGGGACACGCTGATGGGCAGGTGTGACAAGATCCTCACGAGCCACACGCAGTCGGTGACGTGTGTGAAGTGGGGGGGCGATGGCTTGCTCTACTCCTCCTCCCAGGACAGGACCATCAAAGTCTGGAGGAGCCAGGATGTAAGTGAGGCAGCAGCCCTGGGGCTGCTGGCAAAGGGGGCTGGGCCCACCGTGTCGTAGCTTTGTCTGCTCTTCCTGGCTTGGGCCCTGGAAAACAGAGCTGCAGAGCAGGTGCTGTATCTTCTTGACCTATCAAAACCTGTTGCTTGACACGATTTGGAAGGGGTGGCTGTTGTGCAGTGTTTTCATCTCTAAGAGCATTAAGTGGGGCTAAAAGCTGGAAACATCCCAGAGGCAACCTGTGCTGGTGGGTGTCCTCAGGGTCCTGTGGGATTCCTGAAGCTCAACAGTGTCATTTCTTCCCTGCTGCAGTCCTGCCTTTGGCTTGGGCAGGAGGGCTGGGAAAGTTTGGCGTTGGTCCTTGCAGCCCAGTGGGTCTGGTGGGTGCTGGGCAGCCTGGCTGTGTGCTGCCCACCCTGTCTGAGGGCTGGTTGTGTCCCCAGGGGGTGCTGTGCCGCAGCCTGCAGGGCCACGCTCACTGGGTGAACACCATGGCCCTGAGCACCGACTACGTGCTCCGCACCGGGGCCTTCGAACCCGCCGAGGCCACCATCAACCCCCAGGACGTCAGCGGCTCCTGTGAGTGCAGCGCCCTCCTGTAGGCTGGGAGGGGCAGTGGGGAGGATAAACGGGGGGCCTGATACCGTGTTGCCAGGAGCCAAAGCAATCTTGGGAGCTGGGAGCAGGTCCTGTGCTAATGTCAGTCATGCTGACAGCTGTGATCTTCCTCACCGGTGCCAGGGCTGAGCAGTCTGGGGGATGGGAAGGCCACTCTGTTTCCAAGGGCTTTTGCTCCCAAATTGCCCTTGGCAAAGAGGAAGTGGGTGAGAAGTCACAAATGCATCTGCTTGGCCCATGGAGCCAGGATTGGAATTGGCATCACAGGGTTATAAAGTTTCCTTTCACCTCCAGATTGCAAATCTCTCTTCCCCTCTCCTTTTCCCTTTCTTAGTGGCAGAACTAAAGGACAAGGCTCAGCAAAGGTACAACCAAGTCCGGGTGAGTCCCTTTTGTCCCTGCTGTCGTTTCTAACACTGTCACTGGGGGAAGCAGTAAACGTGCACAGTGGGCTGTGGACTCCAACACTGGTGTGCTTCCGAGCTCTCCACACCTGGCCCATACAAGACTTGGGCTCTTTCATCCCTTTCTCAGGGCCAGGAACCAGAAAGGCTCGTCTCGGGGTCAGATGATTTCACCCTGTTTCTCTGGAGACCAGCAGAAGACAAGAAGCCGCTGGAGAGAATGACAGGCCACCAGGCATTGATCAACCAAGTCCTCTTCTCGCCAGACACACGGATAATAGCCAGTGCTTCCTTTGACAAGTCCATAAAGCTCTGGGATGGTAGGACAGGAAAGTGAGTTGTTTTGTTCTGTTGCAGAGGTGGGGCAGGTATAGGGTCTGCAGGGGTGGGCTCCAGTGTCATTGCCAGCAGCCCCCTGGTGTGTTGAGCATCTCAGCAGCCTGAACTCATGCAAAGTCATTCTGCTGCCTCTGTCTTTTTCTGCCCTTGGGAAAAAGTCCCTTGTCTGGCTCTTCCTGTGTCAGGGGGTCTTCTTGTGCTTGGCTGTGTGTGTGCAGCCCCACTGCCACCCAGCCACAGCACTGCCTGGCACCCGTGGCACACGCAGTCTGCTGCAGGGTGAGTTCTCTGAGCTGCGGTGGGATGGGATGTTCCACTCGGCTGATCTCCTGAAGATGTGTGTGTTGGGCACTGTAGACTGACCCAGTTTAAACGGTTCCCGTGCCAGAGAACAGCTTGTTCTGGATGATGCAAATTCTTGTAGTTGCAAGTGGTGCTGTTGGTGTTTGGATGCTCCTGGAATCCAGCTTTTAGCCTTCAGCTGGAGTACTGGTGAGCTCTCGGGGCAGCAGTCCTTCCCTGCGAAGCAACCCTTATGCTCGTGAGCTTGGCGTTCATGTCAGCAATTTTAAAAGTCCCTCTAAATCCAGGCTGCTTGGCCAGAGAGAGGAAGGACACATCTGTGCAGTAAGGCTGTAGCATTGCCTGCTGGATAAGAGTTTTTTGGCAGACGAGGTGAGATGAAGAGTCATCCTCCAGAAGGTTCTGAGCCCACCTGGGAGGGTTTTTAGACGGACTGAGCAACCTGTGGACTCTGTCTCGCAGTTGACTGCCTGGGGTGTGCTGAGCATCTTGTGGCTGTGCTGGCTTGCTCACGGGTGGAGGAGAAACAGGAAGACAAGGGCAGGTTTGGAACAAGCCCTGCTGCTCCAACAGCTTGTGCTCTGCCGCAGGTACGTGACGTCGCTGCGGGGGCACGTCTCGGCCGTGTACCAGATCGCCTGGTCAGCCGACAGCCGCTTGCTGGTGAGCGGCAGCAGCGACAGCACCCTCAAGGTCTGGGATGCCAAGACAAAGAAACTGGCCATCGATCTTCCCGGCCACGCAGATGAGGTGAGGTGTTTGGTTGAGCCAAGGGGTTTGAGAGAGGCAGGAGTGACTCCTCCTCCCAGCAGAACTAACTGTGTTTTCCATAACACCAGGTGTATGCAGCTGATTGGAGCCCGGACGGACAGAGGGTGGCGAGTGGAGGGAAGGATAAGTGTTTGAGGATGTGAGTAACCTGTCTCCCGTCCATAGAGGATGTTGCAGCTACTCCATGTGTCCCTCAGAGCCACAGGCTCCTTGCAGAGACCCGCACGGTTAGTGCATGATCTGTCCTTGCAGAGAGCACAGTGCTGGGTTGCAGTCCGGCTTGGAGACCTGACCTCCCTCAGGGCAAGAACCGCTGCTGTCCCTGGGAGGTGACTAGAAAGCAGAGTCCCTCCAGCTGAGCAGTCAGGGTGAAATTTGACTCAGATATTTTGGCTCCTGGAGAGGGGAAAGAATAGTTCTACCAGTTGGTCAGACCTTCATTCCTCACCTTGCTCCCTCTCCCAGTTATGCAGACGGACAAATTCCTGTCAGCTGGTTGCCATTTGACCGTGGCTGGTGCATCCAGTGCCTGGGCCCTGCTGTGCTGCTCTCGTATGGTGCCTACTGGGCCACACCGGTGCCTGCTGGGCAGCACTGGTGCCCAACCACAGGGACAAAGCAGCTCTTTCCATTTGCAGATGGCGTCGATAGGAACAGGGACAAGAAGCTGCTGATCCTGTCCTCGGCACAACGTGCCTGGAAGATCTCCAAGGAGATGGACGACGGAGGCCGACCCGAGCACGACTCCCTGTTCCTGTTGGCTACTCTCCCTCGTGGACTCTTTCCTTATATTTATTTAAGGGAACTTTAATTCTAGTTCTTATTAAGAGCTGTGCTTTGCAGGATGATTTCCTCTGAACATTACAGGAGGGATATCTCATCTGCCTCTGTCTCAACTGGCTTTTTATTGGAATTTCAGCCTCACAGTAGCCCTCTGCCTTGAAAGGGGCAAGTGAAGGGCAGGGATGGCTCTTGTCCTTTCCTGCTGTGTGAAGAATCCTGGGGAGAAGAGGGTTTTAGTGGGAACTGAAAGGGTTGTCCTTGTGTGACCTTCAGAGAGAGAGAAACGGGAAAACTCAGCACGTCAATTACACTGCAGAATTGTGCTCAGCTGCATGTCTGGGACAAAGATCTGCTGAGAATAAGGTCTTGGGGCTTCTCCCTATTCCAGTAAGGTTTTGCCTTTCCACTCAGCCCACTTCCCTGTGGGTTGTGCTGAGCATTATCTGTGGATCCTCTGTATCCACGAAGGTTAACTGCTTCACTCGTCTGTTTAGGGTCCAGTGTGCATGGACTTCAAATGACTGCTGGAGCTGTGCAGTTTTCAGGTCTCAACAGCTTTTGGAAATGGGGAAATGAGACACTTGTGCCTCTGAACAAGGGAGAAAAAATCTATTTCCCATCCACCACCGGCTCAGGGGGGAAGAAAGGATAGGGTGGGGAAGGGGAAGAATGGAGCTGGCTTTTGGGGTGGTGTTTGTCCCTTGCCCTGGATACGTGCTGACAGCAGGGCTGGGACTGTCACAGTAGATGGCAAAACTTCCATTGCACAGAGTTGGCTCCTTCTGGAGTTTCTTAAGTGCATTTCCTTGCCCAGTGGGTGAGAGGGAGTCACACTGTCAGTTGTGTATTTCTAAACTTGCTTATGAGCCTTTTTATAAGTCAGTTCAGGCTTCCAGCCATCATGAGACGAATAGACCTGGATTTACTGTTTATTTCCAGGGTGCTTATGAAACGGTGAAAATCAAGATGTGATTACTAAGGAGCAGAGAATTATATTGTCAGATTTAGTTGCAGCAAGTTAATATGAAGGTCAAAACATTTTCCGTAGCCCTCATACTGCAATTGGTACTCAGGGATTACAACAACTCTGAACGGGAGTTTGGGTCTCAAATGCTTTCCAGCTGCAGAAGATGCATTTTAGGACTTTATTCCTGCTGGCTGGGTTGCTCTGGAGAATTAAGAGGGGATGGTGCAGTAACGGCCATTTGCTTGTCTGCAAGCGTTCAGGGGAAAAAAGACTGGAACAAAGGGTTAAATCTTTGATATGACTGAGAAGACATCTTGTGGTTCTTGTTGATAGTTTCTCTTTTTGCCAGCAAAGTCAGCAGGCTCTGTCTTTGTGGGATCTTTTGGGAAGACCTCAGTATCCTATACCTGCTCTTTCATTAATGTGCTTCTTCCAGCTGGTTCTTGCTGACAGTGAAGGCCATGATGCATCCAGTCTCCACGAACAAAACCTTTTGGAAAGGAGAGGAGCAGGTCTCTGGTAACGGCCAAGAAGCCTGCTTGTTCGGAAAGTTTTTTGGGATGCTTGTGCCAAAGGTAACAGTCCACCCTTGGGAGTTCAGCTGTATGTCCCCAGGTCTGACTTGCTGAAAGCAGCAGCTCCTGGTGTGGCTCTTTCCAGGGGAACAAGCCTCGTTCCCTGCTTCCTCCCGTGAAGGGCTGCACAGGGTCACTGTGCCCTGTCAGTGCAGGGTGTGTTTTGTGTTGGAAGCAGGGATGTACTGGAGCTGAGGGAGGCAATCCTGCCTGTGGGAACTGGCTTGGCTGTGCATGCATGTACCTAAAATAAATCAGTGTACCTTGTCCCCTGATTTCCAAACCAAAGCAATTGCTGTGCCCTCTGGCCGTGCTCCTGCCATCCCTTCGGGCTCTGCTTCTGTGACATTTGGCACCAAACAGAGCCCGATTAAAGCCCACCTTCCTAGTGATGGAGCAGAAAGATTTTCCAAAGGGAAGTGAGACCTCTTGAAGAAAGAGAGGGCCTTGCAACTGAGTTTACACCCAAATAAGCTCTCTTGGCCTTCATCTTTCTCTGATCTGGTAGCGGGTAGATTTTTGAGCCGCACTCAGTGGTGAGTTTGCATGTAAACCGAATTGTATTTTCTTAGCCGAGCATCTGCTACTATTTTTATCATTCATACAGCACCAGCCTTCATACATGCTAAGTGCTGGCCCCGCTCCAGCTGTATTCCTAAGCAATTCCGTAACACTCCTCCCCGTTTCGTTTGAATGCGGCACTTCCCGGGCCTGGCTCTGCAGTCTCCTGCCTGGAGAGCTGCTGCCCTTCCCTTCGGAGCTGGCTCCTTCTTGGCAGGAGGCGCAGCGGGCGCGTGACCTCCCCCACTCCGCCGGCGCTGGGGATGGGAGCTTTAATTAGCCAAATTTGGGAACTGCGGATGCAAATGGGGGCTGATGGTGTTGTTAACAGGGAAGACGTTACTTTTTGTTAAAAGGACAAATCTAGAAGGTAAGGCCGGAGCTTTCTGATTGCTCTTCTGGGAACGGCAGCACTAACCTGACAGAAAGCCTGCTGAAACAGCCGAGCTTTTCCAGTGCTGTGTGAAAGGAATCTCAGGATCTCTGCTCCTGTGTTTCAGTCCAAGTTCCTCCTGAGCTACTTGTTAAACATCCCACAACAGGTTTTCCTATCACAAGGGCGTTATTTTTGACTGGTAATACGAGAATAATTTTAAACATATCCAGAAACTGTCCCACAGAGCCCTCTGACACTTTCTCCTTTAAAAGCTGTGATGCCACCATTAATTTTTTTACAAATCCCCAATGGGAGGACAGTGATGATAAGGACCGGGAAACATGCCAGTCCTCTGAGAAAGGTTTACCTGTCTAATAAATTCCTGAGTATGATGGAGGGAAGGAAGGGATATGATAAGAACACCTAGAGTGAAGTAAATCATTTGGGATAGCGTTGAGGCAAGCAGAATGGTGCCAGGCTCCTGCCCTTTGGAGGCTGATTTAGATAAGTGAGGCCTTAGAATCCTTATGAAAGCTGTTCCTAGGGCTGTGTGTCCTGCTTATCCGTGCAGGAGGGCTGGCAGGTGGTGTGTGTGTTGTGCTTCCTGGGTTCTGGGTCCTTGGAGCCACACGTTGCTTTTCTGCTCGACTCAGATGATCTCTTGAACGTTTTCCCAGATCTGTAATTTAATTTCTAAGTGCATGTTTATAGCCTGGGGAGACAAGAAAAATCTTTCAATGAATAGGAAGAAAATGATCTTCATTCATTGTTCTGTATGAAAAGGAGCTTCTCTCAGCTTTTTTTTTTGGGTCAACCCAGGCACTGTTCAGATGATGTTTCTACCTCAAGGCTGCCTTTTGGTGGTATGGCAGAAAATGGCTTGCTGTGAAGACCATTAGTGCTTCTGAGGATGAAAGGTGTTACGGAAACTCAGGACAGTGATGTCTGTGTTTTGGGGAGCTGCTACCAGATGAAAATGTACTTCTCTGCACTCAGACAAGCAACCTGGAAGGTGCTCCTTCCTTCCTCGATGTGCTGCTCCTGTGACCAAGAGCCCTGGCTCACACCTGAGGGACTGAACCGATGTAGTGCAGCTGGGAAGGAGCCACAAAGCCACCTCTAGTGCTGCTCTTCTGTTTTCTCCACTCTGACTCTGTAAATCAGTGGTCCAGTGGCCTCTGTCGGGGGGCTGCAGCTCTTGCAGAGTGTGCTGTTAAAAATGAACAAACTCAGGGCACAGTGTCTGTGCTTTTGAAGGTCGATTACACGTGGTACTGGTGCCCGCTGCCTGGCGGTGGGTGTTTTATTGTCCTGCCACGTGGCTCTCAGAGCAGTGCATCCCCCCGGGGGCTGCAGGGCTGCTGCCACTGCCAGCACTAAATGCAGGATATCCCCAATATCCGTGTGTATTCCTTGAGGGAGGGAGGAGCAGCACAGCCCCATGGGGTTATCCTGCATAGCTGTCCCAGTGTCTCCAGTAAGGAGGCTCCCTTGGGGAAGAGCGGGTGAATTCAGTCTGTTCTGCCTCTGACCCCTTTCAGCAGCAAAAGCAAGTGAAGCTGCTGTTTGTAAATAGGTTTATTGTAGTCTGGGTGCTGGAGATGTTGACATCCCAAAACCGTCCTGGACACCAATCAAGGCCCCAGCTCGAAGGAGTGACCCGCATGCAAATCCCGCAGCCTCCTGAGCGCCGTTCCAGAGCTCAGCCTTCAGATCCCGCTCGGATCCCAGTGCAGCGTGTTTAGTTATTCCGGTCAAACCTCCCTGCCGCTCCTGGCTGTTTGTCCTTGCTGTGCTGAAACAAACCTGCTCGAGGGCTCCAGCCCCATTACGAGGACAAAAGGACATCAGGCAGCGCTGCTGCCGCCGAAGGGAGATGTGTCTGGGTTTGGAAATGGGATGCAGAATGGGTGGCTTAGGAATTGCTGTTGTGGCATTCCCTGTTCAAAAGGCATCTTCTGAATGAATTATTTTATTTTTTTTTTAGCTTCCCTAAAATGAGGCTGGTGACATTGACTTTGGGGTGAGGACACATGCTGGTGCTGAGAGGATTAATACTGAATGTGAGACTCTCTGGATGGCAATAAACAACCAGTTCTCGGGGAAATTATTTTCTGAATCAGAATATTTGACACATGGAGGCTTGTGAGCTTTTTCCTGGTTTAAAGGGGCACTGTGAAGCGTACTAGAAAGTGTCTGTTACTACCAACACCTTAATTTATTATTAACTTGGAATATTTTTACATCTCATTTATTCCTTACACGGGGGTGTTCTGAGCTGTTGAAATTATTGGTCAGCTTTGCTTTCTCAGTGTTGCTTGTTGGGGTAGTGCCATGGATGGATTTTGGATGGGAGCTCAAAACTTCAGCAAATAAAGGAGGGGGATTCAGTCTGGAGAGGTTTTAAAGCCCTTTGGTTCTCTTTGGCACAAAACAGATTTCTTAGAATTCCTCTGATATTATGATTTAGACATATGATGTCTAAAGCTTAAAATGTCCTTCATAAATCTATCTTCCCTTAATAACCTCTTGCTGAATATTTTTTTAACCTAAGTGCGTTTTCTTTGGAGAAAGTCTTTAGCTGCAGAGGTTCTGACGTGGCACATGGCCCCAGTAGTGCCTGGTTTTGAGTGCTAGAAAGTGAAGGGAGATAAGTGAAGAATGGGGAGAGGCCCAAGTGCGTAAATCCTCGCTCAGTCTCTATTTTGATCCGGTGACACTGAAAGCAGAGCCTGTGTCACGCGGGGGAAGGCACAGTACAGCCATGTGGGGTCAGAGCTCTGCCCCTGTGACCCCAGCACACCCGACTGGGGCCCAGGGGGGATAACTGGGAGGCCTGAAAGAGCCTGAACTGGGATGTGGAGGTGGTGTGATGGTGAGCATGGACAGAGAGGAGGGGGAGAGAGCAGTGAGGAATGAACGCAGAGGAAAGGAGCATAGTTATGTAAACCTGGAGGTGAAGGTCAAAGGCTCCATGTGACTGTTGCATGGTGGCTGGTTGGGGTTTTTTTTAATGTTTGTACATGCTGTAAACAGCCCCAGGCTGGTCCAGAGGTGCTGGGAGACAGAGGCTGTAAATTAGAGGCGTTGTTCTACTTACAAAAGAGAGCGAGCAGCTTGAAGTGTCTTGGGCTTACAGCACTTTGCACGTTTGTTCCTCCATTGCTTCTCCAATCATCTCCATCCACCTGCTGAGGGCAGGTGTGGGCTCAGGAGCCTGGGTCGCTGTCCTGGCTGAGGAGATGAGCAGGAGGGACCCCAGGAGCCTTGGTGTGGCGTGGGGAGAGCTCGGCGGGTCACCAAGAGAGCTCGGCGGAGCCTGGGCTACAGCGGTGGCCCCAGTCATTGAAGTTCCTTGTTTTAGGTTCGATATAGAGTCTTGCTCACTGATGGAGCAAGGACTGGGCTGCGAGTGTGCTGGGTAAGCAGTGCCACTGCCCTGGGAGCCAGGGATGATCCCATCTCTGCCTTCCCACTCTGACTGTCCCAGCCCTTGTCCTGCCCCGCTCCTTGCTGAGGGCAGATGGCCCGTGGGGCACTGACTGTCCTCATTCCTCTGCTGGTGGCCCCTCAGCTTTGTCCTCACTGTTGGGCAGTGGAAAGGGCTGAAGTGAAAAACAAGTGTTAAAGTGATGGCCAGGGATGAGAGGCTGGAGTTTGGCCTCCCTGCCCGGGCTCCGGGCTGAGGGCAGGGGTGAGCCCAGGGGCCTGGGTCGCCGTCCTGCCTGAGGGGACAAGCAGGAGGGACCCCAGGAGCCATGGTATGGCACGGGGAGAGCTCGGCGGGTCACCAAGAGAGCGCGGCGGGGCCCGGGCTATGGCGGTGCCCCCAGACCGGTCTGGCCCCGCTCCTGAGGCGGCGGCGGCGGAGGGACCTCCGGGTTACCCGGGGTGAAGCACTCTTTGGCCGCCCGCGGAAGCACCCGAGTGCCGGGGCCTGCGCAATGCGGCCTATAAAAGCGGCGGGGCGGCGCGGAGGTCCGGGCACTGGCAGCTGGGGCTGGCCGAGTGCAGAACGCGGTGGGAGGTGGTGTTGGAGCGGCAGGAGCCCCGGCTGGCGCTGGCGGCCTGAGAGACCCCCCCCTCCGTCCGCACCCTCACTGCTTCCTCCCTTCCCGCGGCGGCTGCGGCGGCGACAGCGACAGCCATCCCCGGAGCTACGGGCCGCGCCTCCTCCCCTCCTCGCTGGATGCTCTGGAGCTCGGTCCCTGAGCGGGGCCGCGGCGCCGGCAGCCCCCGCTGTGGCGGGGCCATGGGGCCGGGCAGCGGCTGGGCGCGGAGCCCCCTTCCCCGCTGAGAAGGCCCCCTGGTCCCGGCGCCCATGCCGCGCTGTCCCCTCACACCCGGCCCCTGAGACTGCCCCCTTTCCCCTCCCCATGCCCGACGGAGCCCCTCGCCTCGGTGACGCCCTGCAGCAGCCCCGCCGGCTCGGGGGTCTGCGGCGGTATGAGAGGAGCTGCCCCCGCCACCGGGGGCAGCCAGGACCGGGGCAGGCTCCCACCCTGCCTCAGGCTGCCGTGAGGCGGCTGTAGCTGGAGGAAGAGCCCCTTTGTTTTCCCTCCGTCCTTCCCGGGGGCTTCATGCCCCGCTGAGGGATGATGGAGGTGGTGGGGGACTTTGAGTACAGCAAGAAGGACCTGATAGGACACGGAGCCTTTGCTGTGGTCTTCAAAGGTCGCCACCGCAAGGTAAACAGCGATGGGGCTTCGCCCGCAGCCGGAGCGGGGCTGGTTACACAACGCGGGGCCCGGAGCAGCCCCTCGGGTGGGTGACAGCGGCGGTGGTGGGGGGCGTGGGACCTCCGGGGAGTTTTGGGGAGGAGAAGGAGCCGAAGGAAGGTGCGGGGTGGGCGGTGGTGCCGAGGCTGCCCCGCGGCCCTGAGCCGGGATCCGGCCCCGGCCTCCATAAACCCTGTATTTTTTTCCCCTGCCGTAAACCCCACCGCGGTCCCTCCCCGCTTGTTGGCAGCTCTCTGAGACACAGCGGCGAGGGGAGAGTTTGCAGCTGTAGGGGAGGCTGAGCCCTTTGTTTGTCGGGAGGGTCATGTTTATCTCGCTGGATAACGAGGGATCTTAATGGAAAAATTGTCTCCTTTGGGGATTGGCTGAAGATTTCTTAATTTCAGAGGTGTCTGGTTTCCTGGCGTGACTTGCTAATCGCCCCGGATATTCATAGTTACGTTATGGTTTCTTGATGCTGTGAGAGTTTATTCTGGTGTTGGTGCCTAAAGGGCTTTGCTTTCCAGAAAACACCCCTTCAGGTTTATCATGTTGTAGGATTAGGGCAGTGCTCGCAGCTTGCAGAGACACAACGCAGTGATTTGAGGGTTAAAAAAAAAAAGAAGGGGGAGAAAGGGAAACAGGAGCTTTAAAGGCTAGTGAAGATCCTTGCACCTTATAAATAAATACTTAATTTATATATTGTCTATTTTTATATTATCCCAAAATAAGCTTTCTTAAAACAGATTTTTTTGTGCAGCTTTCAGCTGCAGAGCATAAAAAGACCGTAAATGGGAAGTCCTTAAAGGAGAGTTAAAGTAACTCAGTCACTGTGAGAGGACTAAAAAGCACCACTACCAAAAAATAAATGGGATATTACTTGGTTTTGTTGTTGTTGTTCTTGGGGTTTTTTTAATGCTTTAGAATCCATTAAAATGCAATGTAGCTGCAGCTGGATTTTAATAGCTGTTTAAGCTGTTGTGGAATGAAATAGTTCTTGATGGTGTCATGTGATGTAGAAATCACTGTTGGATAGAGGAGGGGTGATCTTGCAACTTTTTCTCAGTGCTTTACCGGGTAGTTGTTAGAGGATAAAGTTAAAAAAAAAAAATAAAACAACTGACAATACAATTTTTGTTTGTTTCCAGAAAACTGATTGGGAAGTAGCCATAAAGAGTATTAACAAAAAGAACTTGTCAAAGTCACAAATCCTACTTGGAAAAGAAATAAAAATCTTAAAGGTATGTTAATTTGCAGTGATTTTTAAAGCTGCTTTACTCGAAAAGGAAAAGAGACTTCTGACCTAGTTCATTCCGGGTCACGGGTGGTATCACAGTAATTGCTATTGTGCTGTTTGTTTCTTTGTTACTAATCCACAAATAAAAGGCCAAAGGGGAAAAAAAAAAGAAAAATATACATATTTAGTTCTGGAAATGTCTCAGAACAGGTCATGGGTGTGCTTTTGTGGTTAAAATTGGAAAACTGTTGTGGAACCAGTCTCTGTGCTTTGCTTATTGCACATGTGGAAAACTCCGTCCTTCCGGATGGCCAGTGTGGCACCTCTGCCAAGCAAATCATAGCTGAGGGCAAAACATCAGTCTTTGATCTTTCTTCACCTCTTTTTGCTCCAAGATGCCTTAAAAGCTGAAGTCAGCATGTTGAATTTGATTCCTCAGGCAGTCTGCCCACCTGTGAGTTGGGTTAATTGGCTTAAAACATGTAGCGTGGCTCTAACAGAGGAAACACAACAGAGCATCATTTGGTTTTTCAGTGCTGTTTTATGGGAACATCTGCCTGGATGGTCATTTAGTATTCTCTCTTTCCATGTTTCCAAGCTTCTTGAGATACATCACTAGTTTATATACTAAGTATTGTAGTATATTTATTATACCCAGAAATTGCAGTGTTTGGGATATTAGTGTGCTGCAAGTACTTAGCAAAGGCGTGTTCTTTTGAGCAGTTACAAATAATTGCATGAGCTGTCCTGTTTCATTTGATGTTATTGGGTTTGATTTCCTTTGTATTATGAAAGTAAGGTTGACTTGAACATAGTGTGGTTGGTTACTTCACTAAGCGAGAAATTGTGTAAGACTAGAAAATTAAATCTAGTCAGTTTTCAGTGCTCATTAAAGGATCTTGTGCTCCAGTACTTTCTGTAACAAGTCATAGACATTAAGTTCTGGAACTAAATGTTTTTATGACCTCTGAAGATATTGCCTAATTTGCTATTGCTGTAAATATTGTCTAAATAGCTGAGATTTCCTCCAAATTCCATCAGATGGTCTTAAAAAGATTCTCTTTGATTATCACCAAATCAGCGCTATCAGCAAATTAAATTTAAAACAATAATAGTAATAATGATAATAGAGGATTTCCATAATACAACTGTTTTGTTTTACAGGAACTTCAGCATGAGAACATTGTAGCTCTTTATGATGTCCAGGTAAAATATATTTTGATGCCTTTTTCTTCATTAGAATTTGCTTAGGAAAATATAACTGTATAGAGAAGAAAATGTTGAATGGCCATATATTTTGTTGCTGTCATCAGTGTGGTGTTCAGAAAAAGCAAGTGGCAGCCTGAGAATCTCTGCAGAGGCTGTTTGTGTAGTTTGGTTCTGTCTCCAGAGGAAATGCACCAGCTGGGCTGGGAGCTCTGTCAGTGGCAGGAACTATTCTCCTGAATTAACCTTGTTTTAATTTAATTGGAAAGTGGGTGTTGGTGGATAACAGCTGGATACATCTGGAGGAAAACGTGCCAGTAGGATCTAAATGGATGAAGCAAGGGACATTAAGGAAGTCAACATAGTTAAAATAGTTGTAGACAAGGAGCAGCATCTCGGAGATCCCTGTAACACAGAAATGTGTTGTACAGTCCTGTGTCACGGTGAGGAGGAACTGAAGTAGAAAACCATGATCACACATGTCTATATTTCTGTTGCCTGTGTTCAAAAGGACAGGATAAAGTATAAAAGCCAAGCAGACACTTGGATCTTTTCAAGTAGGAGAAATAAGTATTAAATTGCTTCAAATTGTCTTCCTCTCTTTGTTCCCAGGATTGTGCCTGATGAGGTGGAGGAGTTGGCTCTCTAGCCTATCTAGGGTAGAGTGTTCTACTTAGTAGGAAGTACATTTTTGTATCCTAGGGCCTGTGAGTTGTTGAGCAAAGCTAAAAAGACATGAGGTAGCTCATACAGCCATTTGTTCTGCTTGAATAAGAACTATACATTCATCTCCTGGGCTCAATTCTAATTTTAAGTACAGAGTTACACTGATGAAAAAAATTACTAAGAACCACCCTTGGGGCATTGCATAGTTAAACTAATGCAAAATAGACATTTTGACATTCTTCAGTGTTTTCTGTCTTGGCACATTCACATCCTGAAAGGTTTTCATTTGGTGTAGATGTGTATCTTTAGCTATAGAAATCTGTGCTCTGGGACATACCTCAGGCAAGCTCAGGTTTTCTGGTGTCCAGGGCTACAAGACATGTACTGACTTGTCTTGACTTTTGGTACAAGCTGTGATGTTCGTGTAGCAAAACAGACTGTGCATCAGAACTTCCCATTGGGATGTGTGCAGACTCCTTTCCCTCCCGGATCTTGACTTCAAAATTCTTCATTTGGAAGGATGTTATCTGCTCTGAGAGGGAAAGTATGGTCTCTTGTGCTTCCTGAGGAGACCAGGTTTTCCCGAGTACTGCTAAGTGGAAATAATCCCTCAGCACCCTAAATTTAGTATATCCAGACATCTTAAAAGCAAGTGGAATTCTTGACTGAGGGTGCTGGTGTGTGAGCAAGCAGCTGAGTTTCAGATTTATCATTTACAGTTGTTTATATGTGAAGATCCCTTGGTAAGCTTTGCAGCTCAACCTGGGGGGAGCTGACTAGTTCTGTATTTTGATGATTTAACGTTGTGTATCTTCTGAGCCTTGGAGAGACTCTTGTTCTTTTTCATTTATGCACGTGGGAAGAGAGGACAGAGCCCTACACTTGTCTATGGTTTCTCTACCTAAAGGTTATTCATGAACATAACTTTCATGCTTTTCTGTTCTACCACAGGAAAGGGTGTCCCTAGAGTTGACAGAACTTCTTGAATCATCAGTGCTGTACTCTCCATTTGAGAGGGAGATCTTGCTGCTTGTCACCAACTGTTGTGTTTAAATAAAACGGACAGTTAAAACAAAGAGAGAGGCAAATCTGCGTCTTGTACCTTGATATATTTCTAACACATCCGTGGCAAACACAAAACTTGGCAATAGGATGCTACTTCTATAGAAGAAACTCTTTGCAAAATATGGTCTGAAGAGTGTGACGCTTGCACAAATGAGCTTTTCCCTTTCTGAAGAGGGCTGTGTTTGTGAAATACAGACCTCATTAACTTGTGTGATTACATTAATTTATAACCCAGCAGGAACGAACACTATGCAAGGCATTCTCATGTCTCATAGGCTGTTAACACCTACTAATTTTCTTTAGCATTTCATGTTCTAGCATGTGCTGCCCTTTTTGTTTGCCATGGCGTTGTGAACACAATGATACAGTACAGCAGATAAGACTTCAGGATTTCAAGGAATTTCTGAGTTTACAGAGGCTATTTTTTAGCTCGGTGCTAGAGCCAGTGGAGTCTGTGGCACAGTAGCAAGTTCTCATTGTGACTGGGAGTCTCTTTTATTTTTATAGTTCTGTTGGTCTGAAGTTTTTCTTAACCTTGGACAGTTTGAAATAAAAAAAATGTTTCAAGTGCACTGTTTGACTATTTAGCTGAATAATCCAAGAACTTTTCCGAGTTTTCAGATAGAAAAGGTGGTGTGCAGTGAAAGTGGCAAAACTAAGTGAAAAAAGTGTAAATTGATTGCAATGAAAAGTAAATATTTTTACATCTCCTAATATTAAATGAAATGATGCTTACTGGCAGTACTTTGAGATTAAAGTTGTACCCCTGCATAGCAATTTGAGAATGAAAGGGTAGTTTGTTTGGGGTTTTTTACATATTGCAGAAGGCTGTGGGTTGATTTTTCACAGGAGGTGGTTACACTCCTTCATCTCTCTTCATTTATGCTTGTGTTCCTGTTGCATGATCAGTGGACCAGTCACACAAGTCAGCATAATAAAGATACATACAGCATTAAGGTTTTAATTAGATCCAAGAAGAACTTTGTGGCCCATTCTGCTGGTAGCAGAAGAACGTTTTAAAACCTCCTACTTTGCTGATGCTACGTCTCCTGTGAATACCATTTTGATGTGTTACTAGGATGTCCGGAGTCCAGGGAGTTAAATTACTAGAAGTGCCCATTCATCTGGAGACACACCCGAGTGAACTGGTGTGTGTGCGTGTTAATGCTGTGCTTTGGTCGGCAGAAAAAAACGTTTTGTTCCGGAGCCAGAGCGATAATTGCCCTTGATTTCTGTAAGGTGGTTACGTGCAGCACTGGCAGGTTGGAGCTGCAGATAAGCATTTTATGTAAGCAGAGCACACCACTGCCGTTTGTGCCATCTCGGGAGGCCAGGGGAGCTGCACACGCCAGAGTGTGGAGGCCAGTGGTGCCGAGACTGAAGGCATTTGTGGAGATGCTCAAATGTGAACCCTCCACCTGTGAGAGGCAAATGTTTTGCAGTGGCAGGGCTCCGGAAAACAGTCGTGTACAGCTCATCTCTAAACGTGAAATTAATTCTCTGTGAAGTGCTTTAAGAACCCTCAGGTACAACAGGTGGATAGCGAGATGTAAACCGTTAGAACATTTTCCCCTTATCTTCTGGGCAAGAGTTTGATAGTCTTTTCATTCAAGAATAAAAAACTTCTGAATCTCTAAAATAGTATAAAGCTCCAGCTCTTTTCCCGTGGTGGTGCTGTGGGATGTCATTCATCCTGCAAAAGAAGATCAGTCTAACTGGGGAAGTGGAGCCCTCTGTTTTCTCAAAAGCAAAAGGAGTCTAAAATAACCTCTGACTCGCCAGCATAAAGTATACTGAGATCCTTGGATAAAGTATTCTACTGAAGTAAGAAGGTATCACTAAGTTATTTGGAATGTGCTATATTTAGGGCATGAATTTACAGTTTTGTGCAGTTCATGATCCCAAGTGTGTGCTGAGTAGAACTAATCTCTTACACGGTGCCAGACAGTGCCTGTTTTAGCAAATAATTTAATTCAAAACCTCTCTAGAATGTCAACCCTCAGAATGAAAGCCTGTAATGTATCTTGGAGATAACGCTTTAGGAGGGTGAATTAATGTCTTCGCTGTATGGAGTCTGAAGTTTGCTATTTGAACAGTAGTTTAGGGAGAACTAATTTCTAGAGTGTTATTGGAGAAGCAGTATCTGGACAGAAATGGTTTCTTGACTTGGCTTGTTGGTACAGAGCAGACAAAAGGACTGCAGCTGGTTCTGCTGTCCATGGAAGCAGTGAAAGCCAGTGGGAATGAAGCCAGTGGTCTTCCTGGGACCTACACCTCAGCCTTTGCTTACACACAGTGCCCAGGAGTTCTTAGTAGGGATGCTTATGAAAGGAACTTGTTGTTTTACTAGTGGGAATTAAATACCTCTGCCTGATTTACCCAAGGACTGCAGTTGGTCTGGTAGTGTTGCTGATGTTTCTTGAGATATTTGCTTAAGCATCCAGTGTGTGCTGATCTCAGTGTCTCTCAGCTTTGATTGCCTTCATACTCTCATACTGATCTTTCTGAACTATCATCTTTTCAGTGAGGATGTCTCAATGTCTTTAGTTTTTCCCCCTCCTTGCTGAAAGCCTTTGTGTTTGTCAATATCCATCATCACTCTGTGTGGAAATAATCCTATGGGAACATGCTGTTCAGATAAAAAGGAAAATCCTGCCCTGTAGACATTGTAAAGGTTTTGAAACACTACCTGTCAGCTGATGCCAGCTGAAAAGTTGGTTATGACAGTATTAACCTGCAAGGAATGACACCAGTGTAGACATTGAGGCTGGGGACAACCAGTTAGAATTGTTCTGGCCCACAGAACCAGAGAGTTGGAGTGACTGCACAGTCCTTAGCTTACCTGCTGTGCCTAGATGCTATAATGTGAATTTAGAACTGTTTCAGAAGGTTTCCTAGTAGATGAGTGTGATAAAGCTTTGGTGTGCTGAGGCCAGTTCTGCCTTTTCAGTCCCCTTCCCCACCTCCCATGTATGTTATTGAAGTGCAGCATTTCAACTGGTTATTGTGGTGCATTCCTCCATGGCTGATTGCTCTTTTATGTGAATAATTGGCAGCATACACCCTCTCTGAATCCTACAGGCACATGTCAAGTGACATTTAGTCTGAGACTTAACATTTAGTCAGACCTAACAAAATGTTCACTGCTTGAGGTGACAGGAGCTGAACGTGGTGGAAGTTGCTGCTGTGGTGCACTTGCAAGGTGAAACAAGAGTATCTGTAATACAGTGAGAGACAGCCTTAAAAAGGTCTGGACCAGTGCTTTTTCACCATATCATTAGAGCTTTTGCCAAATGTAGTTAAAGCTCCCCAAAAAAGGAAAAGCGTGTTCCTGGCCAAAAAATTATATCCAATATAGCCCAAATTAACATAGCAGAAAATTAATCAGATAATAGCAGTGCACAAGCTGTCAGGTTAATTCTCGTGCTCTTGGGACTCCTGTCATAAACTGCAGCTCAACAGAAGCTACAGACTTGGAGCAAAAGGAGAATAACTATTTATTTGCCACAGTTCCTGCTTTGGCAGCTCAGTAAGCTCCTTGCAGGCCTTCAGCTTGTTCTGAAGGAGTACTTCCAACCCAAAACGAAATCTAGGGAGCGTTTCTGCAAGTACACTACAATTCTAGCAACAGCTGTCAGAAGTAACCGTGGATGTTTTGACTTCCTTTTCAATTAATGTTTTTTAAATGGAACTACTTTGCTGAGATTGTGACTTGGGATGGAACTTCACAATCGCCTTAGAGAACTCCTGGAAGGCTGGTATTAAAACTTAGCAAGTTTTGCCTCTTAACCTTTTTCTCTTAGGTTTATCTGTTAGCTTTCATAATTGTAAATGGGTTTCCTATTAGCCTTTGCTATATTCTACTTCGGCTTGCAAGTAAAACCTGGATTCAGGATAAGAAGGAGCAAAAGTAGGTTTTTGTCAAGAAAACTCTTAAGCAACAAAGCAAGGCACGCTGGGCAAAACTGATTGGTAATTGTTGCAACATGGCAGATACTTGTTTTGCTTGATTATTTATTTAGGTAGTAGTGTAGGTCAGAACAACTCCAACTGCAGTGATTTTATGATCTGTACATCAGTGCAAATTTTTGAAAGCTTTGTTATCTGTTTCAAGAGGCAGTTTTAAAATAACTTGCTAGATCAGCTTTATTCCTGAATGTTAGATCTGAAACGTGCTGGTTTTATTAAGCTTGCCATTTTTGAGCACTTTGTTCTGTTTAGCAAGTCAACAGAAATCACAGGTCTGGGGAATAGTGATAGGGAGAGCTTTATTGTTCAGCGAAATAATTTAGAAGGGAAAAATGCATCTCCAGAATTGACATGTCTTTTCTAAATACATTCCCCAAAATGGAGATCACATTCCCAGTCAGACTGGCCAAGAACTGTAAGGTAAAATCTGAGCAACTGTGAAAGGATGAACAACTTCAGCTGTTTTGAACTAAAGCTTGTTTTGGTGGCATATTGGAAAGTGTTTAGTTTTGAGTTGAAGTTGGTGCAGTTTTGTGACTGGGGAGATTGGTACCGGTACTGTGCAAACTGTTACTGCCTCAGTATGAATTAGATAGGACTTCTGAGTCTGGGAAAATGTCTGTGAAATCTCTAATCTGTTCTGCTGATTTAATAAAAAAGGATTATCCAAGCTACAGGAAGGAAACACACTCTACTTCTTACTATGACTTTACTCAGTCACTTGATTCATTATTTTTAGTCTAGAATATCAGTCAAAAAAAAAAAAAAGAAAGGGTGACTAGTGCTATTTGAGGGAAATCCAGTGTGGTCTGTAGGAATGACTTTCTGAACAGGTGAGGGCTGGTGCAACAGGGCAAGTCATCAGCTCCGTGTTTCTGAAGAGAGCAGTTCATTTGAAAGGACTTTGTTTCCAAGGGAATCCAGAAAACACATTCTCTCAGCTCTGTGATGAATAAATGTCTGTCATGAGCCGAGCGTTACATCCTGCCATAAGCTGCTGTTTTTGTGCAGTGTTGTGGAGTGGAGGCACTGACGCCGTGGAACATCTTTCTGATTCATGGGATTGCAATGTTCGGGTGGAAATCCACTGGCTGAGCTGCTTTCTTGTCCCTGCAGAACGGGCAGTTTCCCTGCTCCTTAGCTGGGTTATTCTTTTACACATCACAGTCGTCCTTTAAGTGAAATGATCCTCAGTTGGCAGAGTTTTCAGCTCAGTAAATTGGGATCTCAGAGTTGCTGTTTGTTGGTTTTGGGGTTCCTGAAGGAAAGTGAGATTCTGTCTTGGAAGGTGGCGTTGCAAAGGAACTTTTATCATTGTGTATTTTCAGTAACTTGCAGAGCAAGTAATTACTAATCTTTTTCTGCTATCTTGTATGCACTTTGGTTTTGAGGTGTTCATAGCAGTGTAAATTATGGTTCACATTGGCCACAGCAGTTACAGAAACATTGAACAATTGGGACTTCCTGAAATGTGATCTACCACTGCTTTAATCTTAGTTGGAGTTTGCCTTTCATTCCCAGCAGATTTGACTAATGTTCCTAGAAACCTGCTTTCTTGGAAGCTAATTTTCAAATGTAAACAAACCTTCAGTGTGCTTGATGTTCTGGGCTGGAAAGAACCTCAAATGCATTTCTATAACACAGGCACGAGTGACTAAACTAAATGTTTCCCGGAAGTGAAGCGGCCCAATCAGTTCATCTGGAACTGTATTGCAGTTTTCTGTAGTTAGCTGGACATCTGTATCTATGATGGGTTGGTAGGAATTGGCTTTATCGTGTTGTGCCATCCCTGAGCGCTCTGCTGTGTGTGGATTTAAGGTTGTTGGTTTCTCTGACTTGGGCCCATGGGCCCATTTTTACTTCTATTTTTGTTTTTCCTCACCTGAGCTGTCAGTGAGCCCTTGAACATGGCACTCTGGTGGCAACTCTTGCCAGCATGGACAGATTGAACATGTGCTGCACTTTCAGTGCAAGCACTGAGAAAGGTGGCTGAGTTCACAGCATTTATTTTGCAGGGCAATGTCCCTTTTGACTTTCTTGTGACACCGTTCAGCAGAGTACAGTCAGACTGTCTGCAGATCCACTTCCCACTGGGACATGTGCCTGGCCTTGTCTGCTGCCATCTCGCTCTTTTCCTTCAACCGTCTTAAAAACATATTTTCCCACAATCTGTCAACCTTTGTTTAAGTTTATTTTTAAAGGGAAAGGGAGGTAACATACTGTGCAACTAAAAGCATCATCCTGTTTAGCGTATACTTCCCTTATGTTTCCTTCCAGTTCTCTTTGTGTTCTTTCCTTTCAGTCTTAACCAGCTCAGAGGGGAAAAATACTTGTACTTTATAAAAGCTCTCAGTGTGTCTTCAACTTTTTAGGCACAGCAGAACTATTTTAGGCAGGAGACTTTGTGAAAAACAATGTTGGTCACTGGCATTGGCAGGTCGGCCCTTTCTTCCATCACACAAAATAAATATTTGGAATAAGGCTTGAATGTTTTTACTACAGTCAGGTTTAGGCACATAATTTTTATACTGCATTTCTGTGGAGTGTGCAGATAATTTATGGTAGAACTTAGGTAATCTGTCTTTCAGGAACTTTTCCCCAGTTACAAAAGAGGGAATTGAGGTTGCAGGTAGGTCAAGGGAGGTCAGTGCTTCGGAAAATCTCAGGAGGATGAACGTAACAACTCACACCTCTGCCACGAGGTGCTCGGCAGGGAGAGGCTTCTGCCAGTGACTCACCGAGGGAGATACTAAGTATCCATGAACCCTGAATTAATTATCCTACAATATAGGGTTTGGGAATCAGTTTATTCCAGACAGTGAACTGCTCTGTGATTCCTGCCTGACCTCAGCTTGTCAGATGGCAGAACCAAAGCTTGTTTCACCCGGGAGTGGGGAACGTAACCTCAGAATTCCTCCTTAGAAAAAAGTGGTTGTCATGGCCGAATTGTCTTGTTTACAGTTTGTAATTCTGTCAGTATGTTTGACTAAATACCACTATCCTGTTAGTGATTGATTTCAGTGCTGCCTGATAGCAAAAGTTTTATTTATAAGGACTCTTCATGGAGAGGTGCTGTTGGTGGAGCAGGTGAGAGCCAAGGGACACAGCAGTGGAAACTGATATTTCTTAGTGTCTGATGCTCTGTCAAATAATTGTTCTAGTCTTCAGGTTATTGCCTGGTGATTGCTTTATTTATTTTGTTTACATATGCAAATATTTTTGGAAATGTGAAATATTTATTTGTGGAGAACGTGCACATTTGCCACCTTCTGAAACAGTGGCTTTAACGTAAGGTTTCTCAGTGACTGAAACATCTCACTTTATACCTGGTAAATGCTTACTTTATACCTGGTAAACGCAGGTACAGGTTTTGTCTTCTCACATTTTTCAGTCTGTTCTCTTCTCCTTCTCTTGTAGGAAATGCCCAATTCTGTCTTTTTGGTCATGGAGGTACGTGTTAACATGTATGTTTGTTTCTGGTTGATTTTAAAGACTTTTAGACGAAACTTCTCCTTTGCACAGTGCAAACTAACCATGACCCGTTGAAAAAGCAATTCTGAAAAGTAGATTATGAATTTCTGATGCCTCACCAAATTTATCAGCACAATTCGATGCATAAATTATTCAGTTGCGTTTTATGATACTGATGATACAGTATTGATGAAGTGTTGCACCTCAAATTATTAATTACAAATAATAAGGCAAACAACTGGAAAGGATCTGATTTTCATGGAAAGATTACAAAGTAAGAATGATGTAACAAGTATTTCAGTGCTTGTGTTTTGAACAAAACCCTTTGTTTCCAACAGTACTGCAATGGTGGGGATTTGGCAGATTACTTACAAGGTAATTGATGGCTGTTTTTCCCTATTAAGAAGTTATTGCATTACATGTTTTTATCCTATGTTCCTGATATCTGTTGGTGTTTCTTTGAGATTTTTTTTTTGTTTTGCTTGTGTTTTAAATATTGGTGAATGAGGGTAAATGTAATAATGCGCAGACATAAAATGTTTGGGTGTTTTTTTTTTTTTTTTAGGCACAGCTGAATGTAACATTCCCTTATTTGTAAAGGAGGGAGAAGCTGTAGCTAACCATAAGTAGCATGCTGAAAACCGTGTGGGTTTCTAATTCTAAAATGGCATTTTGGGGGCTGCTCCCAGTGTTTTGATTCCACCTGCTTTCTTTTTCAAGATGTGAACTTAAAAAATGCTGAATTACATAATAATGCTTTCAACAAAGAGGCAGTGCTGGCTTAGGAGGGAGATTTTTCATGGCTCTGCCCAAAGTGAAGAGAGAAGTTGTACAATCATGACACATGGATTCTTTTTACAGATACATTACTGAGCAGAGATGTTAATCTTCATATTTTTCTTGATGAAAGTATTCTTGTTCTTGCTTTTGCCTCTCAGTATGTTGAAGGAATCTTTCTGTGCACAGCTATTGTTATGGTAACTGTGTATATTAAAAGCCTAATTCACTTCCCATTAAAATCTTTGGGAAGACTCATACAGTGAAACCCAGCTCCTGTGTTCAGGGCTTCTTCAGGCTGCAGAATGAGATAATGCCTTCTGAAGAGACTTTCAAAAGTCCATCTTGTTTTTTTCCCTTCCAAATAAATCTTATAATGGGTAGAATTTCTGAGCAGAGTGGTTCTCTGGCATCCCCGGAATCATTTGTTTAAAGGACAAGTTTTACGGCTTCAGGCTGTAACATGATTTTTGGATGCACTTAATGTGAAGTTCTTTTATTGTCTCCTTTTGCCGTTTGAGCAAGTTTAGGATTTAACGGTGATCGAGAAGCTTTACAATTAAGATGCTACCAAGCTGAATAAACTACTGTAAAAACAGATGATGTATATATTTTTGGAAGAGTATATACATTTGTAGAAAAACCCTGGAGATTGGATTGTTCTGCATGTAATTCACTCTGATTTGATGGTAATTCGCTATGATACAGTTGCCTTTGTTATTTTCACAGTTGATCACTGTGAACTCCTATTTTATGCCCAAAGACACTGATATTTGTTTCCTCACCTGCCCCTGTGTGTGTTGTTCCCAGCTAAGGGGACTCTCAGTGAGGACACCATCCGAGTGTTCCTGCAGCAGATTGCAGCTGCCATGAGGATCCTGCACAGCAAAGGCATCATCCACAGGGACCTCAAACCACAGAACATTCTCTTGTCCTATGCCAGTCGTCGGAAGTCAAGCGTCAGTGGCATTCGCATCAAAATAGGTAAATGTGCTTTTCCCTGATTGAAAGGTGAATAGTTATTGCTGGATTGTTTCCCTACTGGGAAATGTCTCTAGTTAAAGCTCAGAGGGTGGGCTGGGTATGGTCTGTATTAGATTGATGCAAGTCTAGAATGATGAGCATTGTGCTGTGATGTAGTTTCTCAGTATAATAAAGCTTGAATCGTAGAGACCTTTTTGAGTCTGCAGGGCAAAGAAACCTATTTAGCTGATGTTTCTAGTATCAAACTATTTTCATTAGACCTCAGACTGTAATTTTTGAAACTTGGAGTGGCCTTTGGACCATTTCAAGATTGTGTGCATGTCCAGGCACAGTTCCAGCTGTTTGCTTTTTTAGTGGTAGACCCTCCTAAGGGTTATTTGAGATGTTTAGAAATGTAGGTCATGACCTATTTTTGTCAGAGGGAGGTTTGGCATTGTAACTGGGGAGAGATGTCAACTGTTCAGGATCCTACCAAACTCCTCTTTGAGGCCACTTCAGGAGTTTTAATCTCTCCTTGTTGTCTGATAAGTGTCCATTTAAAAATACTTTGTTTTTAGCAAGTTTCTTTCCTCTGCTTTTGCTCAACCAAAATCTGAGCTCTATTCCAACTCATTCAATCATCTGAACTGCACAGAGGAGGCAAAACAACCTCTCTTTCTGTCCTTGATAGTTTCAGCTGCTTTTGCCTACATGGAAAATTCAGGCATCTGAAACTTGACTACTTCTACCCGATGTGATTTCACCGGAGCAGATTGTATATTCATGATTCTTAATGAGCCATTTATATTTAGCCAGTGACTTTAATCCTTTCCTGCTGACGCCAGACCAGCCTCTCTGCAGCTGGGGAGGTGTCTGAGCAGCAGTTTGTGCAAATGATGTCACTGCTGTTTCTTGGCTCTCTCCTTTAAAAGGTGATACGTAATTCTTTCAGGGTAACAAAGATTTTACTCTTCCATGTAGTTCCCTATATATTAAACCTGTAGTTTTTCAACCTCGCTGGTAATTGCAGCAGATTTCAATGTAAAAATGTTGGAAGTTCTCTTTCTTTTTGTTGAAAACCGGTGCGTTTCTTTACGCAGCTGACTTTGGGTTTGCTCGTTATCTGCACAGCAACATGATGGCTGCAACCCTGTGTGGTTCCCCTATGTACATGGTAAGGACAGCACGTTTCACACTGCCTTGCTTATTTCAAACATCCTCCTGCCAGAACACAATAATTGACTGCCTGCAGATTGGCAGATGCCTGGTGTTGCTTCACAGGCATCAGGGGCGGTGTGCAGTTCCCCTTTCCGTAGTTTTACTGCCTCTTTTTTTTCCTTGGGATTTGGAGGTCGTGGTGGTTGAAATCAGAGAGACGTTGAACATTTCTCACTGGTGGTTTTTTTTTGAGCCCACAACGAGAACTGCACAAACCAAGTAAATAACACTTGCCTCTTCTTCCCATACGTGCCGAATGCTGGATGCTTTCTCTGGAACATCAGCATTTCTAGTTTTCTCTGGTTTTGAAACACAACTTTCATGTTAGATAAAACTGTTACCCCTCAAGTCATGTGTTGCACGTTAAAATGTTAATTTTTTTCTTACACTGAAGTGGTCTCTGTTAATACTGCTCTGGCAGAAGAACTGTAGAATTCCTACTGCTGTGGCTTTGCTTTTTTGTTCTCCCTTCTGAGATCTTGCTGTTCTTTCCAGGCCCCTGAAGTGATTATGTCTCAACACTATGATGCTAAAGCAGACCTGTGGAGCATAGGAACTGTGATTTATCAGTGTCTTGTTGGAAAGCCACCTTTTCAGGTAGCACTTTATTTCCTTTTCCCTCTTTCCAGTCTGAAGGACATTGCGAGAGCTCTTGCTTCTCGTCATGAAAGTAGGAGTAAATGATGACTGAGTGTAGTGTTGATGCTGCAAAGGCCAGATCACTTGAGAATACCAAGGGAGAAGGTGCTTATGCTTCATGTGTGTCACCAGTGTGTTCAATCCAGAGGAAAGAAATAAATAAATAAGGTGCTGAAGTCACTGCTATGCTTTGGGTTTTCTCCTTTAATGCCCCTCTGCAAAAGCCTCTTTTTCTGTGTATGTATGTGTAGGTACAAAAGCTGTTTTCTCCATGAAACTGAGCTTTAATTAATGTACATTTTTATTTGACAGGCCAATAGTCCTCAAGATTTGAGAATGTTTTATGAAAAGAACAGGAATTTGATTCCTAGGTATGTCACCATGGCCTTTGCTGTCACTTACACTTGTTGATTGAACACTTTGTCATCTTTGGGAATGCCTGGGATTCATAGAAGTACTTGCTGTTGCCATCTTTACAAGGATGTAGTGTGATACCAGTGACTCGTGTTGCATCTTGCCTTCATTGTACCTGGCTGAGTTGAAAGGGTCCTGTACTGAGGCTGTAGAACACGGATAGTGATGACTTAGGGACGTGGCAGAATGCTGATTTCCTGAAATTCAATGTGCTATACATTATTTAATGCATGTGTTAGATTTAATGCATGTTTTGCTTCCTCTCGTGTGCAGTATTCCTAGAGAAACATCAACTTATCTGGCTGACCTGCTGCTGGGTTTGCTTCAGAGAAACCAGAAGGACAGAATGGACTTTGGTATGTATTTTTTTTTTTTCCTCTTGCTCTCTTGACTTTCCTTGTTAGTTGTATTCATGTGACCAGAATAATTGTCTTGACCTTTTGTCTGAAGCCAATTACATGAAAAGTGAGGTGGGTTGTTTTTTCTTCTCAGTTATCATAAAGAAGGCAGAGTAGCTAAAATAAATTACTGGATAATTGCTGTCAATACTGTCAGTATTCAGTGATGCACATAAATCCTGACTTTGTTGTTGAGTAGTGAAATATAAATCAGTTTAATTCCTTCAGTTGTACCCATCCCTTCCAATGTTAACTGATATACCTTAAATTTCATGCCCCAGTCGTATTTCTGTTGCTTTATCTGGTGGTTTGGCTTCAGACTGGGAACAGACTTCTCTGATCTCCATGTGATTGCAGAAATGTAACGAAGTACTGGAAGAACATACTTTAAGTTGCTTTCAGTGTTTTTCCCCTGTTTGTTCTTCTTGTAGACTGTATTAACATGATCATTAACAGTACTAATGGTTGTACAAGCTATGTATGTTTGATTTGACTTTCAAAGCTGTATAGGTGGATATCTGAGGTCAGTGAGAGACATGATTTACATCAGAATTGTTTGTATTTGCATAGATGAGTTCCTGGCATTGTGCTTAGGTATTGCTAAGTGTAGAGACCTCTTCATTTGAGTGAAATGTTTTCACTTGGGGTTTTTTTTTCTTAATGCAAACTCACCCAAATAGTAGAAACAACAGCTGTATCTTTGTATTTCTTGAACTCCTAAAGGTTGTAAGCTGTGCAGTGACTGAGGGTGACTGACTGAGGTTTCATGCTGAGGTTTCATGACGTGACTCCAGTTCAGGACTGCATTTTGCATTAGTTTGGAAGTTAAACCTGGTACCAGCTAGATGGATACCCTCAACAAAAGTGGACTTGTTTGGCTCCAGTTTGCTGCTGTGTTTGGCCTTTTCTCTTTAGCTGGAGACCTTTGGTTACAGAACATTGTTCTTGCTTAAAATTTCAAGGCCTCAAATCCCTGCTGTTGGACCCTTCAAACTGGCTACAACTGTTGCCTCTTCAAAATGAGTCAGGAGTAGAGTTGAGATTTGTGTGTGTGTTGTGTGCTGCCTGGATGGTCACTTCTGCCTCGAAAAGCCTTTGTGTTGCTGGGCTTCTGGTTGCCCATTACTGCACAAGCAGTAATGCTTTTTCCTTCTTTTGTTTGGTTTTTTTTTTTCTTAATGCAAACTCAGGCAGCTTTTTTAAAAGACCACCGTTGAAAAGTTAAATCTTGACTACTTCTTAGCTGCATCTACATGTCATGATATTCGTGATGGTTATTTAAACTTAATAGCGCTGTTTGTTACTGCAGTTGTATCACAGCTGCCAGGAAAAGTTAATTTTAAACTCTCGGTTCAGATCCAGAAAAAACTCAGGGCGATTGGGTAAAATGTCACAAATCATAGAGGTCAGTGTATAAATCTGTACGTGTAGAAGAAATAATACATCACAAACATGGACTGTGAGTAATTGATTCCACTTTGCATTCTGGGTGTGTGATCCCTACAGTTTCTTCAAACATGGGAAATTCACTGTATCATTTGGGGTAGTGGGAGAAAGCATTTGTGCTTAGAAAGAAAAATAGAAAGCAGAATGGCAGTGATGAAAGTCATGTTTTTCTTGGCTGAGCCACTTAAAGGGCCTCAAAGGGGCTGCTCTGGAATGTGCTTAGCAAAGGGAGTGAAAAGGGAGAGTGTATAACCGAGCCCAGTTGCCTGTTGTTAAAGTAAAAATAGCTTTGGAAATCTTGTTGATCTCCCAGCAATATAAAGTAGAACAGCAGGTGTTGTACAAAAGCTCGGGAACACCTGATCCTCGTGTTAAAAGTCAATAATTACATTGTCCTGGCGTTGCAGCTGGATTCCCTCCCTTATCAGGCCGGGGGAGAAAGTGTTGCCGAGGGGAGGGGAGATATTGCAGGCCTCAGAGTCTTTCTATGGCTTTTGGGTTTTTTTCCCTCCTTGTTATTTGCTCACTTCTGAGGAACAGCATTGTTTTTCCTCGAGTGTTAGAGCATTAAAGGTCACAAAGCTCAGCAGCTGGATTTCACCAACCCTCAATTTCCCTGAACTGGCTGAGCGCCGCTCCTTGTAGAACAAAACTTTCCATGTAACCTGGTAGCCAACTGGTTATGCTCAATTAAAAGTACCTCAGCATATCCACTTACAGAAAAAAAGGAAAATGTTTCTATTGTAACAGCAGCAAGTTAATTGAAGAACTTGTTAAAGAAATGGTGTTTAATTCTTCTTTATGCCATGAAGCGGCTGCACAGGTCGTGTTCTGCTGTTGGGAACTGGGAGGGGGTGTGGCTGCTGCTCTGCTGTGATTTTTGGCCACCTAAGGTGTAGCATTAATGGGTTCAGAAATAAATGTCAACCCTTGGGAAAGGCAGAAGTGAAGATACTTGCATTGTCTGATGTGAAAGATGCTCACTGTTCTGCAGAGCAGACTAGAACTGAATTAGTACCTCAGGGAACATAATTTCCTGGGGAGGGTAGGAAGGTTTCTTCTGTACATGATTCCGAATTACTGGGGGATATCTTATGACTGCACTTAAGTCTGATTTGCCTTGCTGACTGGTGTTTGAAGCTACTCAATTGATTTTTGTTTCCTTTCCAAATACTATAGCAGCCCATAACATAGAAGGCTTTAATCTTTTATAAGCTCTTCGCCCTCTGGCTCTGAAAGGTTGATTCTGGGAAGGCAACCATTTATCACCCTCTGCAATATAGTCTGTAAATCCTGTCAGCTGTACATTTGCTCACAATGGTGGTTGTTTCTTGTTCTACAGAAGCATTTTTCAACCACCCTTTCCTGGATCATGTTTCGACAGTCAAAAAATGTAAGTTTTGGTTTTCTACTTATTTGTGTGGTGAATGTTGGGGGCTGGAAGGGAGAAGGATCTGCCAAATATCACACTAAGTGTTTATGAGGCATCTTCCTCAGTCTGCCTGTTGTTGTGCTCTATTGTGAGCCTGAGTGTTGAATCCTTTCCTGTATTGTGCCAGATGGAAATGTGATACTTATTTACTAGTTCCTTTGACGTTTCAACTGAACTTAAATACCCTCGTGTGACTGAGGATGTGCTGTGCCTGTAACTTGTGTAAGGTTTATGAATGAGAAGCATTGAGGAAATTTGTTGGAAATTCAGCCTTTCAAAATCTTAATCCCTTTTCGCCCCCCGTGGGTTTTTCTCCTCCAGCTTGTCCTGTACCAGTGCCCACGTACCCAGGCTCAGTCTCTGGCAGTTCCTGTGGTAGCTCCCCTTCCTGCCGCTTTGCTTCTCCCCCAGTAAGTTCTCTGTGTTACAGAACAATCTCCAGAAAATACTTTCTGTAGTGTTTAAACAAAAGCTTCTGAATTTTTGTGGCTCTTTTCCTTCTTGAGCAGCGTTAACTGTCTTGTTCTGAGAGCAAAAAGCGAGGAATACCCCTGTCTTTTGCTAGAATGCCATCAACATTTTGGTTCTCTCTTGCTTCTCGTGTTCCACTCTGTGAGGTTTTCTTGCTGTTTTTCTTCTTTGTTGAAGTGAAAATACGTATCAAATGTTGGAGTAGCAAATCTATAAAAAACCCTATATGCTAATATAGTTTGCAATGTAATGATTGTTACAGATAAATTTTGAATTGGCCTTTTTGGCTAAGGCCCCTTATTACAAACCAGTACCTTCAATCTGATGTGACATTTGGAAGAGGTGCATCTGTATCATCAGGAATGATTGAATAAATCACAGTTGTTTAAACTCACAACCTAATCAATATAGTACTGTCCAAATTGACACTGCAGGGTTATCCGGTATTTGAAATTTCCAAATCGAAATATTGATTGAAATATTGGAATATTGAAATCAATTTTATATTTCTGAAAACTTAAATCTAGGCTGATTTTTGGGGGGGTTTTTTGGTTGGTTGATTGGTTTTGTTGTTTTTTGTTTGGGGTTTAGTTGTTTTTTTTTTTGGTCAAAGCTAGTGTTGATTCTTCCTTTGGAAGCTTTGTAGTTAAAGAGCATTTCTACTTTCTGAATCACTGCATTTACAGTGTTTTTCTTACTTTCTTTTTCCTACCACCCCCCTCCAGTCTCTGCCAGACATGCAGCACATTCAAGAAGAAAATTTGTCTTCCCCTCCATTGGGTCCTCCTAACTATCTGCAGGTCTCTAAAGACTCTGCCAGTACCAGTAGCAAGAACTCCTCTTGTGACACAGATGACTTTGTCCTTGTCCCACACAACATCTCTTCAGACCACTCATGTAAGAACCTTCCTTGTTTTTACATTTTAAACCAATTTCTACTCATAACATATGTTTATGTCCTATTACTCTCCGGCTCTCTCTTCTCTAAATGCATCTCAATTCACAGTAAAATTAATTTCTTTAGTTTGATTACTCTTTGGAGGGAAACGGTTTGGTACTGCATGTCCATCTGGGACATTTTCACCTTCAATTGAACAGCCAGATATGCCAAAGATACCGAGGTGATTCAAAGTCCTGAAAAATACTGGGGTTTGGCAGTAGAAGAGGAGAGTCAGTTGTAAACAACTGCTGATAAGAGGCCCAAGGGTTCTCTTATTGGAGGCAGGCACTTTGTTTCCTCCAGACTAACTGAACAGCTCCTGCTGTACAGCTTTAGATAATAAACAAGTGCAGGTAAAAACATAAACATAAAAGGTGGGGCATCAGACTGAACTTATACAAGAGTAAGACTTGGACATAGCATGTTCCCGTTTCACAACATCGTCCCAACCTGAACTGTGCAAAGTCAGCTGATTTCTGTACAGTGCCACCAACTTCTGTTAAATATTTGACTAAAATTAGTGCCTGAAGGGCTATTTTTATAAACATCCCGATGCTGATGTCTTGGAGTCTTGAACAATGGATTTGGTTTCAAAAGTGTTGTAATTAGCATGGCAAAAAAACCCCCCCACAAACAAGCAACAAAATAACGTGTTAAATAACTCCCTTCCCCGGTTACATTTTTGTTGGTGGTCACATTTGAGGTATTTTCCCGCAAAAAAACAGCTGGTGGAAAACTTTTGTATGTTCACAGGAGCGTTTTTTCCTTTCCCACAACAGTGATGCTGGGGGTTTATTTTTTTGGTGAGGTTCTGCTCGGTGACGTGGGTTTCCCGTGTGTTCTGTCGCTGCAGATGACATGCCGTTGGGAGCAGCTGGCAGGAGGGCTTCCAGCGAGTTCTTGATGTGTGGAGGGTAGGTGTGCTGGGCTTCCTCCAGAAGAATTCTCATGTTCTAAAGTTGGCGCTGCAGCTGCAGAAGGGGTTTCTGGGGCTTTGGCAGTGGTGGGTTTTCATTGCTGTGTGGACTTCTCTTGAAGTCGAGGTGAATTTAATACGAATATCTAAACAGCTTGAATTCGGGAAGTTTTGCTTCCGAGTAGAGAGTTTCTCTGATGTGAGGACCTGTCTTTTGACAGTGGTTTTTGTTTTCACAGGCAGTCGCCATTAACTATTTCTGGAAGCTCAGGAACTGTACAGAAACCATCCTCAGCCTCTTCTCGAAGTACTGCTTCTGGTACAGCCAACAGGTGTGTGATGTAGCCTTAGGACTTGCCCCCTTTTAAAAAGTTCTTCTGCTACTAAATGTTTTTGGTTGTTTGGTTTTTTTTAATTGTGAATGTCTGCAGGAAACTGGACTGAAGTAGAAGCCAGACCTATTTTTTTCCAGGCTCTCTATACTTCATGCAATCTCTGGTGCATCCCCAGAAGATTTCCTGAAGGAAAGAGAGTTTGTTTAAATTTTGAGCTGTTTAAAAGCAGAAACTTCAGAGACATAACCGACTTGTCTTCCTTGGGGGTATGAAGCACAGCACAGTCTTCATTTAGTGAGTCAAAATGTTGAATGCAGATGTATTTTAAGAAGGAGTTGTAAGAGAAGAGGAACTTTGAAAGCCCAGATTGCTCTGGATTTGTGTCTCGTGGCTGGCTTGGCTTGTCTCTGGTCACTGGGTGTGGCTTTTGTGCAAGTGATTACTGTGAATTTCATGTTTGCGTCTCACAAGATACCAAAGAAGTCACATGAAAGAGCTAAACATATATTGCAGGTTTTCCATCAGCAGGGACTGGTAATTAGTCCCCTTTCTTCCACATGACTGTGGGCTCAAGTTTCTGCTTGCTTGACATGGAACTGATTTTCATCACTGGTGCCTGGACTCTTTCCTGTATCATACTGAAAAATGTAAAGCTTAATCATGGTGTTTGACTACTCATGTAATATCCAAACAGAAGGGTTCGATGTGTCGTTTGATCAAGTGATGCATTTCGTAACGTTTTCAGTACAAATAGAGGGAGGATGAGTGGCTAACTGGGGAATAAAGCGATTATGTTGGGTGTATTTTTGGCTTATGCCAATACTGGAGGGCTGCAAGTCAGCATTATTTGTTTAGAAATGCTTGTCACAAGGAAAGTTTGCTGCTTTGTGCTGATCTTTGTGCAGTTGGTGAAATCTGCTGACGTGGGGCTGTCAATACAGCTTTTAGTCTTACTGTTCATGTTTAAGGGCAGATAATGGGGTTTGTAAAGATCCATTTGCTCTGAATTGGCCATGTACAATGTACTGTAAGTACGCCGTAATTTCCTACTGTACATTGTGTCAGGCAGAGTTTGAAGAGCTACAGCTTTTATGAAAATATGCCAGTTATGTTGTCTGTACATTAGTTAAGAGCTAAATGGTCATGTGATTGGAAACAGGTGCCTACTGTTCACACTCTGTGTTTGTAGTGTAATAGTTTGATTTAATTATCGGTTGAGTAAATTCAGTAACTGAATTCAGGGCTGCTTGGGGCATGGTCTGAGTAAAGCAGAGTGTGTGTCTGGTATTCTGCAGTATGCTGCTTTTAGTTTGGGGTTTTGGTTTTTTATTTCCTGAGGAGGGTTCCTTCATTGTTTTTGTGGTTTGGGGGTTTTTTGTTTGTTTTTTTTTCTTTTTTTTTTTTTTTGCAAAAGGTTATGACCTGTGAAAGGATGAATTTTTCTGGTTAGCTGATCAAACTGAGTGAATGGTACTCGTAGTTATGCTGCTTTATGTCACACAGAAGAAGCTGTTGCACTTCTCAGTCTCCAGCCAAAATGGGCAGGGTAGGTCGAGGTGGTTCACTCTCCTGTGGTTTGTTGCTAATTTTATTCTCTGGATCTCAGAGAAACAAGATTTGCATGCAGCTCTGCACACATCTGTATTGCGTTTTCTCTGACTGGTAACAAACCACATCAGGCTGGGGGGTGCCTGGCCAGGGCTGAGCTTTGAGCCCTGGTGGGGCTGTGCCTCCCAGCACTGGCTGCCTCCAGTTAGCTCATGGCTCAGGAGCTTGCTTGGACATACCTGCAGGGCTGTGTGAGGGCAGGGGAAGGCGTTTGCCGTGCTGAGTTCTTTGAAAATCAAAGTGCCTTCATGGTCTCCTCAGTGTCACCGCCACACTTTAACTGACACCTGGTTCACCTCTCCTGGGGATCCGGCCTTGGGAGCCTCCCTGTGCCCCCTCAGTGTGCTGTGTTAGTCCTGGCAGCTTGCCCACAGCCTTCGTGTGGTTTCCACTTGGGAGACCTTCTCCTTGCCTGGAAGCTTTCGGGCTTTCTGCTGACTGTGTGCCCACAACCCACTTCCAGATTGCTCTGTGGTATCCAGAAATGGGGTGGCAGTAGAAGGACAAACTTATTTTCTTTTGCTAGGGAAGTTCTGTGCATATTAGGAAGTAATATTTCATTCTTACAGACAGCAAAAGGAATAGGACAAATAGAGTCAGAAACCCAGATTTCTGTTCAGCTGTAGCTGTGTGGTGAGCGCTGTAACTGCTTGTCTTCCAGAATTTTTTTCACATTTCTTCTAAGAGTATGTACTCTTTATTTGAAGACACAGTCAGTAATGGACCGGATACTAAACTGATTATCTGTGAAAAAGCCTATTTGTTTGAAATTCTTTCCGTTGACTGCTGTCTTCCTTTAAAAGTGTTGGTAACTGATTACATGCAGAGGGTTTGAGGCCCTTATCAGGCTGAGGTAATCCAGGTCACTGACACTGCAGCTGAACTTGGGTTGTGCTGATCTGCACTTGGAGTCTGTGGATTAATGTTCAGGTGTGTGGTTTTGGTCCTTTTGTCAGGGCTTGGTTACATAACATGTTTTCCTTTTGCAAGTTCACGGTGTCTCTGGGGATATCTCTCACTGTGCTTTAGTGGCTTTTGTCCACATTCCAGCCCCGCTGCTGAACTTCCTGTTCCTGGCGCAGTGGGTTTTCCTAGAACGCTATTTTGAAGTGTGGTAAACACGGAGCAGAGTTGGCAGGAAGTCAGAGGGATCTGGGGATCGCGGTGGTGCGTGACGGAGGGTTCCAGCCCGTACTGCACTCCCAGCTCCATCTGATCCCAGCCAGTGTGGGAAAGGCAGGTGGTAGTGAACAGTTCCTGATCTCCCTCCACGCGGTACTGCAGCGCAGTACTTAGGGCAAGCCGAGCTCACAGCGCTCCCAGGGAGCGCAGAAGAAGTTTGTTCGCCTGTTTCCTAGATTTTCTTGAGATTTCTACAGCGGTACAATTCTGAGAGAGACCCGTCTGCCTGTATTCATCTCCTGTCTCCACACCTTCCAACTTCAGGCACTGTCAGCCTTCGGTGTCCCCCCGCAGTGAGACGGCGCCTATCCCGGTTCCCACCCAGCTCCGGAATTACCAGCGCATAGAGCAGAACCTCTCCTCTACTGCCAGCCCCGTGTCCAACCCCCACGGATCACCGAGGTCAGTCGGGGCTTTTTAACTCCTTTCTCTTGCTTCTGGGTTGCGTCTCTCCCCTGACAGATGTCCGTGCCTTCTTGCTGAGGTCATTTTGGGTTTTTTCTGCACAAAAACATGCTAAAGAAACGTTTCAATGATAACAAATAATAGTCCCTCACAATCTCAAGATTGTTGGATGGGCACTTGAAATACGCCATGAAAACAAAATGAGCTTGTTCTTCCGCTCAAATGCAACACGAGAAGGTAAAAAGATGAAGTCTTGCTTTTTTATTCCTCTTTGTGCACTGCATGGCATTACACCATAAATTAGAATGTCGGCAGTAAGTTATGATTTGTTTTCACACATGTAATGATGAGATGAATGCTTTGTTCTGTGGAATATCAAGGAAACTATTTTTGGCATGCCAGTTAGGCAGCTTGTCTTGTTACAAAGCTCTAGTGAGCCAGGCTTATTCTCTGCCTTGTGGTCTACAGGGTCGGGATGGTGAAGGTCAAAATCTCATAAACAGGCTACTCAGAACTCTGGAGATCTTTACAAAACCAAAACACAGGGTTTCTTGCGTATTTTTTCAGGATCTCTGATTTGATGATAGTTGCTACTCTCAGGAAAAGGCCTTTCCCTTCAACAATCTGTTTTCAGTTCTCTGACATGTATACACCAGACCCAATATGAAAGCTTTGTCAGAACCTTTGCTGATTAAAAAATGGGCATTTGCAGCAATACATTTCAGTTGATTGTGAAATTAAATATTGGATGATCAAGTTTAGAGTGTACTAAGGAATATCTGTTTTAATATTCTCTAGTTAATGGATTATTATGGTACTGAAAATTAAAAAGTCTGTATGAACAAAGGCAATTAAATCTTGATTATTTTCATTACAGGAAGCTTAGCTTAAGTTATTAGGTTAATAAGCGCCAACATCTAAGCTTTCTCTCTAAATATCAGTATTTTCTTTAACTGATCATTCTCCTCAGGGGATTCTGAAGCTTTTCTCAGGGAACCAGTTACCACAGAGTGTGTAACCATTCTTTTTTCACCTTGCAGAGCTGGAGTCGTGAGACGCTCCAACACCAGCCCGATGGGGTTCATGAAGATGGGCTCGTGCTCTCCAGTGCCAGCTGACACTGCCCAGGGGGTTGGGCGCAGGTTATCCACAGGATCTTCCAGGCCGTATTCTCCTTCACCACTAGGTAAGCCCATAAATTCTTAGCAATTAGTAAAAGCTTTATCTGGAACAGTGATTCAGAACGCTCCATCTTGCTTGAAATCACCTTAAACCACAATCTGCCCAACTAGGTCACGTGTGCAGAAATCATTTCTGTTAAGTTACTCACAGTAGTAAACTGACTAGGTTTTCACTTGCTTTACCTTCACTTGTAGGTGAAGTAGAAAGTGTAAATTCACATTTTGGTTTTGTTTGCATAGTTGGAACCATACCTGAGCAGCTTGGACACTGTTGTTGTGGACAACTTCAAGGACATGAATCAAGGAGTAGAAACTTCTCAGGTGGGTGACTCTGGGCAGTGCAACCAGTAGTATTTTGATAGAGTTCCTAGAGTGTTTTGTGAAGGGGAAGGACAGTCAGGACACATTAGTAAAGTTAATGAGTAAGTGGTGCACTGAGGTTTTTGTGGAAACAGCCCAGTTGTGGACTGTGTGACACCTTTCCCCATAACTAATTCCCTACTCAGTAAGAGAGCAACTGAAGTTTCTTTTTCTTAGGATGAGAAAGCAACTCTGATGAAGCCTGTCTTTAGACAGGGATGGTTTATAACGAATGGTAGTAAAATGCTTCTCAGAATCTGGTCTTGATAGACCAGCTCTGTCATGCCAGTTCTCAGAAGAGGGAGGAAGGACTGCCAGTGTATATACAGCGTGCAACACGTTTTCATCATTCCCTTAGGAAGTCAGCTGGGATCTGGTGTTAGTGTTGCTAAGCAGTCACTGAGCTTTGCAAGTCATAAATTCTGATGGCATGCCAGCAGGAAAAAAAAGATCGGGGAGAAATAGGACTTGGAGATGTTCTGAGACTGTTAAAGATGGAATTGCACTGTAATGCCAGAAGGATTGGGCAAAAGAATATGCAATTCAGCAGCATATTCTTTTGCTCTGTGCACATTTTGGGTGCATTTTCTTCTTTATCTAAAATACTACTTACACTCTTTATTTTGACTTTCCAACATGTGTTGTTGGAACTGCATTGTGAGTCTTTCCCCTGTTTAAACACTTTCCAAAATCATCTGGAGATGATAGAGCCTTCATTTCTTGGAGTAGCCACATCTGGGAATGGTTTCATCCACGTGGAATAAGTTCTATGATGTCCTGTCATAGTTGCTATGCCATTGGCAGGCTCAACAAAAGGAATGAGTGGATCCTTGGATTTGAAATAGTATCTTCTCTTAAAAAGTGAAAAGGGTGTGTGTGAAAAGAACACAAAGCACTGTGCATGGCTTTCTTGTTGCAACTTTTCTTTGGATAGAATTTTGTAGGGCTCCTGGTTTAATGCCTTTTGCCAGTATCAAACTGACTTGTAACATACCACAGCACTGCTTTTATGGCTGTAAGGGTTTTTGGTGTTTCAGTTCTTCATATGTTTTCTGCATTCTTTTCCTACCTGACTTCGTTTCTCCATTTCAAATGACTGCAGTGCTATTTCTGTTTGTAAAATGCCACAAATTGCAGCGAGAGTGTTTCTCAGCACTTAAGTGGGTATGGGAAGCAGTCTTCTGCTTTGGGTGAGGCGAGGTCATCTGTGCTGGGACTTTTCTAAGGACTGAAGATTCTGTTGTAACGCAGCTTCTGAACTAATTGAGCTGTTCTTGCTGCCAGTGGCAGCAGAGGACACACTTCTAATTCAGAAGCTTTCCCTGGGGTGGCAACAGCACTAGAACAGTAACCAGTGAGATTTAAGAGTGATTCTGAAACGACAGGTGAGGACTGTCAGTGCTGTGAGACAGATGAGCAGAGGGATTTCAGACAAGCAAATTCTTGGCTGGAAAGTTAATGAGAACTAGACTCAATCCCTCTGCTAGAGCTGCAGGCAGACAGGCTGTTCTAAAACATACTGCTTAATGGGGTGGAATGAAATCAAGATGAAGTAGCTCATATTCAAAGCCTAACTAGCAAAAGCATAGGCTTGAGAAGGTTCAAAGAGGTGTCTTAACAGCTGAGCACTTCACTGAGCAAACTGCAAGAAGTCTGTGATGGTTTTTTGGACCATACATTTATGAAATGGAGCTTATCTCAGAAGATTGTTATGGCCAGCTTTTAAAAACCTTCCCTAGTTTTAGGGTTCACTTTCAGTTTTGCCCTGTTTCTTTCTTGTTTTTTTTCTTTATCACCTCAGTGTCAGTTCTTTGAGGTCACAGGCAGGCATTTTCTCTGGGAAGCTGTGACCATAAAGCTGAAGTATTATGTACTATTTGTAACTTTGCCCAGTTCCTTATCATGAGACATAAAAACACATACAAGGAACAGACGGTTTCATCATGTTTCAGTTTCCTTATTTTGAAAGAGGAAGGGCACCTTTGAGGAGGTGAGATGTTTATAAGAGATATTTCCCCAAAGCCCTCTGATTAAATGGCAGCTTACAGCTCTTCCATTTCCACTTGGTGTAGGAGAAACTTTGCACTCCTACCTTAGTGTGGGCTTCCTTTGCAAGCTTTTGAAAAAGATGCAGTCTGACAGACTGAAAAGCAAATGACTGTCCAAAGCAGTGATCCCAAACTGTTCCATCTGAATATTTTGGTTCTCTTTAGTACCTAGTTTTCCTGCAGGAACACGAGCTGCCTTTGTGTCTGCAAATGAAGTCGTTGCACACAAAACAAGTCATTAAAATGCAATGTCGTATTCATGCACTTGTTTGCAAGAATATCATTCCAGGGCTTGAGAACATCTATTCAACCAGGAGTCTTGGCCGCTGCACTTGGAATTTCAGTGTTGGTTATGCCATTCCTGCTGAATCCAACCACTTTATTTGCCTTGATGCAGGTTGCCAGATGTACTGCAGCTGCCAGTACAACTGTCACCCTGAAATCTTGCCTATTTGGCAGCTTAAACTTCTCATCAGTGTACTGTAGCCTTAGTCCAAATAATCCATGGGCTAAATCCAGTCTCCTTGCCATCTAGGGAGCTAATGATCAAACATATCTCAATATTTGCAGTCCCATCTCCTTTCAGTTTAATGTTGTTCTCTGGAATTTTGGGCTTTACCAGTACATTTTCCAGGCACCGCAAGCAGAATTTTCCTTTATTGTTTCTCATCCCCCCAGGTTCTCCAATACCACCTTCTCAGTCTCCACAGTCGCTTCTGATGGGAGCGAGGTTGCAGAGTGCTCCTACTCTCACAGATATTTACCAAAACAAGCAGAAGCTCAGAAAGCAGCACTCGGACCCAGTGTGCCCATCCTATGCTGGGTATGGATACAGCCATTCTCCCCAGCCAAGCAGGCCGGGTAGCCTGGGAACATCCCCTACCAAGCACATGGGATCCTCACCCCGGAGCTCAGACTGGCTGTTCAAAACCCCGCTACCAACGATCATCGGCTCTCCCACTAAGGTTTGTTAAGTTTGCTGCCGTCAGTAAAGTGTGAAGTGGTAACACACTGCCTTAAACCACTCCCAAGAATATTTTGGGGTTCTAACCTTGGCGTTTTTTTGTGTGTGTTCTTGCTCTTGATCCTCAAAGGCAACAGCTCCTTTCAAAATACCTAAAACTCAAGCGTCCTCGAACTTGCTGGCCCTGGCGAATCGCCAGGGCTTGGCCGAAACCCCGCTGCAGCCTAAAGATATCGCTGACCCAAGAGATTTCACACACTTCCACTCGACCCAGGGAGCTGACAAACAGGCAGGAGAACAGCACAGCAAAACTACCTTCGGCAGGTGGGCACTGCAGTGTTTGTAACCTGGCACGCTGGGGAGGTAGCTGGGCAGAAGAAGGTTCACTGCACGCAGCCACTCAGAGGGGACGAGGTGCAGACAGTGAGCTGTGAGGGGGTGCTGAGGTTTGCTGTGTGCTACAGAAACATTTTGTACTGGGTTATAAATATAGCAGGGACTTCCTGCAGCACTTTGTGTTGCTGTCTGCTTCCCTTTTGTTTTGATTATGTGAATCTGGAATTTCGTTGCCTCTGTAAAGCCTGTTCAGTTTTTGCTTGAAAATATCTATGACAAAATTTGCAACGTAAGTTTTTTAAGAAAAAAAGGTCTCTTTATTTTTGTGGTTAGCTCTGTTTTAGTAGATCCGTGATAAACAGCAGCAAGAGTTCAACACTTACTCTACTTCTGTTGAAAAATTCTCTATAATATCAAGAATCTGAAAGTCATCCTTAGTTGCAAGTTGGATAATCCTACTAAATGACTTTTTGGGTAATTTTTATGTTTTTCCTCTCCAGGTCTGTTAGTACTGGGAAGCTGTCGGATCAACAGGTAAAGACTACCCTTGGGGGCCAGTTGTACCAGGGCAGTACAGACAGCCTGAACACAGAGCGGCCGATGGATACAGGTGAGGATCAGAGTGATACATCCAAGCTGTCTTATGTGCTCGGGTTTTTATGGAGTGCCAACTAGATACAGTTCTGCTTCCAACTTCAGTAATTGGTTCTGACAATTTTTAGCCTCAGCACAGAAGGCTTTTTCAATCTTTAAGGGGATTTGCTCCATTTCTTTAGCCTAGGTTTAAAAATAACCAAGACAGGAAAATATCTATTTCTGTGCTAAACATAGAAATATCTCTATTGCCTGTAGTGGCTGGAGAGGTTTGTGTTTTTCTGATTTGGTTTTATTTTTAATTCAATATTTGTGGCTGTTTCAATTCCTAATTCCACCCTGATTTCATAGGAAAACCAGTTTATGTAATTCTGCATCTTTTTTATTTTTTTAAACTGTAAACTTGACTCTTCTTGGGTATCACCAAGAATGTCCTCTCAGCTTGTTTTATTTCCTGTCAGAAATTTTAACTGGTCCAGGTTTTGGATCTACATCAAGCCACGTTGTGTTGCAGTGCTCCAATTTGCTGCATATAATTACTTATTGGTGTGATTACATGTAAGAGGGACTAATGTGTTGAAATCTTCTCTTCCAGCTCCAGCAGGAGCCTATGGAATTGCAATGGCCACTCCGTCCATGGGAAGCGGGGCAAGTTCTCGGGCTGTCATGTTTACTGTGGGGTCCCCTCCCAGCAGTGCCACCCCTCCTACCTGCACCCATATGGTCCTCAGAACAAGAACCACCTCAGGTAAGGCTTTCCCTGACAACTCTGGACTGGTTTCAAACCCAGCATTTAGGCTTGTCCACTTCCTGGGCTGGGAACCTGATTGCTGCCTTGCACGGGTCCTCCAGGCCATACAGTGACAGTGCTCTGTGAAGTGGAGAATAATGTCAGATGGTTTCTGCCTTTCCCCTCCTAAGAGGGTCAGATGCACAGATTTACAATACAGCAGTGTGTAACCCCCTGTGTACACAGCTTTACTTCACCACGGGGAGTATAAACTCGGGGGCAAAGGTGGAGAGGAAAAATTAGAATTCTGATTTTTGGCTGCTCCTGTGCATTGTCCCCGAGACAGCACACAAAGGGTGGGAGCTGACTGCACTTTGGCATGTGCCAGCTGTGCTGCCAGATATCAAAGATATCTGAGGGTTAAGGTCTTCATCTGCTCAGGGTGAGCAGGACTCTGCAGCAATGTGCTGTTGTGACCTACAGCACGACCTTTGGGCTGCACTTTTGGATACTCTGCCTTGTAACCTTTGTCAGCCCTATCCCAGAATCTGTGTTCACGAGTTGTCACAGCTGGTTACGGTGTAGCCTTTGCATTCTCTATACAGCAATGCAAGGAGCAAGGAAGGGAGCCTCCCAAGGGGAATCTGGGATGACTCCTGATCTGTCGCTTGCTGTCATCCGGTGGGACAGCCTTTTCAACTGAATGTGTGTGTTATTTTTCTTGTAGTTGGATCAAACAGTTCTGGAGGGTCCCTCTGCTCCACTAGTGGCCGTGTATATATGGGCTCTCCTCCTGGTATTTATATGGGCTCTTCTCCTCCGGGGGCCGAGGCGGCTCCGAGTCTGAAGTACATGCCTTATGGTACTTCGCCTCCCAGCCTAGAGGGCTTTATCACTTTTGAAGCTCCAGAGTTGCCTGAGGAAACGTTGATGGAGGTATAGACAAAAATAATTTTGTTTTATAACATATAGTGTTGCTAAGACAGAGACATGGTAAAACCGGGACCGCTCCGTGCGCTCAGTAGTTTCCGCTTCGCTGTCTCGCATGTTCCTGTCTTAAGATCTTGAAAATGTTCCTGTATCAGTTGTGGCCAGTTTCTCCTTGGTAGTTGTTCCTGGCATTTCGTATGTTTGAGCAGGTAACCAAAGGAACATAACTGCTTTTGTCCACCAGAGCCTCCCAAAGAGGCCTCTGTTTAGTGCCAACTCTCTGGACGTGGGTGCTGACAGTAGCTATGCCCCTCTGGGCATTTAAATGATTCTTCACAGTCAGGGGATGACGTTAAATCCTACTCGTGGGAGGAGTGTCCTCTATTTCTTAAAATGTGTGGGGGAGTGACACTTTAAAAACACAAATTGGGGTGGTCTGTCACCAGGATGCTATCCTTGGGCTGTACATTTCTCAAGGCAGATTGCTGTTCTGCTTTCTGATTCACATCTTGCTGGAAGGTGTTTGGGTCTCTATATGATCTAATCTATATGTTATAACATATAGACAGTATGCTGTATCCTTCCCACAGATAGAGTTTAGAATGTATTTAGACCTGTGTTACTAATGAAAGTATTATAAATATTGCTAAGATATGTTTGAAGGCCAACTTTTTTTTTTTTGAGCAGAGACTATGCATGTAGTGTCGGTTTTACTCACCAAGCAGGAATGAGTTGTTAGCTCCAGTTGGAATTGTTTAGTCTAAATTGTAAACTTTGGCAACAGCCACCTTTTTACACGGTATAATTTTAGAACTAATTGTAAATTAGAGTGAAGCAGATCAAGTATGAAGCTTTAGCTTCGTTCTTTTGTAGTTACCAAGTCTATTACATAATAAAAGACAAATGTTGCTCCTGGCTCCTCATACAAGTGCCAGGCATACTTTTGTGTTGCTGATAGTATAATAACAAGTAAGATGTCCACTTTGGTTCCTTTAGTTCTTCAGATTTCAACAAACATAGAACTCCATGTACCAGTTCCTTTGGCTCTGTTGAAAGAATCTTAAGTATAAGCTACAGTATCTTGAATTCATTAACAGAGAGAGAATCTGTTGATCTGGTTGGACCCATTTGGTCCTGCAGTCCTTTGTGCTGGCTCTACCACGACGTGATTTCTGCACAGAACTGAGATAGCAATAAATCCTCAAATGATTAGCAGGAGCTTTAACTGTGCTTGGTGGCTTACAATGGTTAAACTGTTGTCATCTCTCCCTCTGGCAGAGAGAACACACAGACACACTGCGTCATCTAAACATGATGCTGACATTTACAGAATGTGTTCTGGATCTGACGGCAGTGCGAGGAGGAAACCCAGACCTGTGCACTTCTGCTGTGTCGCTGTACCAAATCCAGGAGAGCATCGTCGTGGATCAGATCAGCCAGCTCAGCAAAGAGTGGGGGTGAGTAAGAGGTCAGACGGGATCAGGAGAATTAGCGAAGATTGAACACGTCAAAAATGTGTTCAAACCGTGCCCTTTTTGCTGGGAGCGGGTGTTTTACTGCACAGAATCGTGGTAGGAATGGATTTTTTAACAGCTAAAGACGGATCAGGAAACGGCAAACGACGGGGAGATGTTTGCTAGCAGACAAATAAAAGATCAGTGTTTTCTGGTCTGCCACAGGGGAAAGTGGTGAGGAGCTCAGGTTTGAGGGGCAGCAGGGCCTTTCTAAGCGTAGAAACTTGTGCACCAGCTTCTGTCAGGTCTGAGCCCTCACCCCTTGCTGTTGACTGAAGCAGTAGGACTGAGGTGGAGGTTGGGAAGGGGGAAGGAGCGTCCAAATTTAACTGTTTTTTCAGTCGAACCAATCAGCCTTAACACAAAATCAAAAGCAAGGAGAAATACGAGAAATTTGGAGTGGTGAGAAAGGGCAGTTCCACTTCCTGCCTTCTTCCTGAAAAAAATAAAAGAAAACCCACCAAAAAAAAACCCCTGCAAAGTGTTTGTTTTTCACAGCTGAGAATTCCAGGAGCATAGGAAATGACACTGTGAGAGAAGCACAGCCAGTCACTTGTAGTGAGGCGTTGACCTCGGGCAGTGAGTCCCCACAAATAAGTGTTCATTTTTAAAATGTCTGCAGTAAAGCAGTTTGTATGTGCTGCTGCAGCTATTGGATGAGCAGATGTCCCCTCAACCCGTGACAGAGTGTTTGTGAAGGGAAGGGAAGGGAGGGGAGGGGTGGAGTTGCATTTTAAACATCTGTCTTCATTTTCTACTGTTGCTGAGTCCTGTGGAGGGCTGTGATTAAAAAGTGGTGTCTGCCTATGGCTTGAATGAGTTCAAGAAAGGTGTTTTGATGCATAATTATTGGGTTTTTTCCTCCCTCTCCCTAGACAAGTGGAGCAGCTGGTGTTGTATATGAAAGCTGCCCAGTTACTGGCATCTTCTCTGCATCTTGCCAAAGCACAGGTCAAATCGGGGAAACTGAACCCATCCACTGCTGTTAAGCAAGGTAGACACAACATCATCTGATTTGCTTTGCTCGTGAATTTTCTTTGCTGATACATCACTCAGAAAAGTTCCAGTTGCAACATTCGCTTGTTTTTCTTCTGTACAAGAGAACTGTAGATATGTACAATTGCACAATTTCTGATAGTAAACAAAGATACAGCCAGCAACTGTTAGGAAATGGTCAGTTATTGACTTGAAATTGAAGTTATTTTATATACAGTCAAAATAAACATTAAAAGCACGAGTTTAAACAGATTTACTTTGGCAATGCTGAGTGAAGCTGAACTTAGGCTATGTTGTTGTTTTGGTTTGGTTTGGTGTTTTTTTTTTTTTTTTAATTTCTTCTTACCTTTCTTCCAGTTGTGAAAAGCCTCAACGAGAGATACAAATTTTGCATTGGCATGTGCAAGAAGCTGACTGAAAAGTTGAACCGTTTCTTCTCGGACAAGCAAAGGTTCATTGACGAAATCAACAGTGTAACTGCAGAGAAACTCATCTACAGCTGTGCTGTGGAAATGGTAGGTCACCCATTTTACCTAAACTGCAGGAATTGTTTCGTCCTCTCACATCCCTCTTCCACCTAACCAGAAAACAGAATGTGTGTTTCTAGAGTTCTGTTTATGGTAGTTTTTATTGGTCTTCCGTTCTCTTTCCTGCCCTGCCTTAACTGTGGCTAAAGTTCCTGGCAGATCCTCTTCCACAGGGATGTTTCCCCTACATCAGCACATTTGGAACATAAGCACTAGGAAATGTACTCCTAAGCCACACAGACCTGTGTGCTCAAGTCTCACCCAGGAAGGCTCACTAAAGGAGTAGCTTCAGTCGATCTACCAGGTCAATTGGAACATCAGTCTGTTCATACAGAGCAAGAATAGTAGCAAATATGTGGAAGCTTTTTCATGAATTGATATTTCTGTCTGCAGATGCAGTGACTGTACAGGAAACTTAACTGCTTTTTGGATGAGGGGGAATTCCTTTTAACATCAGTGTCACACGACAGATTCTGGCAAATACTGTGCTTAACCCTGATGATGGTGTAGTTGTGCACAATTAATTTGGCTTCTTTACAAGAGAACATAGGTATAAGAACGAGCCATATTTATTGATTTGTTGTTGTAACACATGGAAACACAAAAGATCAGAAAGTGCTTTCATAGCTTTTATGTGCAGAATATTCTCAGTTAACACAGCACAGGTGCTATATCCTCTCAGACTTAGAATCACAGAAGGTCTTGGGTTGGAAAGGACCTTAAAGGCCGTGCAGTTCCAACCTAATTTTGTTGTCTCAGTTATAAAAACACATCAGCTAAACTGAGGCTCAAACATATTTTCCGACGGACACTTTTAGATCACTGATTCCGAATTTTTTCATTTCATCACTTGCCTAAAATGCAGTTTCTGTAACTGCCCCTCCTGACTGATTGCAGGTGCAGTCGGCAGCTCTGGACGAGATGTTTCAGCAAACCGAAGACATCACGTATCGATACCACAAGGCAGCCTTGCTGCTGGAGGGACTGACTAAAATACTGCAAGACCCTGCAGATATAGAAAACGTACACAAGTGTAAGTTCATGTTGAATACTGACAGTTACATGGAATTGATTGTAAAACGACACTGGCCATCACTTGTTTTGTCCCTCTGCAGATAAATCCAGCATCGAGCGAAGGCTTTCCGCACTCTGCTATAGCACAGTGGCTGTGTACGAGCAGTAGGAATATCCCGAGGACCAGATGGTGTGAACATAAGGGACCACATCAGTGATACTGCACTTTTTTCACTACAGCTTCATTGTTGTCCTTGTTCTGCCCCATGTGGAAGATGATTCTTAACATTTCTGTGGTGACTACCAAAGAAACAGCAGCATATTCAAAGAGGAGAAATTCCAAAAGTACACTTGCCTTACCGATCCAGCAGCTCCTTTTCCTTCCTAGCAACAGAATTTAAAAGAATCTCTCTTCACATTTCAAACTGATCCTTGTACGTGTGCTTTGAACTTGAATGATCAGGGTTTGTCTGGTTTTTTTTTTGTTTTTTCTTTTTCTTTCCTCATGAGGTTTTTAAGAGAGTGGATCCTTCTGTGTCAGGTACAAAAAGACACGTCCCTCAGAAGATTCCCTCGAGAGGTTTTTAAGCTGTCAGTAAAAATGTGGCTGAGTGAATTTGGGAAGCCCTAACCATGTGCAAGTGCTGCTTGAAGCTTTTGGGGCTAAGCTGCCTTGTTTTGGAGCTCACCTGTTGTAAACACGGCTCAGGTTGTGATATGAAGGGATGGAAAGAGCGCGCTCTGACGCGGGGGAAAGGTGGTGATGGAAGAAATTCTCTCCATCTGTGCAGAATCCCCAGGGGATTTTCAGCTGATGTGGATACGATTTGATGATCTTCTTCCAAAATATTTTGTTTTGCACTAATTTACTAAAGCAACTGTATATTCATTTTTGAAGAACTATATTAAAAAAAAAAAAATTAGAGAAAGAAGGCACAATGGACTTGGCTGAATTTCATTTCAGTGTACATAAAATTCTTTTCAGAATTTCAAATGTAGCTTCTAGAAGACTTTCAAACAAACTGTAAAAAAACTTGTATTCATGTGAACCTTTCCATTTTATACCTATTTGTCTAATACTTGAGTAACTACTGCTCTGGACTTTCTCAGTAATAGCAATGTTGAGTTGCTGGTTGTTTGCTTTTATATAGATTTGGTTGCATCTTTTGTTGTGCATGCGAAACGTGCATTAATGCCTGCAGTCTTTAGGGGTGTAATGACAGTTCTCTGTAGTTTGTTTCTCGGGCAGTATTACAATAAAATACTGTAAACTGAAAGGTTCTGCAAGGAACCATGCAAAAAAAAAAAAAAACAACAACAAAAAAAACAAACCAGAAAATAATGTTGCGGTTTGAGATGCTGATAACTTGATGTAGAGTCTCTACATAGAGTGTGTGAAAAATCAGGATTATTTTGTGTGCATTTTGGGGGAGAGGTGGGAAGCTTCATTTAGCCTTATAGGCGTTATCATTTCAAGCATCCCATGAGATCATCAGGTCAGCAATTTGCAAAGTATTTAGGCAGATCAGCTTCTCTGGAAATGGTTCCTATACTTTATTTTTGGGACTTTTTTGTTACTCAACTGCTTGAATACTTGAATAAACCATTCTCCAGGACAAAATCATTTTAATCCTCTTAAACACAGTGGTCTGAACTATTTGACAAAGTTGTACAGGGCTTACACATCAAAATATTGTTTCAGTGTTCGGATAACCATGTGTTTCCTTTACTTTGACAGAGTAATGTACTTTTTACCTTATTTATCTGTATGAAATTCCAACAGTTAATTTGAAAGTGTTTGTTTATATAATATTTGTATTTTTAGGTCTTTAATACGGTGTTTCTACCTCTCCTTTGTAATTGCATGCATTATTCTTGGAACTAGGTAATAACTCACTGAACTGTTGCGTAATAGCCTTTTTATTATGGCCTGTATAAATGTATATTAAGGTAAAAATAAATACTGACACTAGAAGTGTTTCTATGGTACAACTTGAGTTTCTGTGTCTCTGTAACCAGAGGTGTTCAATTCAGGAAGAACAGTCTGTACTTGGCTGGTTAAACCAGTTGCTGAATGTTCCCCTCCGCAGCTGGGAGCTGCCACCAGGGCAGGATGGGGCAGCATCCTTGATTCCCTTATCTCTGGGTAGCTCTGGCACAGAGTGTCCCCGAGTTTGTTTTCCCTGGCTTTAGGAAAACAATTTACCCTGCTGCTTTCTTTTTTGTGTTTTTTTTTGGTTTGTTTTGTTTTGTTTTTTTTTTTTTAACTTGGATTTGAAAACCAAAATGCTAAGTAGGATCCTGGGTAACAGCTGTATGTTCTTTCAACAAGGTGCTTATTTGTTGCCTCTAGCAAAGAGGAGCTGTCTGGGCTGCCAAAACAGCCTATGTAGAGCAAATTGACAACAAAACTGGCAGGAAGTTACAATTTCTATCCAGAGCTTACCAAAAATGGGCTTTGTTCGCCTTAGAGCTGATACCCTCTCCCCAGCTGAGTGGTGCCGTGGTAGCTGCTGGTGTGGCTGTTGTATTTCTTAGTTGTGCTATCAAAATTTTCCCAGTTTGTTATTGTGACTGGCGCATGAAGAGGATGAGGAAGGAGTGAGCAGGGAATGCTAATGACATGTCTCAACCCAAATCTAGGAACAAAGCCACAGCCTCAGTGCATGAGACGAGGAGATAGGCTGCTTTTCCCAGGAACTCACTGGTTTTTGTTGGTTTTCTTTTTTTTCCCCTCTCAGGATTCGAGCTCATTCTCCTTCCCCTCTTGCCAGCAAGACTCCAGCTGCACAAACAGGAGGAGAAGAAAAGGGCCATTCTTGCTGGCTGTTTTCAGGAGGAGGAGACCAATGTTCATGGCCTGTCTTTCTGCATAAACTCATTCCACAAAGATCCTGAAGCTGTCCTCTGTCTCCGGCTCCCCGCGCTGAACAGCAGGTGCTTGTTTTTACCAAATGCTTTTTTTTTTTCCCCCCAGCCTTTGAAAGATAGAACTTGAAAGGAGGTTATTTGACGTGCTTTTCTAGTTCAGCTCTCCAGCATCTCCTCAAGCTCCATGTTCTGCACTTGTTCCTCTCTCTCCATAGTGTATAACGTCAACTCAGGAATCTAAAACATATTTTGATTCAGACGCTCTCTTTATAAGCAAGTTGAACTCTCAGCCCTTCCTAGAGAATGAAATCTAGTTAATTTGACTTGGAACTAACAGGGTACAGGTTACTCCAAGAAGCATTTTTGCTGTGTCAGTTGTTCCTGGGACTTGCTGCCTTCTGCATAGTTCTTGCTACTTGCTTGTTACTTGCTCCATCCAGGTATTGCTGTGTCATCTCAGGGTTTGAGGCAATAACTTGTGACTCACCCTGTCATTGCTGTGCTCAGCTGCACCCAAAAGTGATGCTTCCTTTTTGTCTGGAGCAAGGAAAGCTGGATCCTGCTGCTCCCAGAGCTTGTTGAGGCTTGGAAATTCAGATAGGCTGGCTTGTGACCTGACTTGTGACCCACCTCCTTTTTGTTTCCTGTTTCCTCTCCTTTTTTTTTTCTTTTTTAATTTAAATTCTAAACCTTTGACTTTTTTGTCTGCTCTGAGCTCCGCTTGCTACTATCTTTTTTTGGCTGTCCAGGACACCTTTTAAGTCTTTAAGCAAATCTCCTTTTATCCTGAACTTCCCTGTCCGACCTGAGCCATAGGCCCTGGCTGTGGCTTTTTCCAGAGTGTGCCCCCATAGCTCCTCCTTTCTGCAGACGAGTGGAGTCTATCGGGGTAACCCCTCTCCTGAGGTCTCCAAGTCAGCTGGAGCCCGGTCGAACTAAGCCTTGGCACTGCTCCTTTGGACAAACACCTTTTCAATAGGCTTTTGTGCACGGCAGGCTCCCCCCTCCTCTCTGCCTGAAAGCAAACCGAGTGCCAGTGGGGCTGTTGAGTCTTGTTGCAGTCCTTGTGCCAATCATTCCATTGTTTCTTTGTGTCGCTTCTCACATTTTTCGTGGCCCCAGCTATGTCTACAATGCAGCCCACAGACCACGGCTCTGTAACGACACAGTATCTCCTTCTTGCCGCTCTGAGATCAGCCACAGCTTTCAAAACAAGTGATGCCATAAATGAACTGAGCTCTATTTATTCCTGTAGGTTCCTTAAAACCTCACCCTGTTGTTCATCTTCTGTGCCCGCTTTTATGCTCGAGTGCTGTTTGGGCTTTGTATCTGCCCATCTTGTGCCACTGGGCAGATTCTGTGACTTCTGGAAAACACTTGGAATTTGAGGCTAGGCAGATATCTAAGCAGAAATTGAGGATTGTCAGCCCAGCTGAAAACTTACAGTTCTGTGAGTGTGGTGTGCAAGCTAGACAAATATTTATTGATTAGCTGTGATTTTTGGTGGACTCTTGAAACCAAATACTGCACAGCTTATCTTCCAAACCAAAGTCCTTCTTCCCCTGGCTCTGATGGATGCTTTTGGGAGCAGGGCAAGGACCGGCACAAAAGGCTGCTCCCCAGGGCAGGGCAGGAGCCTGTCTCACTGCAGTTAATTGACTCCAAAAGGGGAGCAAGGGTTCCGAGGAAAGATGGGAGAGGGGAGTCTCGAGCTCAGCTTCTCAGTAAAACCTCTCTTGTTGCTGTAAGTGCAGCCCTGGGGATTAGAGCCCCCCCAGCCCTGCTCAGCTCCTGATTCCTGTGGAGTTCCATTATTTTCCCATAACTAGTTCCCTTTATTGTTTCTTAGTGACTGACTAAAAATAGAGAACAGTGCCAGCTGCCAGGCGTGGGGAGCACACTGCAGACCACGCGTCTCACCGGTGCTGTCTGGGGTACTCCTCCGTCTCACTCCAGATCCCACACTTCCCTGAAATCTCAGCTGCTCCAGGGAGACTCCACTACTATTTTGCAACACTTAAAACACCTTCAGCTTTGGTTCCTGTCCATAACTGGCTGAAAGTTGTCCCTGAAAAGAACCAAAAGGGACTGTGTCCCAGGATGCTGTCTCATTTCTGTGGAAGCGTGGCACAGCCCCAGCCTGCTGACCGCTGGGATAACTGGGAGCTGGGATGTTTGCTTCCCATGTGTGATGCCAAGCACAAGAAGAACTGTTGTGACATGAAAACCCTCAGGCTGAAGGGTGAGAATTTTACAAGCTCTGGAGAATGGCCGCTGTGGAAAATGTAGGTAAATATCCATCTCCCTGCTCCTGCTGACATCCTGGGCTGGTGCATTGCAGCGCTGTTTCCCCAGGTAATACTCACACTGAGAGCTCAGACTGTTACTCTGATTGCAGTAGCATTAATTCCTTATCTGATTTCTCTTGGACCTCCAGACAGCGTGGTGCCTGGACAGAGCTCTGACCTGCCCTGCAAGGATGCCGACAGGATCAAGGAGAGCATGTTTGCATCAAGTAATGCTCCTGCAAAGAATGTTCTACAGATTTCTTCAGTGCAACTCCGTCTTTCCATACAACGCCTGGAAGAACCCCATCAAGCCCAGCTGGTTTTTCTTTCCCATGTTGCCTTCTGCACACAAGTACTGGCAGTTGCTCATGTCGTCCTTCCCCACAGCTGGGTGTTTGCTGCTGAGATTTGTGCAACAGCTTGTGTTCACACTGAGCCACAGCCCAGGAGGTGTTAGGGAGGATAGCTGACCACAGTGGGTGTTTGGGGGGAGTTGTGGTTCAGCACAACTTGCTGAGCTAAAGGGCGCTCCCAGTCATTGTGAGCTGTGTTGATGTGGGAAAAGGAGATGAGACTTGTCAGGAGAAGGGGTGCTCCATTCCAGGAGCCCCAGCTCCTGGGCAGGAGCACCCAGCTGCCAGCCCTGTGTGTCAGAGGTGAGGTGGGCAAGGATTTTGTGAGGAAAAGCTCCAGCTGAGGAGCACTGGCACTAAATCCCCTGGTTAGAAGTAGCATGGCAATAAATGGCCTGGCACCAAAGGTAGCGTGTAACAACCTGTAAGTAATTTTTAAATAATCCCCGTGTGCTTCTTAGAACAAGTTGTGGCAGGTCTATTTTTAACTGGAATGCACCCAGCCTTGTCTCAGCTCCATTCTCTGCATATTTTTTGGCTCGTTTCCCATGCAAGTGCTGTATCAAGGTTAATTCGACTCTCCTGGCCGGGCAGCCTATACCTGCCGCTTTGCTTCGCCTCCCACAAAACACCACATTTGTCCGGCTCTCAGGAGGCTGGAAGGAAGGCAGGACCCAGCCGTAGGTGCAGCCGCTCCGATCAGGCCCCGGGGAGGGGACTCTGCCCTCCTCCCGCAGCGCTCTCCCGGCTCCACGCCCCGCAGCGTTTCACAACCGGCCCGGCAGCGCCCGATCCGCGTCCACCCCCCGCCCG
>VXAY01002465.1:350308-380123 GCA_013399855.1 Oxyruncus cristatus
TCCCCGAGGGGTGACATTATCCCCACGGGGTTCCCCCCCCCTCCTCGCTGGGCATCGCTCGGTGCGGGGGTGCGGGAAAAGACGCTGCCTGGAGCAACCCTGGGTTTTTCCTCCGTGACACTCCTGCGCGCCCACTAACGTTCGCTCCCCGAGCTCCTCGTCAAACTTTTCTAACTCGGCAATTATTTCAGGTTTCAGAGAGACGCGGCGGAATTAGGGCCGAACGCGCTGGAGCTGGGGCGGAGGGGCTGCGGGTGCGGGTTGGGAGCGTGGGGAGGCTCGTGGGGAATGGCAGAGGCTGTGTGCGGCAGGGAGGGCCCGCCGTGAGCTGGGTGTTGCTGTGTCTCCCCGCAGCCCTGAGCAGCCACAGAGAGGATGGAGAAGGTCGTGGGGCGGGCGAGAGCCGCCTTCAACTCGGGCCGCAGCCGCTCGCTGCAGTTCAGGATACAGCAGCTGAAGGCCCTGGAGCGGATGGTGCAGGAGAAGGAGAAGGAGATCCTGGCAGCCCTGCATGCGGATCTGCACAAGGTCTGGGTCAGGAAGTTTCTCCCATCAACCCTGCATGAACAGCAGCCACCCCGGAAGGCAAAGTGGAAGGCCAGGGGTTGGCTTTGCTGTGCCAAGTGGCTTTTGCTCATGTCCCCTTGGCTTCCACTGTGGCCTGCCACCATTTCTAAGAAGGAGGTAGTCTAAGGCAGGACTGCAAAGGCAGGCCCTGGCTGTCAGGTTTTGGCTTCTGTCTCACAGCCCCAGACTGAGCATCTTCTGCCAGGGATCCTTTGGGGCAGCACTGCCAGTGTCAGAGACTTTGAGTTTACCTTTTTTTCCCCACGGTGGGTGTGGGAGGTGGGTACCTTTGCCATATCCTCCCCAAGCATCCTGTCACTGCAGGGTGGACCCAATGCATACAGCCATGAGATCCTGGGCGTGCTGGGGGAGCTGGCCCTGGTCATGGAGAAGCTGCCGTCCTGGGCAGCCCCTCAGCCTGTGAAGAAGAACCTGATGACGATGAGGGACGAGGCCTATATCAACTTCGAGCCTCTGGGAGTGGTGCTGATCATTGGGGCCTGGAACTACCCCTTTGTCCTGGTCATGCAGCCTCTGATCGGGGCCATCGCAGCAGGTGGGGCCCATCCTTTGTGGGTGCTGTGGGTGGGTGCTGGGGGACAGGAGGGTGAGGGCTCAGGGGCCGTGCCGTGTCTGTCTTGTAGGCAATGCCGTGGTGGTGAAGCCGTCGGAGGTCAGTGAGAACACGGCTAAGCTGGTGGCTGATCTCCTCCCCCAGTACCTGGACCCGGTGAGTGTGCCCTGTGTCTGACATGACTGTCCTGGTCTGCTTCCAAAGGTTTCCTGTCAAAGGGTTCAAGTCAAATCAGTTGCCTGCTCTCTTTAAAGGAGCTTGAGCAGGAGGCACGGGGAAGGGTTGTATTACTCTTAAAAGTACAAAGGTGTGTTGACAAATTCTTCCCGTGTTTGTGTAACCTGATGTGCTTGCATTACATAATGCTGCTGCAGCATGCTGGTCTTTTTGACACTCATGACCATGTGTAGAGGTGTGTACGTACTTGGCCCTGCTGTAGCTGCTCTTTTGGAGCTGTGCTGGTAAGCAGAGGTTTGGTTGAACGCTGGCTGTGCCTGGCTCTGCCTGAGAACTGGGCACCATGGCAGCACATCCAGAGTTTTCGTGTCCTGCTGATCCACACTCGTAGTTGTTTCTCCTCCACTTGCCTGACTGTTCTGATATCCATTGCACTCTCTCACTGCGATACTGTTGCTTTGACAGCACAGGCCCCTGTGCGGTTTCCTCCAGAGAGTTAGTGCATTCTCTAGGGGGGAGGCAAGAGCAGAGGAAGGAGACAGCCTGTGGGAGAGCCCGACAGTATTTTGTGCCCTAAGTTTTAATGTGCAGGAGTCTGACTCAGCCCCGGCTTCAACCTATGTCTGCGTGGCACAAAGTGGGAGGTGAAACTTCATTTCAGGGGAAGGAGCAGAGCATGCCTCTGTTATCACTGTCTTTTGTCCAGATCCTAAAGCATCTCACAAATTATCCTACACTCCGCCATGTGCAGAGCTGCTGCCTTGATGTACGTGCTTTAAATCAAGTTAACTGCAAGGCTCTGGTTTGCCCCGCAGGAGCTCTACCCTGTGGTCACTGGAGGAGTTCCTGAGACCACAGAGCTGCTCACCCAGAGGTTTGATCACATCCTCTACACCGGCAACACCGCAGTGGGCAAAATTGTGATGGCAGCAGCTGCCAAGCACCTGACACCCGTCACCCTGGAGCTGGGTGGGAAGAGCCCCTGCTACATCGACAAGGACTGTGACCTGGCCGTCGCCTGCAGGTCAGGCCATTGCACCCCCCCAGCAGTGGGGCAGGGGGACATCTCTGTTCCAGTGTCCCCAGCTCAGGTGCTGTCGGCTGGGCTGTGGGATGTGGAAGGGAGTGACAGTGGAGAAACCAGCTGCCTTTCCTCTGCAGGCGAATAACATGGGGGAAGTACATGAACTGTGGGCAAACCTGCATCGCCCCAGACTACATCCTCTGTGACCCGTCCATCCAGAGCCAGGTGGTGGAGAACATCAAGGCAACTCTCCAGGTGAGGAGGGAGTCCCTTGTGCTGAGGGAGTTGTCCCCACTGCAGCCCAGGTCTGAGCTGCTGGAGCTGTGGCTGTTGGCAGGGGTGCTGAACCCTTGGTTTCTGCTGTGGCCTTTGTCAGGAATTCTACGGGGAGGACGTGAAGTCGTCTCCGGATTATGAAAGGATCGTCAACAAGCGTCACTTCAGGAGGGTCATGGGCTTGCTGGAAGGGCAGAAGATCGCTCACGGGGGAGAGAGTGATGAGGCCTCCTGCTTCATAGGTGCTTCTGGCCGCTGCTGGGGAGGGGAGGTGGTGGTGGGCGCCCTTTGGGGTCTGTGTGTCTGTGGCTCGCTTGGGTTACGTTGCACACAGGCAGTGCCATGAGGTGCTGTGATGGACCAGGTCCTTCTGTCCTGCTCACTCTGTTCTCGTCTTTGCTGCAGCACCGACCATCCTGACTGACGTTTCCCCGGATTCGAAGGTGATGGAGGAGGAAATCTTTGGACCTGTCCTGCCCATTGTGACGGTGAAGAGCGTGGAGGAAGCCATTGATTTCATCAACTCTCGGGAGAAGCCCCTTGCCTTGTACGTCTTCTCCAACAACAAGAAGGTGGGTCTGGGCTGTACCAGAGAAAATGAACATGATGACCTGTGGTCTTGTGGCTCCCTTCCCAGTATCCTCAGTTACATGGCCTGATCTCTTCTGGGCCTTGGTAATGATTTGTTTATTCTGTTTTCTTTTGCTAGTTAATCAAAAGAGTCATCTCGGAAACCTCCAGTGGGGGTGTGACTGGAAATGATGTCATTATGCATTTCTTTCTCTCAACCTTGCCCTTTGGTGGTGTTGGTAAGTTACTGCAGCTTCTTAAGCATTGGGACTTGCCACACTGTGTGACCCAGGGAGCAGCCCATGGTAGCCCTGTGCCTGTTGCAGCCCAAGGGTCTCTGTGCATCGTATCCTGATAATAATAACAAATTCTGGGAGTGCATTAGGGCAGGGACCAGAAAGAGGAAAAACCTTTGGGTGTATTTTCGGAAAGACTAAAGCATTTAGTGCAGACTGGTGTGAAAGATGCATTAGAAACACTGGCTGCAATCAGAGGGTTTAGCAGTAATTAGCAGGTGGAAGGGGTAGGACTTTAGCTTGGGGGGAATTGGAACAGGTTATGGTTGAGCACAGATGGACATCTTAGAGGTTGAGAAGTGCTGTGGAGAGGAAGGGTCAGTTGTCCTCAAGTGGGCAAAGGTTTGTCCAGGCTGAACCTGCCTGGCTTGTGTCCCTCAGGTCACAGTGGGATGGGCGCCTACCACGGCAAGCACAGCTTCGAGACCTTCTCCCACCGCCGCGCCTGCTTGATCAAGGACCTGAAGATGGAGAGCACCAACAAAATACGGTACCCACCTGTGAGCCAGAAGAAGGTAGATTGGACCAAGTTCATCCTCCTGAAGCGCTTCAGCAGGAGCCGAATTGGACTGGCCGTCCTGGCCCTGCTGGGGGTGGTGGCAGCGGTGATGATGAAGGTGAGTTTTGGGTCTCTTTGGGTCCAAGTGGGTGCATGTGCAATTCTCCTCATCTTCTGCAGGTTCACTCTTTGCAACTGCAGCCCTTCCTTAGAGCCTGGCCTCTTTTTCTCTCTTGAGATTTCTTGTATCTGTCCCACCTCTAATTACCAAGATCTGGTTCTCACTCTTGCCAGTGGTCTGTAGAATAGGACTGTCCCCAGAGAGATCTCCCGGGCTGCTGTACTACTTGTTGCACTGCTCTGGTAGGTGACACCCGTGGGATGCTCCCTCCAGAGGCAGAGGCTGGTGGTTCTGGACAGGTTAGGAGAGGTTTCAACTCCAGGGTTTCCTTCAGCAGCATTTGAGCTGCTCCACAGCCCTGACAGCTGCTGCAGTTTGTGCCATGGCACCCTGGGAAGGGCAGCTGAATCCCAAAGCCTGGGTCTGCAACGAGCTCTTGTTCCTCGTCCAGTTTCAGCCCCTGCCTGACCTCAGCTCAATTACTCCCATTTCCTCCCTTGTTTCCAGCTGGGTAGTGCGGAAGGGTGGGATGTCCTCCCCTCTCTGCAGGAGGCAGGGGCCTGCTGGTGCTGGCTGGAGGCCTGGAGATGCCTCCTGAGGTGAAGGAGCAAGATCTAAATCTCTAGGTGTGATCACTGTTGGTTCTCTGTGTCTGGCAAACCAGGTACCGCGGTGCCTTCACTGGCTCCTCCTCACAAGGCTCAGCTGTGCATCCATGGGGTTTAGTGAACTTAAGGGAGCAGCCCAAGGGGACAGGAGGTGGCAGGGTGGATCAGGACTTTGCCCTTCAGTCTGTGTTGTTACTGCAGTGAGGAGACGTGCAGAAGCCCAACAAGCCAGGAAAATAACCTGCCCACGTATTCCAGGAGGAGACGCAAAAGCCAGAGAACTGGCTCAGGCTTTGAGGCACCGGCCAGGGGGGCAGGCCCTGTCTAGGTCAATGAGGGGGGAAACTCACAGCATCTTGAAATCATTTGGGTTTCTCAGAACCGCCAGTCTGTGCTGAAGAGAAAAGCCCTCTTGATTGTGCTGGCTGTGCAGAGGCTGGGCTGGCCCAGCGGGTGGTAAGGAGGAGCAGGTTTCAGAGCACTGCTGTGGCTGTCACAGTGAGGTAGGAGCCTTTTTCTTCTCCCGTGTTGTAGACCTAGTTTGAGATCGGGGAGAGCTTTGTACAGTGGTGAATGTGGGGCTTGGAGAAAGCTCCCCGAGAGCCAGAGCGCGATGCTTTCGCTGGCAGTGCATGGAGCTCGTCCGGCATCCAGGAAAACCGTCCAGTGCATGCGGAGGGGCAGGAGGCAGGCGAGCTGCGCCCTGCGGGAGTCACCGAGTGCCGAGGCTTTGCTTCAGGCTGTTCTAGAAAGGGAGTTGGTTTTGTCTCACGAACCCTTCACAGGACCTTGGTGTTGTTTTGCTCTCACAGGTGGTTTACTGGTGAAGAGGAGAAGGCCCCGCGTGCCAGCCGTACTCCGGGTGCTCGCTTTGTCTCTGTTTCCTTAAGCTGGGAAGTCATTGTTTTCTTTTGTTCTGGGTGATTGCAGTGAGCTGTCGAGCACACAGAGTAGCCTTAGAGAGGCACTAACAACAAGAAGGCTCAGACTCCTGTTTGCTAAAAAGCCATGCTGGAACAGAGGGACCAGAGGGGACAAGCTCTCCGGAGGAGGACTGCAGAGCAAGACATTCCAGTCCCTGTCTCCACCCCGTGCCATGCAGAGTGCTGCTTCCAGGGGCACACCAGACCACTTGCCTTCCTTCAGTGACCAACAGGAGCTTCAGTTTCAGCAATCCTTGGGCTGACAAGTGTTTTCCCTGCAGTTTTTGGGATGGGCTCTCTCCTGTTGTGCCCTGAACACCCTCCCTCTTGGTGACAAGTCTGAGACAGGCCCTGCTGGCTGATGCATTTGACCAAGAGTGATGGTTGTGAATAAACCCACTGAGGTTCCCCTTGACATGGGAGGTGAAATATTCATGGAGCTCTGCAAATTGGAATTACCCACAGCTGGTCAGGGGATGCAGGCTGGTGCCCTTTTGGGGCTCTGGGTTTCACCATGTGGCTGTAACAATTATTTAACTGTTAGAAAATTACAGAGGTGGTACCTGCACCGCCTGTATTGTGCTGATGAGTGTCTTGTGCTCGTGCAGAACAACTTCCAGGCCTGTTTAGAGAAGTGGGAATGACAAAGTACCTTGTGGGTTTGCTCAGCTCCGTGCAGCCGCTCCCTTGTTCCCAGTGGGATGGGGAAGACAATCAGAGGAGTGAAAGTGAGAAAACTTGTATTTTGAGAGAAGGATAGTTTAGTAGGTGATGTGAAAGCTGGGAATGCAGGCAAATTAAGGCCAATTGAGGAATCTGTTCATTAATTCCCCTTATCAGGCAGGTGTTCAGCCATCACTGGGAAAGCAGGGTGTCATCACACCTGGTGGTGACTTGGGAAGACAAATGCCATCATTGCCAATGTCACAAATCCAAAACAGCACCATCCTACTATGAAGAAACTTCCTGACTATGACAAAAATTAACTCCACCCCAGCCAAAGCCAGTACAAAGCTGTTGCTGGTTGGATTCCTCCAAGGGAAAACAATTATTGAAAGAGTGTGTGCTCCTTCGTGTTTGAGCTTCTGGGGCTGCTGTAATCTTGCAATGGGGGATAATGTGGGACTTGTTCCAGCTTGGAGGGAGGATGCTGAAGGAATTGAATGTGGAAGAGCCTTAGAAATATTAATGTCAAAATAAGGCAAATTAAAAAAATTATTACTAAATGCAATTAATATAGAGTAGAAAATTATATTTACTGTGCAATAAGTGGGATTTCTTCGTGGCTGGTGAAAATCCATGTGCTAAGCCTTTTTGATGGTATATTTTGCAAGTACTAAATAAACACCGAGAATTTAAGTAATAAACCGAATGTGGTAAGTCCCTTGGAGTCTCCTGAGGAATCCTGCTCATCCTCTGCCACTCCCAGCTCCGGCCATGGCTTGGCCAAGCGTGACACGTGTGTTGTGAGGTGTCTGTGCCCCTGTTCAGGGGGGACACGTTCCCGGCACAGCGACCTCTCTGCTCACGGGGAAGGGTCCCCCAGAGCTCTGGCAGGCACTGAAGAGGTGCCTGGAGCCAGGCAGCGCGTGGGGTGAGCTGGGGCTGGGCTGCTTCTCCATCCCTGGGTTGCCTCCCATCTGCAGGCAGGGCCTGCTGGTTGGGCTCTGTTCAGATGCCGTGTCTGCATGTGTTGGCTCCCAGCAGCAGCTGTGGCACGTGGAAGGCGCTTCCCCGGCCTCGTGCGCCCAACGTGGGCAAAGCCACGTGGTCTCTCGCAATCCCTGAGTCACTGCCCCGGCTGGACGGGACGATCCAGGGCTTGTGTGTTCACAGCCGAGGACGGAGCTGGGTAAAGGGCATCTTGTATCCAGCAAGAGCCCTGGGCCCGGGCCAGCTGCCCGCTCGTGGGAGGAGAGATCGCTCCGAGCCATGGCAGGGGCAGGGCTTGTGCCTGCTTGCACTCACTGCGGGACACTGGTGGAGAGAGAAGCTTCTCTGAAGGTAACTTTCTCTTTTTCTTCGTTTTTTAATGAGTCATTTGCTTTCCTGGACTGGACCAGGGCTGTGTCAGGCAGCTGTGGCAGCAGGCTGAGAAGGGCAGATTTTAATTGTTGTCAGGGAACCTTGATGTCTTATTTGTTCGGGCAGGGATGCAAGCAGATCCTGGCTGAAAAGTGCTGCTCCTGGTAGGCTGGATGAAACCTTTTGTCATGTTTTGCAAAGACGTGGAAGGGCCTTGTAGTTATGGGGAAGTTGAGTGCAGGCTGGCTCCGGGCACACAGCTCTGCTTCCAGCCAGCTGCCCACCCAGGCCATGGTCATCTCAGTGTTTTGGTTCCTTGGGAAGCAGCCCTGCCAGTGGAGGGTGGAGTGGCTGGTGGGTTTGAGGGTATCCCCTAGCTGGGAGAAAGCAGGCACAGAGCAGATTGCTGTGGGAGGTGCCGTGCGTTGTTCCCTGCGCAAGTAGAACAGGGCTTGGAGGGTGTGGGCACTGAGCGATCGACCTGGGGGCAGGAGCTCCTCTCCAAGGAGGAGACGTTCTCCCAGCCTTGCTCCAGCTGGGACATCTCATGGTGGTGGCCCCACATTAAGTGTTCCTGCTGAGCAGCCCTCGATGGCCCCGCGGTGAGCTGGGTGTTGCTGTGTCTCCCCGCAGCCCTGAGCAGCCATGGAGAGGACACAGCACGTCGTTGCGCGGGCGAGAGCCGCCTTCACCTCGGGCCGCAGCCGCTCGCTGGAGTTCAGGATACAGCAGCTGAAGGCCCTGGAGCGGATGGTGCAGGAGAAGGAGAAGCAGATCCTGGCAGCCCTCCATGCGGATCTGCACAAGGTCTGGGTGGGCAGGGGGACACTCCCTTCTGCGCAGAGAGAGGGCAGCCCTGAGGAAAGCAGGAAGGCCAAGGGCTGCCTTGGCCACGACTGATGGTTTCTGTCCTGTCCCCCACCATGGAGTGTGACTTCGCTCTGACCCTCCAGGCTGCCACGGTGGGTGTGGGAGGTGGGTACCTTTGCCATATCCTCCCCCAGTTCCCCCTTGTTGCAGAGTGGGCCCAATGCGTACAGCCATGAGATCCTGGGCGTGCTGGGGGAGCTGGCCCTGGTCATGGAGAAGCTGCCGTCCTGGGCAGCCCCTCAGCCTGTGAAGAAGAACCTGATGACGATGAGGGACGAGGCCTATATCAACTTCGAGCCTCTGGGAGTGGTGCTGATCATTGGGGCCTGGAACTACCCCTTTGTCCTGGTCATGCAGCCTCTGATCGGGGCCATCGCAGCAGGTGGGGCCCATCCTTTGTGGGTGCTGTGGGTGGGTGCTGTGCTGGGGGAGAGGAGGGTGAGGGCTCAGGGGCCGTGCCGTGTCTGTCTTGTAGGCAATGCCGTGGTGGTGAAGCCGTCGGAGGTCAGTGAGAACACGGCTAAGCTGGTGGCTGATCTCCTCCCCCAGTACCTGGACCAGGTGAGTGTGGACCCATGTTGGTCCCCAGGTTTCTCTGTGCCATAATGATGCGCTGGGTTGGGGTGACGCTGACACCCTTGCCCTGCAGGAGCTCTACCCCGTGGTCACTGGAGGAGTTCCTGAGACCACAGAGCTGCTCACCCAGAGGTTTGATCACATCCTCTACACCGGCAACTCCGCAGTGGGCAAAATTGTGATGGCAGCAGCTGCCAAGCACCTGACACCCGTCACCCTGGAGCTGGGTGGGAAGAGCCCCTGCTACATCGACAAGGACTGTGACCTGGCCGTCGCCTGCAGGTCAGGCCATTGCACCCCCCCAGCAGTGGGGCAGGGGGACATCTCTGTTCCAGTGTCCCCAGCTCAGGTGCTGTCGGCTGGGCTGTGGGATGTGGAAGGGAGTGACAGTGGAGAAACCAGCTGCCTTTCCTCTGCAGGCGAATAACATGGGGGAAGTACATGAACTGTGGGCAAACCTGCATCGCCCCAGACTACATCCTCTGTGACCCGTCCATCCAGAGCCAGGTGGTGGAGAACATCAAGGCAACTCTCCAGGTGAGGAGGGAGTCCCTTGTGCTGAGGGAGTTGTCCCCACTGCAGCCCAGGTCTGAGCTGCTGGAGCTGTGGCTGTTGGCAGGGGTGCTGAACCCTTGGTTTCTGCTGTGGCCTTTGTCAGGAATTCTACGGGGAGGACGTGAAGTCGTCTCCGGATTATGAAAGGATCGTCAACAAGCGTCACTTCAGGAGGGTCATGGGCTTGCTGGAAGGGCAGAAGATCGCTCACGGGGGAGAGAGTGATGAGGCCTCCTGCTTCATAGGTGCTTCTGGCCGCTGCTGGGGAGGGGAGGTGGTGGTGGGCGCCCTTTGGGGTCTGTGTGTCTGTGGCTCGCTTGGGTTACGTTGCACACAGGCAGTGCCATGAGGTGCTGTGATGGACCAGGTCCTTCTGTCCTGCTCACTCTGTTCTCGTCTTTGCTGCAGCACCGACCATCCTGACTGACGTTTCCCCGGATTCGAAGGTGATGGAGGAGGAAATCTTTGGACCTGTCCTGCCCATTGTGACGGTGAAGAGCGTGGAGGAAGCCATTGATTTCATCAACTCTCGGGAGAAGCCCCTTGCCTTGTACGTCTTCTCCAACAACAAGAAGGTGGGTTTGGGCAGCGGTGCCTCAGTTGTACCCTGAACTTGGCTGGTCCCAGAGACGACTTCCTGCAGGGTCCACATCAGCGTTTGGCTCACAGGGGCCATGAGTGTCCCCAGAGCTGCTGAAGGGCTCTGGGTTTAGTCCTCTCCCCGTCTGTTCAGCTGGCTGCCCACGCGGGTGGGTGCTGGCTCCTGGCATGTCTCCTGCCCTTGCTCCGGGTTCTGTTGTGCCAGTTCAGGAATTCAGGACAGGGCTTTGACCTGGCACAACAGCCCCAGGTGGTTTGTGTGGGAGGGCTGAGCAGCACCCCAGGCTCTGGGTGGATGCACCTCTGCCTCTGACCTGTCCCACTGAGATGGAGCCTTTTGAGGTCATGGCTGTTCCAGCCGGGCAGATCTTGTGCTTGAGTGATGTAAACTGGCCTCTGCTGTGGAACAAGGCACAGACTGTGCCCTGCACAAAGTGGGATGGAAGCACCAGCTTGAACCCTTCCTGCTCTGGGACGTGGTGTTGTGTCCCATCTTGATTTCCACTTGTTCTGTGCCATCTCCCATTCTGGGCAGCTGATCAGACGGGTGATATCAGAGACCTCCAGTGGTGGCTTGACAGGCAATGACGTCCTCATGCACTCCGTGGTTCCAGGTCTGCCCTTCGGTGGTGTGGGTGAGTCCCTGGTCCACCCCCTGCCCCTGGATTCAGTCTCCCAGCTACATCCTCTGACCCATGTGCTGTTGTGGCCCTTTGGCAGCTCAGGAACTTTCGGCTGCATTTTCCCCATTCATGTTATTTTCTGTGGGTATTTTTCTGTTATTTTCTCTTCATAAAAAGACTCATCTGTGTTTTGGGTTTTAGGCCTCCCAGTGAGAGAGGAAAACCCTCTGGCACATACATGAGCTCTGGTTCTCCTGTGCTGGGGAGTGGGATGAAGTTGCCCGTGGCTGAGTGGCTAGCTGAGTTTCCACAGTCACTGTCAGGGTCATGTGGCAGGGACAACCTGGCTGTAGGCAGAGGGCTGAGGTCTTGCTTGTTGCTGGTGACAGGGTGCTGAATGTCCTCTTCACGTCCCGCTCCTTGAAATCATAGATTCAGTCCCTCCTGTCACCGACCCCTGTGAAAATTCTGTGGGAGAATCAGGACAGCCCTGGGAGGGTTGAGAACTGGTGCCATGAACCTTTCAAGGGTAGGTGCAAACAACCAGCCTGAGCAGCAGTTCAAGACAGTGACCAGGTCCTCACCTATTTCTGGGTAGTTAATAAAGCTGCTCTTTGCTTCTGTGCCCTGGGGGAGCAGAGTAGCTGCTCCAGGTGTGAGAAGCAGCATGACCAAGTTTTCCCTGTGTCCTGGGGGCTGTCAAACAGAATTTAAGAAACACAGGTGTCTCTGTGCATGGTGTGACCTACCTGGGTTGTGTCCCTCAGGTAACAGCGGGATGGGAGCCTACCATGGCAGGTACAGCTTCGAGACCTTCTCCCACCGCCGCGCCTGCTTGATCAAGGACCTGAAGATGGAGGTTGTGAACAAACTGCGGTACCCTCCTGGCAGCCAGGAGAAGGTGGATTTGGCCAAGTTCTTCCTCCTGAAGCGTTGTAACCACAGCCGAGTGGGACAGTTGATCTCGGCCCTGCTGGGGGCTGTGAAAGCAGCGATGGCAAAGGTGGGCCTTGGGTCTGCGTGTCTGTCCGTGTGAGCGTGTGCTCCCAGCTCTGTCCCCTGAGCCCCACCTGCCCTCAGCCTCCACGGCCACGTTCCCTCGGGCTCTGTTCCCTCCCTGGGGGACTCAACCCTGGTTTTGTGCCTTTCCAGATATTCTTCCCCTGACGAGAGGGGTGATGGGCAGTCGGCAGCTTTCCAGCCCCAGAACCCACCACTCGCTCGCTGCAGTCCTAGTGCTGAACTTTCCTCTGCTGCAATTTCATTTCTTCCAAGGCAGCCAACACGCTGAAGAGGTAGAAGACAACAAAAAGTACCTAAAGCACAGAGTCCAAGCTGAAGCCTCCAGCTCCTGCTGCAGCAGGAATTTATCGACCTAGGCCATGGGTCATGCCTGAGCAGTGAGTGGCAGATGGAAGGGAACAGCATCCACCCTGCTTTGTAAACAGGAGCTTATCTAAAAACTCTTGGGAATGGGGGCGTGTTTGTCACCAGGGTACCTAAACAAAGCCAGTTGTTACTGAGCCTGTTATCTACTTAATGCCTGCCTGATTCCCATAGGAAGCTAGCTCATTACAGCAATAAGCCTAACAAACTGTGGGTGTCCCTGCAGGGAACAGTCCGGGCTGCTTGTCCCCAGAGCAGGGGGAAGGAGCCTGGAAAAACCTGCAGCATTTATGGGACTCATGGTCGAGTGGGTGATGCTCGTTGCAGGGAAATCACCCTTAGCCATCTTTGCATCTGTGCAAAGGCCACCTGAGTGACAGCAAAGGCTCTCTGAGCAGCAGCCACACTGTCCCAAGGACTTGAGGAGTGCCAGGGACCAACAATTGCACTGCTGCTGCACTGCTTTTGGGGCTGCTGGGGCTTTGCTGCAACCAAAGTGCCAGATCTGGGACATCCTTGGCCAGAGCAGCAGAGCAGCCAGCCACCTCATCTATAACTGAATTTCAGGTTTTTATAGTTTTTTGGGTAGTCTTTCACCTCCAAGCTTGTAACTGAGAGCTGACCTTGACCCTTGCTGAATAAAACCTTTGTTTTACTGCGAAGGCCACCTGGGACAGGGCAAGACCCACATGTGCAGCCCCCAGCATTGGATGCTCCCTGCTTTGACCCCAGCCCGCCCTCAGCCTCCACCCAAAGGAGCCAGCCCGACTCCAGCTGGGTTTATTCTTTATTGGGCCTTTGTCACGGAGCAGCCGTGTGAGCTGGGCTGTGCTCAGCTCTGGTTGGCTCTGAGCATGGGCTGGAGGGGGTCACCCACACGCTCAGTGTGTGTCAGGAAGCCCAGAGCAGCATTTTGGGTGTTGGAGCAGCCACAGGGCCCGTTCCCGAGCAATGTCTGAGCAGACGCTGCCAAACGCTGTCGGTGGCCCTTTCACTCCTGTGAGACAGGCCAACGCTGAATTCTCTTGCTGGCTGGTCCGTGCTTTTAACATCTGTCCATCAGGAGGGGCTTTCCACCACAAAAACAAGTCCCCAGAGTCCCTGGTGTGAGTCAGTGGTTGCTGGTCATCAGTTTTACAGCGATGCCGAGCGCGAGCACAGCGACGGCTGCAACCACCGCCAGCCCACGCCGGATGATCAGCCCCTTGGTGACCACGGGGGTGGCCCGGGAGGCGACGGTAGAAGTGGCTTCCTGGAGCTCCAGCTGGTGCGTCGAGCCCTCCCTCCTGGTGATGCCCGTGAGCACGACGTCGCTCTGCACCTCCACTCCCGCTGCAAGGAGAACGGGACAGCGTCTCTGGGGGGCTTCGGGGAGGTTGAGGGGTTTCGTGGGAGGGTTTTGTCAGAGGGCTGAAAGCACGTTACAAACAGCCCAGAGTGTGGAGATCTCCAGCTTTTTAACAGAGCTTTGGTAGGACCTGGTGTCTGCAGGGTGAGAACTGCCCAGGGTGCCCAGAGGTCGCCCCTCCACCAGCCTCCTGCACCCTCCCCAGCCCGCACTTGTGATTACTGTGCTCCCAGTAACCGAGGGCATCACCAGCACTGCACTGCACCCCCCTTTTGTGGGCTTGTTCCTGGCTTATGTGAATCCCTGGGGACACTTCCCGGACCCAAACCCTGCACTGCACACAGTGCCCAGCTCCCCCATCCCACCGTGCCCAGCTCCTGGCCGTACCAACGCTCCCCAACACCGCTCTGGCAGGGAGGTAGGTGTGGGGCTGGGGGGCTGATCCCACATCAGGAGGAAGATCCTTGCAGGAGGGTTCAGGGCCCAGGTTTGGCTCCTCAGGTGGTGGCTGGGTCACTCCTGCACGGCGCTGAGCCTGGGGAGGGAACGTGCTGGGTTTAGGCGGCGGCACAGGGTGCGGGGAATCCCCACGGAGCAAAGCCGGTGTGTTGCCTCTCATGGAGTTCAGCTCCAGGGAGACCCCAGAGCTGTTGGGGCACAAGGTGATGCTCAGGGCTGAAGTGCTGAGTGCTCTGTGCTTCATGTCCCCTAGCCAAGGGTGGTACCAGGTGGTGGCGGGAGGTGCAGAGGGAGACCTTGAGGCCACTGAGTGCATGTGTGGGAGGGAGCTGAACACAGGGGTGTGAGTCACGGGAGCACTGGGTTTAGCTCGGGGCACTGAAGGACAGTGCAGGCCATGAGATTGAGCCTGTGCTGCTGTCTCACCCCAGTGCAATCACAGCCAAAGCACTGAGGACCCTCCTGCTGGCAGGGCACGGCTCTGGCAGCGCCTGGATTACCTTCTCGGCTGCTTTCTTCCAGTCCATGCGGGAGATGTAGATGAGGAAGCAGGTGCAGAGGATGAAGACGCAGACGAGCATGCTGAGCCACAGGCCTGCAGAGGGCACGCCAGCGTCAGCCGGGGCAAACCCAGCGGAGGCAGCATCTCGGGACAGCAGGTCAAGGACAGGGATGGCACCAAGGTCAGCAGGGACACAGGGGTGGGGTGGTCATGGGTGCCTGCTGCGGGGCTGCCTGGCACAGCTGGCAGCAGTTACTTCTTCCCGGTACGAGTAAAAGCTCTCAGCAGTTGCAGGGGCCTGCCCAGCCCAGCCCAGTGCGCCCTGTCCCCAGGCAGGGTCATGGTGAGCCATCAGTGGAGCTGGGGGCAGCTGCAGGTACCCGTGGGGGATTTGGGGGTGTTGCAGAGCTGCGTGCCGGGGGGTCAGTACCTATGACGCCGATCTTGGCCACGAAGAGCAGCACAGCTGCCAGGGGCATGCCCACACCGTAGTAGCACACGGCATTGAGGATGGCTCCGAATTTCTGCTTCCCGATGCCTCTGAGCACCCCCCCACAGGCACCCTGCAGGGAGAGGGAGAGGGGCTGGGGCAGGGACTGCCAACTCGGCCAAATTCAGGGCTCTGCTGCTGCCTGGAGATGAACCAGCTCCCCGCCTCTGCCCATTACTTCTGTGTCCCTGCCCAGTCCTGTGGGTCACCATCTTTTTATACACTCTGTATTTTCTAGGGGATGATCCTGGGATCCCTGCAGGGTCCTGGTGTGGGCACCAGTGCTCACCTGCAGCCTGAGGGACCCTCGACCCAGTGACCCACGATGCTACTGCTCAGCACCGAGGTCCCCTATGGAGAACAGCAGCATTCCCTAGGACTTACAGTCATGGCTTCAAACAAGTGGAAGACAACGTAGACAGGCATGACCCACGCCACCAAGTCGACGATCTCCCTGGGGACAGAGAAAAGGCAATGATCACCTTTGGGAACTGACCTCCGTGCACCAAGGCCAGGAGCCGGGGGCACTCACTTCTCCTGGGTGAAGATGTACCCCAGCACGTTCTTCGTGGAGGCTAAAATGATCCCCACAGCTATGCAGAACGCCCCTGGAAACAGAGCAAAGTGCTGAGCCCAGCCTGGCCACGGTGCAGAGCTGCTGAAGGGAGAGAGCAGTGGGAGAAGTGGCAGGCAGAGGACTTCAAATGCTCCCTGCCCCTGCTCTGCCTGGAAGGAGCCCAGAGGCAGAGGCTTCCCAGCATGTTGTGGACTGACCTGTGCAGAGCAGGCTGGTGGTGGAGGATCTCTTGGCCATCTCGAAGTCTCCAGCGCCCAGAGCATTCCCCACCTGCACACTGGCAGCTGTGCCGAGCCCCAGGGGGATCTGCAACCACAGGGCTGAGGCTCATGTGTGTGTCTGGATAACTGGGCTGTCATACTGACAGTGGGGTAACGACCCAGCAGAGGGGGATGGAGTTTGGGATTTGATTTGAGGCATCTCTGTAGGAGGGATAGGTAGGAGCAGGGAGAGGCTTAAGTGCAGAGGGGGAAGATGGAGGTTTGCTGGAGCTGATTTTTGCTGGGTGGCTGTCTCAGGACAGTCCCCGTGCAGCCTTGATCTGTAATAACAACCCCAGTCCTTACCATGAAAGCAACAACAGACACCTCATAGATGATGGACTGGGCAGAGAGTTCAACAACGCTCAGCAGGCCTAGGGGAGAGACAGGGAGGAAGGGGGTCAGTGCTGGCTGTGGGTGCCCAGGAGAGAGCTGCTCTCAGCCCCTGCAGCTGCTGCAGGCGCTGCTCTGAGTCATCCTCTGGCAGCTCCCCTCTCCACTGACCGATCAAGAAGCTCCCGATCTCGTAGGTCCACCACTCAATGCACATCATGAGCATGCTGGGGATGGCCAGGGAGGTGAAGCTGTCCCATTCCAGTAGGCACTCGCTGGACCAGCCTGCCGAGAGGAGAAACATCGCCTGATGGATGACCCGACTGGACACATGTTACATCCTGGAGAGCACCTGAGGCAGCTAGAGGTGCCATTCCTGTTCACACCCACGGGGGCAATGCTCCTCAGCTCCACAGGACCTCCAGCAGCAGAGCTGCACTTACATGCTCTCTGATGTCCTGTGGGCCACAGGGCAGTGCAGCCCTCAGCCCGCCCCTTCCAGAGCAGAGTGTCTAAGGACAACCTCGTGCCTACGTCTGTGTTCATCCGGCTTTGGGGCTGAACCCTTCAAAGCCTCAGCAGGAGGTTTCATTTCTCCAGAATTAATGTTTAGTGCCCGGCACGGACCCTGCCAGCGCTCGTGCATGACGTGCTGCCACCGAGGCAGCTCCGTGGTACCCGGGGCGCGTGGGGCCGGGTTAATGTTTCACCGTCGGGACAAACGGAGTTTGTCTTCTGTTAAGAACGCTTGATAGAAGTGGTGGAAGTTTTACGGACACTCAGGTAAAGCGTGAAATCAGAGGGAGCGTGGGGGATGCCCTCACCTCCCCAGGTCTTCACGTGGAGTTTCCTGCCTATGATGTACAGGAACAAGAAAATGGCTTGCGAGTACTGAGCAACGGTGTTGGACCAGGCAGAGCCCCTGCAGAGGGAGTGAGAAAGGTCATCTCCACCCTGCTCGCGCCTCCCTGGCCTCGGGGTGCTGCAGGACGCCACGGCCCTCCGAGCAGCAGATGCTCGGCGTTCCCCTGCCGTCGCCAGGTGCCGCGTTGCCCCCTCCCCGGGACACAGGTGCCCCCTCCCCGGGACACAGGTGCCCCCTCCCCGGGACACAGGTGTCCCCTCCCCGGGACACAGGTGTGACTCACGTGATGCCGAAGTGGAGCACGTAGAGGAAGATGCAGTTTGCAGCCACGTTGACGACGTTGCCAATGACCCCGCTCAGCACCAGCGGCCACATGATCATCTGCAAAGGAGGGGAGACGGGGCTGCGGTGGTGCCTTCACAAAGGCTCCGGGAGGGAGGTGAGAAGGTCCCCACCAGCCCCCACCCTGGGCTCAGCGCCTTTCCCAGACAAAGAATGAACTTCCAGCGATGTCGCCTGCTTGGAAAATGAATGTGTTGGAAGCAAACCCCTGACGCGGGGAAGCATGAAGGGAGGTGGGTGGATACGCCTGGCTGTGGGGTGGGGTGATCTACAGGGTCAGAGCTGCTTTGGGGCACCTGGGCAGTGGTGGGGACAAATGCTGCCTCGTCACCGGGAATGGTGAGTGTGGAAACCCCTGGGTTCGTGGTGGAAGGGAGCCCTGAGCCAGGGCTGACCCTTCATGGGCGTGAGGACTTCAGGACCTACCTGGTTCTGCAGGTATCTTGCCTCCAGGTTATACAGAAAAACTGCCTGCAAAGGAAATTGGTGGATGAGATGAGCCAGTGCTGGGCAGTAGGAGCAGGATGGCACCCAGGGGGCCCACAGGGACTCACCGGGAGAGCAGGGACAAACGCCATCACGTAGCGCTGGGTTAACCTGGGGGCACACAGAGGCAGGGTTAGGGAGGGGCAGGGCCATGGCCTCCCTCCTCTCAGCCCCACCGTGCTGGGGAGGGACAAGGGGCCATGGGACCACCTGACCTGGAGACCTCGGGGTCCTGCCGGATGAGGAGCATGAGCTGCTCGATGTTGATGAGGATGGCACAGCAAGGGAAGCAGCAGAGGAGGATGATGATGGTGGCACGCTGCAGGATCACCCCCACCCGCAGCAGGTTCTTGCTGCCATAGGTCTGCAGGGTGAGGGGGCAGTGGTGAAGTCAGCTGGTGCTGGGGGAGAGGGACCCCACAGAGCGTGGAGCAGCCCTGACCACCCTGAAGACCGCCCAGGAAGGATTTGGAGCGTGGATCTCCCTGCCATGGGATTGCTACCCAGGGACAAGCTTTCCCAGCTCACAGGAGCAGCCAGGGCTCCATGGGGCATCATCAGCTGATGCTGGAAACCCCCGTGTCCCCAGGACAAGTGCCAGCATGCCTTACCCACCTGTGATATCAAGGTGTCACATGCCGACGTCAGACCATAACCTACAGAGATGGCAGTAACATTTATAACCTGGGAACGGGAGTCAAGAAAACAAAGAGTGAAGGTGAGCAGTTGAGACTTTCAGGTAGGGAGAGGGGTTAAAAGGAGGAGTGGGAGTCTGAAATCTGCTGTCCTTTTCTGCTGCCATTCCTGTATCCCATCCCAGTGTCAGCAGGGTGGGGGGCAGCTCGTGCCTGGCACTGGGAATGCTTACAGCGATGGCCAGCGTGACGGAGGCCAGCTCAACCTTGCCCAGGTGGCCACAGAATATGGAGCTAACCAGGTGTATCAGGAAGATCAGCAGCTGGATCAGGATCTAAGCACAGAGGAGAGGAGAGGCGAAGGTTAGTGAAGAATGTGAGCAGGGGTGGTTGTGCTGGTGGGACGAGGTGGTCTCTGCTCCCAGGTCCTTACCAGCGGCCCCGCCAGCACCAGCAGCTTCTTCACGTCCTCCCAAAAGTTTTCCGGGACGAGGCGCTGAATCCAGTGGCGTTTCTTCTCGCAGCTCCCGGGTGTGAGATTGTCCTGGCCAGCGGCCACTGCCTCACCGTTCTCCTCGGGGAGGTTCTCTGTCTTCGTGCTGCCATTCTCCTCAGGAGGGTTCTCCGGCTTCATGCTGCCGCTCTGCCAGGGCAGTGGAAGGAGCCCTTCCTCCGCGCTCTGTTAAACCACGGTGGGGTGAGCAATGTGTAACCACGGCGGGGTGAACTTCAGCCGGGGCCGGATGATCCAGCCACACGTTCCCTGCTGCTGATGTGGGCAGTGGGTCAGGGCAGGGCACGGGGCTGGGGAGCCCAGTGAGGGTTCTGGCAGCGCAGTGGAGCCGGGCAAGGTACTTACTGCCTGCCCTGAGCCAGCATAGGGGCTGAGCCATCCCAAATCTGCCCTGCAAGCCCTCGTACCTCTCTCCTGCTTCACCACAGCTCCGCCGGCCGGTGGGCTGGAGGGTCGCCCTCCTCTTCCAGCAGAGATGGAGGATTCTTGGATCTGTGTGCGGTCTCTGGTGAGCTGCCGCCGGCAGTGGTGGGGCCGCTGCCTGTCTCGGCCCCTCTCATCGCAGCGGCCAAGACAAGCCGGCCCCCTTGGCTCCAGCTGTCAGCCTGGCACAGCCCCACCGTGTCGGGTTTCACTGGCACAGCAACCCCAGGCCAAATATAGTGTCCTTGGCCCACGGGGGGAGGCAGGCAGAGGGAGCTGCTGCTGCTGCTCAGACCTGCTCCTGCACGGAGTGGGAGGTGGGCTGGGGTAGCTCGTGGGGCAGAGCGAGACCTCCCATCCCAAACCCACCGGGATTCTGAGCGGGGCAGAGTCTGCCACAACCTCCCACAGCTGGGCAGAGGCCCTGGGGATGATGGAAGTTTCAAGCTCGTTTACAACACACCTTTTCATTCCCAGCCCACAGGTCACCAGCACCCCCAGCCAGGGTGACAGGGAGGTGCCAATCACCTGCTTTACATGGGATTTACCTCCAAGGGCCCAGCATGTGCCACGACTGTCACTCAGCTGCAGGTAAGAGCCTGGGACAGGGGCAGAGGGCCTCAGTGCCGAGGGCAGGCTGGGATGGGGGTTTTGCATTATGACATATGGCAGTTCTTTGATGGTTCTGGAGGGCTGTGCAACACATCCACCCTCTTCCCTCTTCCCTGGTGCTCAACGGTGCAGAAAGCAATTGAGGAGCACAAACCCTGCTTTTGTACCTGAGGGGAGCAGAGTGATAACACTATGGCCAGAGCCAGCCCCAAACCTCAGGGCCTGAGGCTCTGTCAGGCTGCACAGACCAGACCCATGTCTTTCCTCTTAACAGCACAGTCACGCCAATGACCAGGGTCATGCACACACCACATTAAACAGCCAAACATTTACTCAGAAAACTTTATTGTATCAAAATCCCACCTTACAAAAGTGCAAAGAAGAGTTGCTTTAGGCCCTGTGCCTGCCCCACCATAGGGGGAGCAGGGCCAGGGGCCAGCAGCCAGCACCCAAAGAGCAGCCAGACATCTTCCAGCTGAATCCACCTTGCTCTGCGCTGCCACAGTGGCCACGAGTGGACTCTGCCACGGCAAGATGCTGGCACAGGCCAGGAAACGTGCTGTGGGCAGCAGGAGCCTCTGCCATTAGCAAATGACATGGACAAATGCCCTCGGGGGGCAGGACGGCAGCAAAAGGACCCCGTCTCCTTCCAGGGTCAGCCCCGGGATAGGCTCCCGCCTATCACGAGTGACATCCCAGTGCAACGCAGGAGAGGAACCAGCTCTAAAGCACTTTTTTCCCCAGGTGCCACATCCTCACCTCCTCCGAGAACTCCAAGTGTGGGATAAAACATTGTGAGTTAACCAGAAACTGAGCAAAGGGACTCTTTGTAAAAGAAGCGAGGGGGAATTCCTTCCCCGCACCATCCTCCTGGGACATCACCACGTGCCCTCCTGCTCTGTGCACACTCTCCAGTGTCACTGGCTCTAGCCATTGCCAGTCAGGAGCCGGACCAGGATGCCCACCAGCAGGACAGCCACAGCAGCAGCAGCAGCCAGCACACGGCGGAGGATCAGGGCCGTCCACGCCACGGCAGGAGGAGCAGCGACAACAACAACAACAGGCTCCTCCTGTGCGATGAGCTCATGGCCAGGCTGCCTCTCGCCCACCACGATGCTTTCAGGCAGGGCCACGGTGTCCACAGTGTCCACGGTGTCCACGGTGTCCGTGTCAACAGAGGTGTAATCTGTGTGACAGAGAGGCCAGCGCTGCAGGGAAGCCGAGCTGCCAAGTCAGGGGCTTCCAGCCTGATGCTACACAAGAGCCAGTGGCAGTCCTGGGCGTCCCTTCCCAAGGCCTGGGACACGCCCCAGCAAAGTGACAGCCGCCCCCAAGTGAGGCAGACATGGGTTGGCAGCCCAGGCTCTTCCCTGGAGAAGCCAGCATGGCGACAGGGTATCTTGTACCCTGTCACTAAGTGCAGACCTGGGACCAGCACCAGGCACTGTGCTCTTTCCAGCCATCTGAGCCTGCAGGACAGACACGGCTGCCACGATTGGGAAGGAAAGGAAGGGGTTGGGTGGAGAATCTGGGCTCCCACCCCGGTGTCAGGCCTGGTTACATACCCACAGCAGATGTTTTGTTAGCAGCTGTGCCACTGGAGTTCATGTCTTCCAGTTCTACTTTTGTTCCCGCTCGGACTTGAGCCTAAAAACACAGGGGAGAGTTGCTCTTCTCAGGGCAAGGGTGTCCTGCCCAGCCCAGAAAACTCTCCACTCTCCCAAGACAAGCACGCTCAGCACCAAATTGCTCCTCTGCTACAGGAGAAGGACAGATCCGAGTTCACTTTTGCCTCCTCCCAGAGGACTGTTGCACTGTACTGGGACAGCCACTCACCCAGCACCTGTCAAGTGTTACCAGAGAGAAGCACAAGTCTCACCTCCTCTGCAGCTTTCTTCCAGTCCATGCGGATGACAAAAGCCAAGAAGGAAAGGGCTTGCACAGAGATGCAAACGATCATCCCAACCCACAGACCTGCAGCAACGGGAAGTTACTTCAGGGAGGACTCGAGAAAAACTTGCCTTTGTCAGCTACTGCCGCAATGCCCAGGGACCTCAGTGGGGTCAGAGTATTGCCCACGTCCAGCCCAGTCTGGATGGGAAAGGAAACACCTCCTGGGGGAGCTGGGAGTGAGCCTGGATTTACTGGGACATCTCAGCCCCCATTTGCTGGGGGGTCTCAACGCCTGCCCCAAACGCATCAATTGTGCAATCCAGCCCCACTGATCCACAGGAAGATCCAGGCTGGGCCTTCGCTCAAGGCAGCCCATACAGCGCCAGGTGGAGGACGCACGTACCCAACACCCCCATCTTGGCAGCAAACATCAGCGAGATGCCAATGGGCAGGCCCAAGGTGTAATACCCGACGGCGTTGGCGATGGCCCCCAGCTTCTGCTTCCCGGTGCCCCGCAGCACTCCCCCGCAGGTCGCCTAAGGAGGGCAGGCAGAGGGATCCCTGTCAGGTACCACCACAGCAGACCCGGGGCCTGGCACGGCCCTGGGAACAGAGGTGGGAACCCACAGCACTGAACTGCAAAGCCAGGAGGGAGCAAAGCCACATCCTGGAGCACACAGTGAGGGGCTCCTGTTGCTCCAGCTGCTGACACCAGCAGGCACTGCCAGCGGATCCCACAGAGCTTCCCACACTGCCCAGGTCCCTCTCCCCTGGACACGACAGGAGGAAACAGGTCCAAAGGAGTTTACGAGCACTGCCAGCATGCTGGGAGCACACAGTATCTCTGAACACCCAGCTGTGCTGCTTTGATAAGCCAGTAAAAATCTTGCCAGGGGAAAAGAGGAGGAAAAACTTGTGTTTTTTGCAGCGATGCCAAGGGACAACTACAAGCACAGGGGACACCGAGGTACCACAAGCAGCTGCTTTGAGAGCTTATCAGTTGGCTTCTGTGCATCATTTTAAGAGGTCAAGAGTGAGCTGCAGGAGGCTTTGCTCCCTCCATGGCACCCCAGACTGCAGGGAGGGCTCACTCCACACGCTGGAATACTCACTGCTGTTGCATCAAGCAAGTGGAACGGACCAAAGATGAGCATCACTTTGGACACCAAGTTAATGATCTCCCTGTTGGGAAGATGTATGTACTGATCAGGGGAAGCAGCACCTGGGACTCTGGTTCCCACGTATCTCCCTCAGCCAGCTGCAAAGGCTGATCCCAGTTCCCTGATCCCAGCCTGCTACCATGATAGTGCCCCAGGGTCAGAAACATCTGTGCTTCCAGGCAACGGGGAGGAACCTTTGGGAAGATGTTTGCCAGATCGGGGGTTTATGAACTCTTATCAGTCAGCAGCTTCTGGGACACAAATAACACCCTCCAAGAAGGTAACAACACTCAAGAGAACTCACTTGTCATTGGTGAAGATGTATCCCACCACGCCCCTGAGGCTTCCCAGTAACGTTGCCACCAGCACAGCTAAAGCTCCTGAAAAGAAAAAGAAATAGTCAACGTTGCTTCAAGGGCAGCTTGTCCTGCTCCTGACCCAGGCCCAGACCTCAAAGGCTGCGTGTGATGGGGATTGGACTTGGCTGAGCTCCAAGTGATACCGCAGCAGAGGACAAGTCTGTTTTCCTCATGCTCTCCCCAGATACTCCCTCTGCCTTCTGGAGGGGGAGGACAGAAGGCTAAACTGCAGTTTTAACTACCAAAGGCTAAACTGCAGTTTTAACTACCAAAGCCTTTGCACCAGGCTCGTAACAGGAAAGAGGAGTCAGGATCTCGCCTTGCCTGAGGGGTCCAAACAAGTAGGGTTTGGGTTCCTATGGGGGGTCCCCAGCCCTGTCAGAACTGAACAATTTGCTGATAATGCCCTTCATTCCCCTCTGCAGGACCTGGGCTCACCTGTGCACAGCAGTGCAGTGATGCAGGAGGTCCTGGCTTGCACCACATCCCCCGATCCCAAGGCATTGCCCACCCTGACGCTCGCAGCCACGCTGATGCCCAGAGGCACCTGAGTAGCAGAAGACAAGAGGAGGTGAGTGGCAGCAGAGCCTGCGGTGACAACAGAGCCTGCAGCAATTTTCTTCTTCCCCAGAGGGGAATTTGGGACACACTGGCATGGCTGCAGTAAAGGGATTTTCCATCTGCAGCACACGCTGGATGTGCAGCTGCATGGCAGGTCTGAGAGGCATCAGACCTGCCTGGTACCAACCCCTGCTTCCCACCTCAGATTAATGCACAAGGCCACTGTTTGGGGGCTGCTCCCAGCCTGTTTGGGGTTTCCTACACCCAGCCCTTACCATGTAGGCGGCAGAGGCAAGCTCATAGATGACGGACTGTGCACCCAGCTCCACCACACTGAGCAGCCCTGGAAAAGATTCATCACGTCCTTTGTTTGCTGACAAGGAGGCAGCGACTACAGGGATAGATGGGAACACCTGCAGTGCCCTGCAGGTGAGGAAGCTGCTGGCAGGAGGAGCTCGGGGGACACAGTCAAGAAGCAGCCACCAGAGCAGGCACAGCTGGAAGGCAGGCTGTTGAACCACAGGAAAAAGAGGATTTGGACTCACCAGCCAAGAAGCTCCCGATCTCAAAGGTCCACCACTCAATGCACATCATGATCATGCTGGGCACTGCCAGCCAGATGAAGGAGCCCCAGTCCAGCAGGCAGTCCCTGCTCCAGCCTGCAATGAGGAGGAGAAGCAAAATGAACACGTGTTCTCCCTCTCCACCCCCAAAGGGGAACCATATGCTCTTCTGGACACTCTCAGAGGACAACCACCACTGCAGCTCACAGGACACCTGCCTAGGATTGCTGCTGTGCCATGCTGCATTCCTGAGACGGGATGTTCAACAAGAATTTATTTGGAGCTACAGTAAAGGCCTTGAGGACATGACTTCAGCACCTTCCCACTGTGAGGGGATGACAACCCCTTTGTCAGGTGCTGGTGACAGTGCCAAATTCCCAGGCCCAGACACTGGTATTGTGAAGGACTAAACTATAACAGTACCTCCCCAGGTCTTCACGTGGATCTTCTTCCACCACATGTAAAGGAAGAGGAGGAGGGCCTCCGTGTACTGAGAAACAGTGTTAGCCCAAGCAGAACCCCTGCAGAGAGAGACAGGCAGGTTACAAGTGACATCCTTCCCAACCTCCCCAGCTACAGCAGGAGAGACCTGGTGGGAGCCACAGAAGCCTTGCTCCCTCCAGCCTCATCTTTGCAGGCTGGTTGTCTCGGGGCAGAGGGTGGCAGAACTAGGCACCCAGGACAACCCCCAACCCTGAGCACACAGGGAGAGACTGTGACCACCCCTGCTCACACTTACACCATGCCCAGCTTCAGTGCATAGAGGAAGAAGGCGTTCATGGCCACGTTGAGGATGTTGGCTGCAATCCCGGTCAACACCTGAGGCATAATGATCGCCTGGAAGCCAAGGAGGGACTTTGGAGTTTGCTTCCCCAATGCTGCCCAAGCCCCTTCCAGTGAACACAAGGGAGACCTTCAGCAGTGCCCAAGGAGAAAGGCAGGAAGGCAGCTCCTGTTCCAGGTAAGGCTGGGCTGTGTTAGACATGCAGAAGGTGACATACAGGGCTTAGGAGCTGGTGCAACCCATAAAACACAGAGCTGGGAGGTAGCCAGGGGGAAATGGAGCCAGCTAGGAGTGGTTCCTATGAGCTCCCACAGGGCCAGCTGGGGGGCTGTGCAACACACATTCCTTTAATGCACAGCCCAGAGCTTGCTGGTTATACAGTACCTGACTTAGTAAATATCTTGTCAGCAGCTGGTACAGAAACGCCGCCTGCAAGAGTCAGGATTCAGTCCATCATCAGACCGTGGTTCAACAACCACTGAACACTGACAGACCAGTCCCCCATCCACCCTCTCGGGGTGCCCCAGCCAGCAGCTGCCCGACACCCCGTTCCTGCGCTCCGGCTGAAGTGTGGCACCTGCCAGCACTGCACCCAAAACCAAGAGTGACAGAAGGCACCCCCCATTCCCACTGGGAAGAGAGATCGGTCTCCAGGTGGGAAACCTCCTATGCTTCCTCATCAGCCCGAGAAAGCTTGGAAGAAAGGATAAACCTACAGACCCTTATTCCACAGGGGTACTGCTCCCTGCCTTAGAGGAGTCAGAGTAACCAGCCAGAGCCCAGCAGCTCTGAGTGTGTGAACAGCCAGCTCCAGCCTTCCTCTTGGAGCCAAGAGTGAGCCTGGAGGCCCCTGGTTCCAGTGTCCACCACCACTTATGTGGCCACAGCAAAAGCCTTTGCACAGGAAGATCAGAGACCCTTTGCACAGGAAGATCAGGCTCACTCCTGTGAACCACACAGCAAAGGCCCTCCCTCCTTTCCTTGATGTTACTAAGGGACACAGAGCTTCTAACAGCTCTAGCAGAGACTTACAGGAAGTGCTGGAATAAAGATCATCACGTAGACCTGAGTCAACCTGGAAAGAGAGTTGTTTCCCCAGTTAATACTACAGCAAAGCAAGAGCCAAGCCAAACAGTGTTGTGCTCAAGCTCCAGAGAGGCTTGATTTCAACACTGCAGAGCAACCCACCCACAGCAAAAAGCCTGATCCAGAAGGGCTGGATCTCACCCCTGACCTGGAGACCTCGGGGTCCTGTCGGATGAGCAGCAGGATTTGCTCAGTGTTGACGAAGAGTGCCCAGCAAGGGAAGCAGAACAGCAGCAGGATGAGGGTGCCCCGCTGCAGGATGGTGCCCACCTGCTTCAGGTTCTTGCTGCCGTACGTCTGAGTGAAGAGAGAGGACCAAGGTGGGCGTCACAGGGAGCCAAAGGGTCTGGGGCAAACTCTTAGGGCAACAACAGGCTGTGATTAAAGGCATTTCCCACGCCCTGCAGTAGTGAATGCCAGGCTGGTTGGGTATCACCGGCCTTCAGGTGGATTGCACATCCTTTTGCTACCCAAAGGGACGCAGGGCTCCCTGGGGGAGCTTCGAGGAGGGAGCAGGCTCCAGCCAGGGTGTCTGTAACCCTGTTCTGTCTGGAAGCTGCCACCCCCCTGCTCTTTGTGCCCAGATCACCCCGCACAGGAGGCGAGACAGCAGCAGGTAAACCCCGTCAGGCACAGGAAAGGGGGAGCTGCCACTGACCTGGGTCATCAGGGTGTCACATGCCGAGGCTAAACCAGACCCGATGGAGATGCCCGTCACGTTGATAACCTGCAGAAGAGACAGGGATCCTGGCCCAGAGCACAGAGTCCCTCCCAGCTGGGTGGGTAGACAGTTCTGCTACAAGTTTTTGGGAAGTTTCCAGCCCTTCTCTGTTTCTTGGAGAAACAAATCTTGTTACCTAAATAGCCTCTTCTCCCCTCTGGTGGGGAAAAGGATCCTCTGGGAAGGGGCAAGTATCTAAGGGACCACAAACAATGCTGCTCCTGGCCACATGCTCAGGTCTGGTGGGTTCAGGGAGCTGGTCAGAGGCTCCAGCTCCCTGCCCAGGTGCTTGCCTTGCACTGGCACAGGCACTGCCTGCTCAGCTCCCCTCTCCTGCCTGTGCTCAGGTCTAAAGGAAGAACAGTTTGGCGGGTGTGATGCCTGCATTGCATCATCAGGCTGTGCTGATGCACAGGGCCCTCACACGTACGTTTCTACAGGTTTGGGGGTTTTTCTTCTTCTTTTTTTTTTTTTTTATTCCTTCATTTTTTTTTTTTAATACCTAACTTGTGTGTTTTAAATCCGAGGGGAACTGGAGTGATACGTACGGACACAGCCAGTGTCACGGCATCCAGCTCAGCTTTCCCCAGGTGGCCACAGAAGATGGAGCTGACCACACTGATCAGGAACCCCAGCAGCTGGGAGAGGAACTAGGATGAGAGGAGAAGGAAATGGTGAGATGAGGACCCACTGGGGCTTGTGGAACATCAGCCCTCCCCCAGGAGCCGGACTATGAACAGTCAGGTTTCCTGGTGTTTCAGTCTATGCCTCCAGGCCAGGGCTCTGCTGTCCTGGGAACCTGTCCCTGCTTGCCAACACTGCTGGGGCATGGGAGGCAGCTCTGGGACTCACCCAGGCTCTCAGTGGCTTTGTCTTTCAAGGCAAACATCTACCTGCCCTGTGGTATTTTGGTGTTATACAGCCAATCTGCCAGATGACCTCATTTACGGGAGGCTTAACAGCTTCACTAGAAATCCTCTTTCCCAGGATGAAGGTTGCATAGAGAGGAAAAATAAAACATCCCAATGCTTTTTTCACATTTGCGTGCATCTGTGGAAAACTATCCTCCAAAACCACAACATCCTCTCCTCCTGGAGACACGCCAAGGCCAGTCTGCGTGTTCCTCTCCAGCTCCTACAGCAAAGTGTAATGATGCTGCAGCAGAGATTACACTCCAAACCTCATTTTCCCTTGGCAAGAGGATGTCCCCTCTACAGGCATCCAGGGCACAGAGTTGTGGCACAGCTCAAACCAGATGGTAGGTGTTAGAGATGTTTATTACCCACTGAGGGGTGGGTACAACTGGAAACCATGCCCAGGGTCTGCTTGTGCTTCTTCCCACCCAGCAGTTAGCATGCCAAGAGCCCCAGCGCTGCTGGAGAACCAGCTCTGTGGGGTCAGAGGAAGAGCAGAACAAACCCTTCTCCTCTGCAGACCTCCCACCCCTGCCTGCAGGTGCAGTCCTGCTGCCAGGCCTGGGCATGCTGGACCTGCTGCTGTGAGTAATCCCCACAGGCGGGTCCGGTCTGTGCCTCCACGATCATCCCAGCACAGGGTTTGACACGAAATGATCATTAAGTAACGGCAGCTGTAGGTTTGGGTTTGAGGTTGTCTGTGCACGTGGAGGAACAGGCTGTGCCGCAGGTGGGACGGTCGAGGGCACTGAGGGGGCTTCTTGTGTTCAGCTACAGAAACTGAAACCAGCCTGTACTTCCTCTGCTGAGGGATCTCAGCAAGTCAGTGCTTTGATGTCAGGGAGGGTGTCTCTGAGAAGTTTAGCAGTTGGTAGTTATTTACCAGATAAAAGCGGAAGGTTAAAAGCACAAAATTTCATGCACAGTTGATTCAGACGGGGGCTGTTGGTGCATGTTTCCCTTTGCAGAAGCCTCTGCAAAATGTGCTCAGCACTGTCTGTGCTGACTACCAGAGTGTGCATCTCCCTCCAAAGGGTGCATCAACCTCCAGTTCCAGTCCGGGGAGGACTTCAGGACAGCGAGTTATAAGGTACCTTTGCACCCAGAGCCTGCTGCAAGGAGCTGACGCCAAGCAAAGAGATTTGCTTGTCACCCAAGGGTAACGTGGAAGTGACGGGGCTGCAGCTTCGTTCCACAGAGCAGTTTAGCAGCTTATCCCCCCCACACCCCGAGCCCACCGCTCCTCTTCCATCGCCATATCTCAGGGCAGCAGGGACCACGCCGGGCAGCAGCAGCAGCTCCTGGGGCGAAGAATAAGCATCTGGGCGCCAGCCAAGGCACGAAGGGTGGCCGTTTAACCTCGGCGGAGGGACAAGGCTGGAGAGGGGCATATCCCCGGTCGCGGAGCCGTGCCCGGAGGCTGAAAAGAGCCAGGCTCATCCCCGGGATCACCCGGCCCCGCGGTCTCTCCGCTCCGCATCCCGCTGGGCGCTGCCCGGCTCCGGGTGGCCGAGCCCCCGCCGCGATCCCCGACCCAGCACCTCCGGCGGGAGGGCACCACGTGTCCCCCATCCCGTGTCCCCCGTGTCCCTCCCCGCCCCGGCTCTCACCACGGGCCCCGCCAGCCGGGCCAGCTCGCAGCACTCCCGCCGTGCGCC
>VXAY01002465.1:386560-438542 GCA_013399855.1 Oxyruncus cristatus
GGGGGGCGCGCCCCGGGCTTTGTCTGGGGGCGGGGGGCGCCTTCCAGAAAGTTCCCCCGGGAGCAGGGAAGGGGATGTCGGCTGCTGTCCCGTGGGGCGACGGCGCCTCGCCGGGCTCCCGCGGGGCCTGGGAGCCGCAGCGTTGGGGGAGCCCCGCGGGCTCAGTCCCGCACGGGTGCGGGGCGAGAAGCCCTGGCTGCGGGTCGTGGCTTATCGCGGGTGGTCGCACCCGCTGTCCTCGAGGGGTCCCGCGGCTGCGGGCGAGGCGTGAGCGGAGCAGCTCCTGCGAGCCCGGGACACGCGGCACGGCACCACTCAGGTGGAAAGCGGTGTGGGTGCCCGTGGGCTCCCGGGTGGGTCCGGGCACGGAAAGGGGCTGTGGCCTCCCCCAGCCGTGGGAGGACACGCGGTGTTTGAGGAGCGGGTGAGCCCGGCTCGGCTCGGAGCTGCGGGCGAAGCTGCCCGGCCGGGGCGTGGGATGGGGTTCGGTGCTCCCGTATCGCACTCGGGAGTGTGTTCGAATACTCTGCAGGTTACAGCCTCTCATCTGGAGAGTTTAATCAGGGAGACACATAACGGACAAAAAGCGCTGCAAGACCCCAGGCGGGGCGGGGTGCGAGGGACAGGGAGGCACAGGCTGAGCCTCCCGTTCCCAACGAGCTCGCAACGTCTGTAGTTTAAAAAAAAAAAAAAATCCTCTTTACAAATCTAATCTCTGGAAGCAATTGAGCAAGAATTAAAAAAGGTGGTGCCCCACAGTGCCATTTCTAAACATCTTTCCAGCGAGGGATTGTGGCTGCTGGTGTGGGAGCAGCGGGCAGGCTTTGGTTTGGCTTTGGTGAGGCTCGTTCTCCACTTCAGCGGCGTTGGGGCAGCGCCGGTACCTGCGGGGTCGGGGCCGGCAGAGCCCCCTCAGGCATCCCCTGTGTTTGGGTGCTGCGAGGCTGTGTTGGGATGAGAGGGATGACTCCTTCCAGGATGGGTCTCCAAACCCCGCTCTGCCAGCACTTTGGTCTGTGCTTTAGGCAAAGGAGTCGTTTAAGGAGAAGTTGGCTGTCTCTGGCAGCGCTGAGTGACGTCCCTGATGCTGAGAAGAGAAGTAGCTTTGCAAGTGGGATTTGGCTTTTTTTGCCTCGTTTGCTGCAGTTTTTTGTTACTAAGCCTCCAGTTCTTTAAAAGGTCTCACGTGTTTAATGCCACGCACCTGGATGATGATGCTGCAGAAGGGCCCCAGTTTGCCCCTTTGAAGTCCCAGCACTTCTAACTGGGAGCTTGCCTGAGTGGTTGGGATCTGAGATCACTTTCACTAATCAGAGAGGCTGCAACAGAAGCTTCATCTCTCAGGGAAATTACAGTTTAATTCAGGTTTCTTTAAAACCAAACCATCTTCCTACAGGGACGTGAAAAGACTGTGGTTCCAATTAGTAGCTTACCATTTCCCTACTGAACATTTTAGATTATTTAGATGGTGGGACTTCTGCTTGCCATATTTGCTTTAAAAATTCCACTGCAACACAGTTAAATGGTTGGGAAATTGTAGAAGTGGAAGGTGGCATTAATTTTACATGCTGGCCAGTGCTTACATCTATTAGATTGCAAGAAAACATGAAATAAAAAGATTATGGGGTCTTAAACTCTTATTCCAAGAAGCCCTGAGTTAAATTCGGGATTATTTTTGTGTGGAGTGTAAAGTAATTGAAGCTCGTGCTGTATATTTTCAAAACTAAGCAGATGTGATGTGGCTTTGGAGGAAGCTTAATCTACGGATAACAGAGAACCTATTTGTAAGTTGTAAGGGCAATTATGTCAGGATATCAGATTTCTAAACAGGAGATTTATAACCTGCAGCTCAGGCAGTTAGAAGTTTCCTTGTGTAATAAGCTGATTTTTTAAATAGTCAGGTTAATGACCTGACTCTCCAGAAAAGCACAAACTTTCTATTTTTCAAAAACATACCAGGGAGAGCTGGGGATGTCGAGCATATGTTCAGTACCTCGTGGGCTTAATTTGTTTTAAAACAAAAGCATTAGAGGAATGTAGGCAGTGCTTTTGAGTTATGGTTCCTTTGCACCAAGGGATTCTCCTAAACCCCAGTGAATTACACAGATTTATGGGAAGATGGGGATATTATAGATGCAGAGTAGAGAGAGCAAGAGGGTTGGAAACATTGAGAGCTGTATCCCTGAGCTCTCAGCTCCCTGAGCCTGTGGAAGGAGGCTTGGATGTTGCAGGGCTTGGCTGGGAGAAGCTCTGCCCAGCAGAGTCTCATGTGGGTGATGCCAGGACTCAAAGTCTTCCAGAAGTGCCTTCCAGCCAACGCTTCCCCTTGTGGTTTGGTTACTTTATCTACTGAGGTTGTGAAAGCTTTGGGGAGAGAGGATGACTTACTATCCTGTGTTTGCTGTAGCATCACTTTTGTTGCTCAGAATTATTGAAAAATACGTCTACTTATCACTGTGCACGTTCTCTCTCTGGTGTACTTTGCATTTTCCTACATTTCTCCTTCTTCCAAACCTCGGCCATCAAGCGTTGATAGATCCTAACAACCAGGCTCCTTTCTGGGTTTGCAGTAAAATTCCCACAGTCCTAAAAGTAAATTAGCATCTTACTCTCATGGTTATTGGGGAAAGCAGTATGAATTGTCAAAGCAAACAGCCACTCTGCGTTGAATGCCTCAGTAACTCAATAATGCCGGGGTGCAGTTACCAGGGACAACCAGTTCAATTTGAGTAACTTTAGCACACAGCAATTTCTGTCTCCAAACCAGTAATAAAAGAAAGCAGTACCAGTCAGCAAACATCTGGACGTGGGGAAAGCCTTTGATTAATGAGGAGGATGGCATTATGCCTCCGTCTGAGCCACAGCCAGACCTATTATTGGGTGTTTTTCTTTCAAGGACAAAACCGTAACGTGCCAAATGAGATTGGGGGCCTTCAGCTCGTGATACACGTCCCTCAATTAAGCTGTTCAGCCCCGGATTTGGGCAGCTCTGCGTAGCTGCTGGTGATTGATTTGTCCTCCGATAGCGCCTGGCATTGCTGAGCAGAACGTGGGGGAGAGATGTTGCTCCGTGTCTCCATTTGGGGTTTTGGTTTAACATCACCCCGTTGTTATCTGCTTGCATGAACATCTGCTCAAGTTCTGGAGGGTTGATTTAATAACAGCTTTAATTCCTGGTTGCTACTGGGAGCCTCAGTAATGTAAACAGCCCCCATCTGTCTGCATGCCCTGATGTCCCCCAGCGCCCACAGCGAGGTATCTCCCTTCCTGCTGTCGGAAGGATCCCAGACTTCTCCTGGTGAGCTCCAGACCATCCCTGCTGCGGAGTCCACCTACACTCAGGGTGAATTTGGGTGCTCTTCAAGGGCTTATGGCACACAGGCTATTGGGGGAGGGCAGAGCGTGCTGTCCTGCTGTGGTCTGTGGGACATTTTGGTCATCTTTGCTAAAAAAAAAAAATAAATAAATTGGCCACGTTCTTTGTTGAGTAGATCCTCTCACGCTTCTCCATGTAGGGGTGGGAGAAAGCAGAGCTGATGCTGGAGCAGAGAAAGCTGTAAGCTGGTCTGCACTGGGAGAGCAGCAGTTTATCTTTTGCTGTTCTTTATTTGCCTTTGCTTTTGTTTTTACTTGGTTTTACTTGGCCCAGTCGTCTTCCTCATTCCTTTTAATCTTGAGTTTTCTACTGACGCTCGCTTGGTGCATCCACGCAGCGCCACAGTGGTGCAGGGTCTGTGCTGTGCCTCCTGTTTTGTGTTTGCTCTCTGCTGTATTTATGCATCTGCTTGAGCGTTGACCAGATTCTTCTTGGGAAGGCTGAGATACTTCTGTTTTGGATTTAAATAAATGCAAAACGTGTTGGTTGTTTTTCTGTGATTATTCAGTCAAGTATCTGAAAACAATCTGAGGATCTCTCTTTGCTCAAGCTGGTAAATAACCCTTCAGTTGGGAGAATGATTTTCCTTGATGTTGAAAGCTGGGTTTGTATTTTCTCCCACATTCACTAGTAATGTGTCTTTTGCTGAATGGTGTGTCAGAGGCACATGATGTTTCCCCGTGTGAAGATGTTTGTTCTGTCTTGCCCAAAGGAGGGGAAAGGACCAAGTTGGTAGTTTTGGATTTTGTATGTTTAGTGTTGATGGGTAAAATGAGACAAAACTCTTGCTTGTTTGCAAATGTCTCTTTGAAGCCTTTTACAACAAATACCCACTCATTTTTTTATTATTATTAATTATGTTCTCTGTTCTCCTCCACATTCTCAAGAAAAAGGTGTTTTCTTTCCCTCTGCTTAAAAAGATCCTGTGTTGGAACCTCTCCTAATAAGACACCAAGTACTAATTTTGTGGGTAGAGTTTATGCAAGAAATGGTGGGGGGGAGACAGAAATGTCGTTAAATTGGGCTGTGCACAGTTTTTTTTTTTGTGGAGGAAAAATCCTAAAGCCCTTGATTAGAGTTTGAGATACACTCTGATATGCAGGGACTCAGAACTTTTCTGTTTGAAATCTCCATCTGCTGAGATCTGGGAGGCGAGTGGTCAGCACAGATGTGGGATTTGTCTAACAGGAGATTTCGTAAATCTCTTGAAGCAGCTTTTGAATTTCATCATATAAAAATATCCAGGTAATCACTTTCAGCTGTATTCCTGACTTTGTATTTCTGGGGTGGGAATGTATATGAAGTCTTTGGCTCGCGGAGCTGTAGATTTGAAAAATATGGTCTTTTCATGACATAAGGCTATTGAGTAAGAAGCAAGGCATTAGCAGCACCAACTGATTCTTTGTTTGCTTTGAAACTCGCTGGTTCTGAAACGTAAGAATGGGAGATGTATGAAAGGAGCAGAGGGAAGCCTGTGTGCTGTTTTTCATTGTGGCATCTTAATCCAGATGTTGAAATGAAAACGTTCGTTTAAAAATGCACGGTTGACAATTTCATTTGTTACTCTCAGGTTGCAGAACTAAGCGAGGGAACTTTGCTTTGTGAAGTAATCAGTGCATAGCTCTTCTCCAAAAATGCATTCTTTAGAGGCTGAACATGTAGCAGCTTTACGAAAGAGAGGGCAGAACAATGGAACGTTTTTGTGTGTTGATTTTGAAGAAGTGCAACAGTGAACTTCAATTATGACTGAGGAATAAGCTATTCAGTGTTTCCACATCGTGCAGACGACACAGAAGCCAAAACATTTTGAATTCTTGTTGTTGATGATGCCGCTTTTCCGCATTATTTCTGTGTATGTTTTACACAGCTTTGCATGACTCTCCATACAATTAACAATCCTCTCTCGTGCCAGGACCTAATCCTTCAGTGAAATCCCCGTGTCAATAAACAGCAAGTCTGGGGACTGTCCTGATCCTGCAAGAGTTGCAAAAACATCGCTGTTGTCCTTGGAGGTTGGATTTCCCTGTACATCCAAACTGTGGCCTGCCCAAGTGCTTTCCCTGGGGCAGAATCAGTATTTTAAAAGTCGTGCTGACGTGTGGTCTGCTGTGGTGTTTATTGCATCCTTCAGTGGGTGATTGCCCACATTTGAGGGCCTGCTTGGGCATCTTTCCACTGTCCAATTCTCCCGCCTCCAGGGTGGGGAGAAGCAGCGGGAGCTCTTGCAGATCAAACACGGTTGAGTGTTGGAGTGGGCTCTGCGCATCCCATTCCAAAAGCTGACATCAGGTTTGCGTTGCCTTTGGATGGTGGCTTCTTCGAGTGGTTTTAGTCTGAAATGCAGTAGCTGTCCCCTTGTTTAGTACTCCAGATGATCCTTTTGTGCCATCGCCTGTAGGTATTTCTCAGTGCTGAGAGAACTCGTGTGAAATCCGTGGTGAGTTCGTTGCCAGCAGATTGGGGTTTTGGGCGAGTCCAGGACGGTTTTGGAGTGTTTTGGTCCTTTCTCATGGGCAAACTTTTAATGTTTCGAAGCCGTGCTTGGTGGGATTAGCTCGTGTGGCTGGGGTAAGGTTTCACTTCTCCTGAGTTGCATCTGGGTAGAGCTCTCTTGCTTTGCATTCCTGTTTTCTTCAGCCATGCTCCCAGCAGGGAAGTCGGGGTATGGTTTTAATCTAAGCCAAGTCAGGAAATATTGCACTTTTTGGTGACCAGACCGGGGGGATTCTTGCCCCAACCCTTCTCCCCAGCAATCCAGATTCAACATAGTGATTGTCTCCTCCTTATTGCTAGAGTTTGATGTGAAATGTAGGGAAATAGGGAAACTTAAGAGGGTATGGGAGGCTGTGATACAGCAGGCTGAACTCTAAATTCAAGAAAACAAGTTTGAGCAGCATTTTCCTGAGCATTTGCTTGATGAGAAGCTCGTTGGTGTGTGTGGATTGCTTCCTCCTCCTTCCCCTCCCCATTTTTTATCAGGGAAACAAGTTCCAAGCAAAATATTCCAAAGTGATATTTAATTACTCTTTAAAATGCAACTATTTGTCTTATCAGCCATGTGGATTTCTATATGCTGCTTTGATTTGACAGTTAGTAGTTTGTACTTTTTAAAAAGCTTACACGCTCCAGGAATCTGTGATTTTTATGCTTTTGAAAGTCGAGATGTTGAATTAACTGCAGCTTTGAACTATTCACGGGTAATTTCAGGCCCCCCGCTTTCAGCAAATAACAAGCTGACTCCTGAGCTTTCAGGCTGGGTTGAATACTGAATAATCACGACTTTATAGCTGCGTGTGTTCTCTAAACTGGTTCCATGGCACATCACAGTGTAGTGCTCGATAGGTTTGAAATGTTTTTCTCGACGGATCACTTTGTGCTCGTGCCATCTCCAGATAATAACGATTAGGAAAGGAGGGAGCACTGCCAGCCTGGGGAGGGTGCTTGGAGTCACTGCAGCTTGGGCTTTGGGCACATTAATTCCCCTCTGTTCTTGGGGTAGGAGCCCAGATGGGGGACCTAGGGGTGTTTTGGGGAGAGGGCTTTTCCTGGCTCTGCCTTGCAGAGCAGCTTCCTCTGTGCTGGCTGGAACCACTGCTTCTCTGCTGATGCTCTGCAGGGAAAAAACACAATTAGAGTTAAATCTCTACGTTGTAAATTAAAGACAGGGTCAGTGGAGACACTGGGAGTGGGATGAGTTGACAAGTAAGCAAATAGACATGTTAAATTCTCTCGTGGGAAAGCAAATTATACAAGTATTTCAGATTACAACACGAGCGACTTGTCTGATAGCTGATCGCATTTTCATCATCCCGGTTTTCCAAGGAAAATGTAGCGTCTTATTGATTTGGCATGGAGTACACACAATTAATGGAAGGGTGGAACTAAAAAGATGCAGGAATTTCCGCATGCTCTCACGTCTGTCTTTCAGCACCGTGAACAATTGCAACCAACAATATGTAAAGAATTTGTGGTCTTTATTTAGCGCGAGTGACTGACTGCTCGGTTGCGTCAGGGCGTTAGCCGAGTGTTTGCAATCTGATCGAGCCCCCGTTTGGAAATCAGCAAGCCCCTCTGGCCTCAAAACACAGCAGTGGGAGCCCCTGCCAAGGCACAGGGTAGTGGGGATGTGCAGGGTCCCTGCCTGAATGGGGAGGTAGGCAGAGCCCGAACACCACTGGTTCATAAAGGATTGCACTCTGAGTGATAGTGCCATCACAATTATGGCCAAATCCGACCTGACTTTAAAATATTTTAATGGAGAAAAGATGCAAAGGTCCCATTTAAAATTAATTTTCTGAGAGTTACCAGATTTTTATTCCATGTCTGAGGCGTGAAAAATGGCTGGTGGCATCCTCAACTGCGAGCGGGGGCTTGGTGGGGTTGGACCCCAGGGAGTGGGTGGCAGCTGGCACAGGGGGTCAGATCCCACCGGGAGGGATCTCGGAGAGGCTTGGCTTCGACAGCTGAGAGGGAACATTGTTTAATGTTTCGGGGCAAGGATTTAAAAATCTGGGTGAGAATTAAGTAATGTTTGCAGAAGAGAGTAGAAGGCAACTGAAACGAATTGCAACTGTGTGAGCGAGCGGGAGGGAGAAATTTTAGTTCTCCCTTGCTCCCAAGAGATTCCCACTGGAGAGATGAAGTCATAGCCATTACTTCATTAGTGTTAACTCAGGATGCTGACAAATGAGCCCTCTTGATTTGTGCCGGGCCAGTTGAAGAGAATGCTTCAGTGTCTGTCTCCCCGTGCCTCGGCAGTCGCTGCCCTTGCTGTGGCGTTGGCAGAAGCGCGCGCCGATTCCCCGGCCGAGCTGATCCAGCTCAGCATTTGCTTTTGAACTGCCACTGCTTCATCCCTCGTGCCAGCTCCGAGTTGGCTTTGATAAATCCTGCTGTGCAGGAGGCAGCAGCTGAGGGATGGGCGAGCAGCAGCCTTGTACTTGCCAGAACCTCTCCGTCAACGCCCCAGCCCGTGCCCGGCGCGGGGAGCGTTAATGGTACCCAGCGGTGCGAATCCTGCTTCCAGAGCAAACAGGCGGGTGTAGGATCTCACCCTCAGGTCTCACAGCGTTGCTGTGGGAGTCCCTTTTGGAAAAAGTGTGAAATTTATTGTAATACGTGCTGAGGATCTTATGGCGGATCTGAGCCGCTAAATCCTCTAAACCTGAGCCTGCAACTTCATTGACAGGGCCTCTCACTTCACTCAGCTCCAAGCTTATGGTTTCACTGCTCCAATATTTTTCCATACATGGAAGCATTCCTGCCCCAGCCTGGGCTAATCCTGACATGCCACTGCATCTGGATGTTAGCTCATTTCTTGCAGCTGACACTGTGCAAAGGCAGATGTCTGAACTTACTTTTGTTTAGAATAGATGGGATTCAGCCAGCAAAAGTCTCACCTCATAGGTAAGCAGGGGGATTAAAAAAAAAAAAAAAGAAAGAGAAAAAGAAGAAAAGAGGAGGAAGAAGAGCTGTTAGGTGGATGAATTGGCCCCCAGTAATGCCATGCTTTGGAAATGTATAGTATTTGAATTGCAGAGGGGTAACAAACCACGGGGTCTGTGTCTCCAGCACAAGCTTGAACCCATCTCCTTGCTGTGGCTCAGTGGGTGGAGAGGAGCCCCTACCCATCCCGTTGGAGTGTGCTCCCGGCCTCTCTGCTCTGCTCTGATGGCTCTTCAAAGGCTCTGGGCTGTTTGATGCGTGTTTGGTAGCTCAGAGGAGCTGGGACTGCTGCGCTCTGGCAGCTGAGCCCAACGCCTCGGCCATGCAGGAGAAAGAGGTGCTTGTGCTGGTGAGCCAGGGCCTGTTCATAATCCCTTCCTCACCGGGGTGGGCTGTAAGGTTTAATTAAATGTCTGTGAGGTGCTCTGCGATCCTCTGCTGAAAGGCCCTGCGTGAGGGCAGTGCCTTTGAATAAAAGCTAGAGACCTTTCCCACCCGCCCGGAGAGAGCTGGAGCTGAAGCAGTGAGACCCAAGCTGTTGAATCTGAACAGATGTCGGTCCTCCCCCCCTTCCATAGTTCAAAATGATTATTCTGCCTCTCCCAAAAAAGGGAGGAACACCGTGATTTTACTAGTGTTGCCAGGGATCTCGGCTCCATCCCCTCCTGCTCACTGCTAGTTAGAAGGTTGCACACTGGGCAGGAGGGGTGAGTGGAGAGTTTTGGTTGTGGGCTATGCTGTTGTGGTTGCACTTCAGCATCACCTTGCCTGGGGCTCATTGGGGGTCCTGGTTGTGAAATGGGTCCTGGTTTGTCCACTCTTTGCTTGGCTGCTGCTGTTGTGCGCCGGAATAAGACAAGTTGAACTGAACCAGGGTAAAACAGGTTTCAAATGAGCCAAAGCTGTGCGATGGCGTGGGAAGGAGATGACAATTTCCAGATCTGCTTTCGGATCTGTGAAACAGATGAAACCTCCTTAGTGGGACTGTTTCAGCCCCTGAGAATCAAGTGAGTCCAAGAGTAACTGAGGTCGACGGTGCCCCCAGACCCACTGAGGGACTCCCATCCCTCTTGTTTGCCCCTCCAGGTGAAGCTCAGAGAGCTGAGAAACAGCAGTGCTCTGCTCTTTGTGCTCAGTCTTGGGTCTGGTGGGATTTCGGCGTCTGACAGGTCACTGGTGCATTAGAAATATTCTTCCCCTTCATGTTTTTCTGACTACTGTTCTGTCGCTCTCAGAGCAAATCAAAGGGCACCAGGCTACAAATCCTGCCGTGCAAGTACTGCCTGGGTGTTTGGCTTGCAGGATTGCTTCTCTTTTATCAGCTGATATCTGCTGCTTTAAGAGGGCAGGGAGCAATCCTTATTTGCTCCTCAGAGGCTGATGACTCTGCAAGCTGATTTTTTAGGATGCTCCCTTTTTAATTCAGGTTTGTGGCTACAGGACAGAGGTCCCTGTGCTGTTACATTACAAACTGCTTTTAATGAGCTCTTCCCTGTAATCTCTGTGCTCAGAGACTTGCAAATAGCTGCATTCATTAGGGAATTCCTGCTGTCTCCATCCAGTGGGCAGGGAAACAGCGGTGAGAGAGGTCTGGGAATGACTGCCATGATTTCCAGGTCCCAGCACCCCAGCCTTCCCAGAAAAGCCTCGTCTCACCAGCCACACACAGCACATGAACATGACCCCCCCTGGTCGTGCTCTGCTTCCCTGCCCACCACTGATCAGCCTCAACCCTTGCCCCCCTGCTGCTGCCGCCGTTGTGCCTTGTGCTTCCAAAATCGGTTCGTTCCAGGGTTAGAAAAGACCCCTTTTTGTGTCCCAAAGCGCTGGATTTCACAGATACAGAAGGGGAAATGCCTGCAGCTTGATCTGCTAATCCGAAAGCATGGGAAGTTGTTCCTAGGAAGATTTGCTGCCCGGCTTTCTCAATGCAAGTTTGCACAAATAGGGTTTGTTCCTACAATGAGTCGGAGCAGCTGGATGCCTCCCACCAAGATTGCTGATATTTTGGTCTTTGATTTTGGCGGAGACACACAGCAATAAATTAAGTGAGAAGGGGAGTTTTAGAGAGTAGTACAGATGGTGGGAAACTGAGGGTAGGGACTGCTTAAGTGCTAACGTATGGCACAGCTTTGACTGTTTTCTTTCTTAAAAGAATGGAAAATGCTCTGGGCTGCTGCACCAGTGATTTTGCCTCCCTCTTCAGAGTCCTGTAGATCACCTCTACTGCAGTGCTTTCTTGAAGGTCAGGGAAGGATTGTCCTGTGTGTGCTCCTGCTTTTCTGTCCCTGTGCCAGCCTGATTCTGGCTTGGTGCACACTTGGGTGCTCTGTGTTAGTTTTTCTGCTTTTCTCTCTGGGAAAGGCAGCTATTAAATGAGATTTCTTGCATCCTTGCAAGTCTTTTGCTTTTTCCCCTCAATAGGCCTGACCTGGTTTAGGCTTTGTACAGCTGTGGGGATTCAAGTGGAACCATTTCATTTCCTTCTCCACCTCCGTCCGCCTTAATTCGCTGTGTCTCCCAACCGCTGGTTTAATTGTTGTGCACGACAGGAGCATCCAGGGCCTCGATTGGCAAAAGGTGTCTATCGCTGAGGTGGTGCACAAAGTAGATGGTTGTCACCCTGGTTGCTCCCAGGACAGCTTTTTGCCTAGAAAGGCAGTTTCCAAACCAGTTAATTGCCACGTTGTGAAGCAGAAGGGTAGGTGGCTGTCCCTGCCTTTCCCTGCAGGCATGTCCCTGCCAGCCCTGTGGGACCAGTGGCTCTTGAGGTGGAAAGATGGGGGGGATGTGGAAGGCTGGGAAGAACCTCCTAGTCTGGGAAGAGCTGTCTGGCAGTGGGATGGTGAGTGTGAGAGAAGCAGGAGGATGGATGGATGGATGGATGGATGGATGGAAAGAGCCATGAGGACCAGGCTGGAGCAGGGAGTGGTGCCTCACCTGGAAAGTCACTTTGCCCCAGACAGCCTAGATTTGAATTGCAGGAAGGCTCCGGATTTTACTCAGTTTTAAAAACCAAACACACTCTGAGCCCTGCACGTTTTATGTTGTTTTTTGGCTGGGACTGACAGAGCAGTGGCTTTGGGTTGAGCCACATCCAGTATCCCGGTTTTGATGTTTGTCTCCATGAGGACTTGCTGCAGGCTTCACAGCTGAAAAAGTGGAGTCATCTGCACAAACCCCATTGTGTCTCTAGGTTAAGAGGCCCCCAAATACCACCTCTGTCTGTGGCCATGCCTCTAATTATTAAAATAATAACCCCAGGCAGAGCTTATGGCCCTGCCAGCAGCTCAGGGTCTGTTGTGCTGGGCCCTGTTCAGACAACTGCATTAGAAAGAGACAGTCCTTGCCCTACAGCTGGTTACCTAGGGAAATGTCCCCCTCACACTGTGGGGACAGGGTGGGTGCCTCACATGCAGTGGCAGGCCAGGCTTGATGCCTCCTGCCTTTTGGACTCACAGGTTTGGGAAGTGGAAGGGGAAATGCAGAGTTTCTGCCCCTCCCTTCTGTCATCACGATGCTGCCTTCTTGGGGCTTGATTCTGGAGATGGGATTTGTACCTGGCACGTGGAGAATAAGTTCTGTAAAACTCTGGCCCAGTGTATCTTCATCCGTTTCCTCCCTTTGGCTCCCGAGAGCCGGAGCTGGGATTATCCAGAACAAATCCTGTTACCCAGCTGCCTCCTCAGTGAAGGAGTGGCTGGACAGGAGTGCCCCATGGAACATAAATCTGTTAGCAGATGACATCACAGGTGAAGATTTTTAGGGTTCCTTTGCCAGAAAGGGGCAGTGTTGATTGCCAGGCTTAGTAGTGAAGAATTTGAAGTTGTGATTCATCCCTCAATCTATACCTTAAGTATGCAGTGCTGAAGCTAGGAAAATCTGTGCATGTTTAAAGTGTTTCCTCTTAGGGAGCTGAGAAACCCTTAGGTGCAGCAATTACTGTTTTACTTAATTGGGATTGAAATACCAAATGCTCAGAACAAGCCAGCTCGTGTCTGTTGTGGGGAGCACTCAATTGCTCAGGAGAAAGGTCTTTTCATCCTGCCACGCTGGAGAGAAAAATGTATTGAGTAGAAAAATTCCTGGCATTTTTTTGGTCATCTGCTCAAAGGTCTGTCTGGGCCCGTGGAGGTGGTACTTGGTGGGGAAAGTCATTTGTGGGAGGCGGCTCCCGGGAAGGAAAGTGGTGCTTTGCAGATTCTCAGACTTGTGGTATTTCGTTTGGTATTTTACTGTTTAATTACCCCAGCAATTAGCACGGTTACAGATTGTGTTTTGCCTTTGCTGATCCATGTTGAGCTTCTTGCACGGCATTTGCTGGCTCTGAGGATAAACCAGCCCTGTGCAAAAGCACACGCTGGCCCTGAGGAGCCATTGGTGTGCGGATGTTTGCTCTGACCCTCTGCTGACGTACAGGTGAGGGGCAAACAAGCTGTGCCAGCCTTTTCCTCCACTTGTTAGATAATTATAATCAGCCTTGCAGTAGCTGAAGACGTGACAGAGCCCACCAGTGATGTGTGGGGTGTTGGTGCTGCGGGCTCCTGGCCAGAACATGAACTTTGTAAAAAGAAATTAAACTACTTCTCTAGCTGAGCAGATTGCACACTGTGCCACAGAGGCAGAAGAGGGAAAATCTTCTGCCTCCCATGAGCTTGGGCAAATGCTTTTCTTGCCATTTTGGGGGTTTTTTTTCTCCAATTACTCACAGCATTTGCTTTGTTCAGAGCTTCAAGCTACGTGAACTGGTGTGTAATTCCCCTGGAGGGTACATCGCACTGACACAGAGCTGCCAGACACCTTCTGATTTCAAAGTGCCACTTCACTCACACGTTTTCAGTGTTTCTTGTTTCTGCTGGTGAAAGCAGCTCCCGACAGAGAAATGGATATTGGTGTGAGCAGCCCCTGCTGCTGTGCGGAGCCCGCTTGGTGAATGAACAGTCTCATTCCAGCTTCCCTGATAAGCGCTGCTGAAGAACCCTGCAGGGTTCTTCCCCCCTCTCTTAGCTGAATGTTACTAAAGAAAATAAGTTTAATCAAGTCCAGACCTTTTTGCAGGAGTTGCCATGCTCTTCCTTCTCCCTTGTGTGCTGTCCTTCCTCTTGCCGGCTCGGCCAGCCCTTGTCTGTTGTCTTGGAAGAGCCTTGTTTGCTTGGTGGGGTTCAAAGATCCCACAGTGACCATCCAAAGAAAAGAGCAAAATCCCAGTGGTCTGCCTGCTGTCCCTCCGCTCTCCTGCCCTTTGCAGCTCATCCAAGCCCAATTTCTGCTCTTCTTCATTCTGTTTACGCTCCACTTACCAAAAGAGGTTGGAATCAGATGATTTTTCTGCAGAGGATATGATTTCATTGGAGAGAAGCGGCAGTTTGTAAAACAGTCGTGGGATTAGTGGCACCTCAGCTCCTACACGATATTCCCACCCCCTTCTCGAGTTTTATTTCATTGAAGGCTGAAATTTCCATTGCTGTTGATGCCTTGCCAGGCGCTCCAGCAGGGTTACTTTCCCTTGGATGTAGTTCAAGAAACCATCATTCCTTTTCTCTTATCGTTTGTCATCAAAGGGAGAGGAGTGCCTTCCCTTCACTGCCCTGCTGCCTCCAACACTGGCAAGAGTAGACAGCCATGGGTGTCCTTCAGACCCACCATGCTAGAAATGTGAATTGGAAATTACTTTGGTGGCACGGAAGCTGAAACATCCTCAGGAAAATGTACTTAAACATTTAAAAAAACCCCAAACCAAAGTCTGTTCAGGATACTGGCAGAGGTCTTGGTTAAAGCCTGTGCACGTCAGTGGGATATCTTGAATCTTGTTGATTTGCTGTTTAAGTAGATTGTGTTGGGTGAACTGGTGTGTCTCTGCTTTCCTGTATGTCCACCTGATTTACCTGACCTCTCCTTATCCCCTGCCTTACCTCATCACGATGAAAACACAACAGGTTTTCAGGTTGGTGTAGGAAAACCCCTTTTCCTAGAGAGAATAGAGAGGTTCACTGGATATTCAGAGAAAACATGTGAGCTTCACTGCCAGGAGAACTGGCCGAGCAACTCAGTGGTGGATTTGAAATGTTAGCTTTGTGGCTTTTGTCTACCAGAGCCTGAGCAGTATTTGATGTGTAGACATGTTTTCAGACATTTCGCATAGAGAAGGTGTTGGCAGGTCTGTTGTTAACACCCTTGCCTTTAGGCCAAACTATTGAAAATTCAAGTTCAGCTTGAATCTCATTTCAATGGCTTGGAAGGCTGCAATCTGATGGGCTGAAAAATCTCGTCCAACTCCAGCCCTTATTAGGAGCTTAATCTGAAGTGCAGCCAAAGCCCAATAAGGGAGAGGAGGGGGGGGGAAAAAAAAAGAAAAAAAAAAAAGGGCAGTAAAATGGAACAAAAAATGTGCATCCAATTTACAGTATTCCTCTGCAACCTTAATTCATCCCCCTGTATACATTACGGTGCCGTTTCTAATTACGGGGGTCCCATATGGTTTTTTCCACGGCACCCCTGCCCTCGCTGCTCACAGAGAGCAGCCAAGGTGGCCCAGTGAAGGATGGGGGCTCCATGTGCAGGACCTCAGCCCTGCACGGCGCGGGACTTGGAGGCAAGGGAGCGAGGCAAGTCGTGGAAAATTAGCAAGGGGAAAGTGCTGGTTAAGGAGACGGGAATTCCAGCTCTGCCTGTGCCGCGGGGCTCGTGTACGGAGCCGGGTAAATTGCTTTTCATGCACAGCGAGGGACTTGATTTCCCGGGTCCCCAGGGTGAGGGTTGAGTTGCAGAAGTGCCGAGTGCTCCTGCTGCAGATGATCTCATGGGAAGTTGTACGTCAAACATTTAAAATGCCGCTCGGTGCTATTTATTTTTTTAAAAGGGAGCTGTAGGCTGATTCTGGAACTGGATGCCCAGAGCTTCTCTGTAACTCTTTTCTTCGGCTATAAACCGGAGGTGTTGTGAACGTAGTTCTCCAGGATTTTATGAAAATAAATTCAGGCTCGTTGGAGAAGTGTCCCAGTCTGCAGTGGCAAGACGCCTTCATTTTTGCCTTGGAGCAGCACATGAGAAGTGTGAAGTGAAGAGAGCTGAGTGCTGTGCGTGAACGACCAGACGAAACCCAAAACTGAATAATTCCTCGCTTGTTGAGCATCTATTCTCAGTACTAACTGCATCAGGACCGCATGCACGCGTGGTAGTGGCCGTGCTGTAAAGACCCTACCAGATTAAAGCTACAGAGGCAACGTATTTCCAGCACATCCCAGCTTTTCAGGGCTTGGCAACTGTCCTGTTTTCTTAATGCAGCCCTTTGGATGCAGTACGGTATAAATTACAGCACTGGGTGAGCAAGGAGTTGTGTGCAGAGGGTACAGGCATCACTCTGTAGCAAAGACTAACAGGGAGGAGGCTGAAGAGCTCGGTCCTGAAGATGGTAATTCCTTTGCATTTCCGACCTGTAGCATGAAGCGGGAGGCTTTTGGGATCATCCAGGAAGTGTGTCGTTTAGGCTGCTAACGCCAGATGTCTGCTTCTGGCTTATCTGAACGTGGGTTGCGTTTGACCTTTAGCTTGGACCAGTGCTGTGTGTTGGAGCCTCACTTCCCTAAGTCCCGTGTCCATAGGAAGAAAGAGATTTGAGGGAGTTATTTTTTTCCTGTGGTTTTGTGGAACTCTATACCGTTGTCTGTCTCTAAGGAAGATGTGACGCACGATGGCTTTGCAGCTATGCAGCTGATGGAGAGGCACATAGCTGTGGATGCTGCCACAGGGATGCTCCAGCAAGAGGGTTGGACAGTCAAGGGGCAGCTAGAGTTTCTCTCCCTGCTTCAGTACCCTTTGGACTTTGTTCCAGCTTATCTCCTTCCTCTCAAAACGTGGGTTAGGAGCTGCAAGGTCTCTCTGCAGGAGGAGCAAGAAGAGCCCCTTCAGCTGTGCCATGGGGAGGGAGGGCAGTGCTCAGCCCGTGCTCCTCCAGGGCTGTGCAAGGGTTTGAACACAGCTCGCCTCAGTCAGCAGATGTTGTAAGGCGTGCTCAGGCAGAGCCTTGCTCTAATTCAGTAATTATAAAAATTCCTGGCAGAAGCTGTGTGTGAGTCAGCTACAGAAAAATTACTTACGGGGGGGAAAAAAAAAAGAAGTTTGTAGAATTAGGCTGACTTAAGCACACAAGAAGGGAAGTCAGGGCTTTCTGTAAATCCAGTTGCTGCTTTAAAGCTGGGCAGCTTTAGCCCACCGTGTCTTTTCCTGGAGAGATGTGATGGGAGAAGTAGAGCAGTGAAAGCCCAGGAGCTCGTCTTACCCTGGCTGTGGCTCCCCGAGGCTGATGGAAGAGGATGGATGGAGAGTTCCCTTTCCACTACCTCAGGAGGGCCAGTGTCCAGCCTGGGAGCTGGCTTGGCTCTGGCTTGGGAACGAGGGCAGGGCAGCCCCTTCCCTGCCATCCCTGAGGATGGGAGGAGGCAGTTGCTGCCTGCTCAGCCTTGCCTCTCCCCTCACTGCACAGACCAGCTGGCACAGGGATCCCAGGAAGCCTCAGACAGGTCTTGACTTATCTGCAAAGGATGTTCCCAGCACTGTCTCCTAGGGAAGCTGCCTTTTTTTTCCTCCATAAACATTGGATTTAATTTTATTTTTATTATAACCCACATAACTAATTTCCCTTGGAATCTTTTGCAGGCGTCTGCTCTCAGTGTGTTTTGGCCTCACTGCCCAGTGCTGGTTTTGAATCCCAGTCCCAGTGGTGGGAAGTTTTTAGAATGAATGCCAGTTGCTGGTTTTTTGTTTTTGGTTTTGGTTTTTTTTTCAAAGGAATCACAGTGTCTGCATGTGGGTTTTAAACAACTGTCCTTGCTTTTATGTTTTGCCTGCAAGTAGCCAGTATCCAGAGGGTGTGTAGGCAACCACAGTGATTCGGCAAGGATGCAGCGCTTCCCCTTTGACTGTATTTTTTTTTTTTGTACCCTAGAATGCACCTCCCTGGCCCTCTGCTGTGCCTTGTTCTAGCCACTGCAGCAGGCGGGATCCGTGCCTTTGTGTGGGGCCGTGGTGCAGGCTCCCAAGGGAGGTGTGTGACAGCCCCAGCAGTGAGCAATTTAAAATTACACCTGGGGAGCGTGGAGTAGGAAACAATCCTGCCTGGTGCCTCTGGGAATGGATGTGTCTTCACAGGGTTGACTTTTCGGATGGGCAGAACGAATTTGCTCGCGCTTGTGCTGAATTTTTTGCCTCCGCTGGTTCCTGTCTCGCTCTCGTGCCTGGTTTTAAGATGCGGCTCCCAAAGAAGACGATAATTTTTCAGGATGGAGCAGCATCCTTTTGATCCTGACCTTCCCTGTATTTCCTTTTCAGGATGTCTTTTGTAGTGCAGCCTCACTGAGCTTCCTCAGCTGCCACTCTCCCTCGCGGAGCTGCCGGCGCAGGTTTTGGCTCGAAGGGGAACATCTCCCCACGCCACTGTGCCAGGGCGTGACCATGGACACTGGCATCCCTCCCTTTGACAAAACACCCAGTGCAGCCTCTCCAAACTGCCCTGTCTTGCCCAGGAGCGACTGGGATCCAGGGAGGGCTGTTTTCCCAGGAAAACACAGCTTTTCTGGGACAGATGGCGGACTGTGGTCAGCCCCTAACGTGTGTTACAGTGACTGTGTTGTTCAGGTGCTTTTCATCATTTCCATTACAAAATTTAGTTTCAGCAGCACTAAGTTGTCTGCAAAGTCGCTGTTGTTTGGTTGTTTGTTTGTTTTTTTTTTTTAAACACACCATTCTCTGATGAGCTTTTAAGCACAGGCAGCTCCAGTGCAGCAGTGATGCCTGTAGTGCTCATCAGCTTTACTTTTTATAGTCCTCTCCCCTTTGCTCTGCAGTTTTCATAGTTCTTTTCCCTTTGATGTTGGTCCCTTTCAGCAAAGGATTTTGAAGCTGCTCTGGTAGGTAATAGCTGATAGATACTGTAACGTATTAGTAAAGAAATGGAAAGTGAGCAGAGGACCGTGCAGTGGTGGTACCAGCAGGAACACCCAGTGCAAATAGTTGATTTTAGTGTTGAGGAAGGTCAGTATAAACTTGTCTTTCACCTGGGATGGGAGAGGGAGGCAGAAATCCTGAAAACAGGTTTGTATCTGACAGCAGCTTCCGTAACTGAAGAGCCATCTATATCCTAGAAGAGGCTTTTATTTGTTCCTTGGAATCCAGAGTTTTTAGAGCATGTGTTGGCCATGTAGACTCTCAGCTTTACCATAAATCTGTGTTTTGGCAGTGCCTGTCCAAATGCCATATTATCCAGAAAGGAGTAGATAGGGGATTAGAGCAGAATCCTTTGCTATTTATGGACTCCCTTGGGGAATACATTGTAATATTCTTTTGAATGGGCTAAAAGGTAACCACAACAACCCAAAGCTGCACGTGCTAAATCTTCCCTGTGGCCCTCCTGTGGATCTGTAGGGCGAATGAAGGGGGGTATCTCAGCTTGCAGGTCTGAAATAGTCTTGTTCAGGCTTTAACGATCTGCCACCTGCTGATTCCCTGGGATTCAGGACAGAATCAGGGACTTGTGCCTTTTTTTTTTTTTTTTTTTTTTTAGCATGTGGGCTGGGTTTGGATCTTTAAATCTCTCCTTTCCTAAGCAAGTGCAGATTTGGAAAGCATCAATTATTTTGTACAGTCTGTAGAGGCATCTTTCTGAAGGAGCTGCTAAGGCTTTCCCCCCCTGCTTCGGCACTGTCGTAACAAACGCAGGTCCTGCGTATCCGGGTGTCCCTGTTGGAATGGGAAAGGAGGAGCGGGCTGGGTGCCAGCCTGCCAGACGGAGTCTGGAAGTGTTCAGCAAAGCTCTTGGCTCAGACTGTCCTGACGCCCTTCAACAAACTGAGCAGCGAGAACTTACAGGAGAAGGGCTTTTCTCCTCCTTGTGAAGTCGTCAGTAATCCAAAGCGCCACATCTTGTGTGCACAGAGTTTAACCTTTTGGGCTCCAGCTCTGCCCAGTGGAGAGAGAAGCTGCTCAAAGCACAAAAGACCCAGTACAGCTGTGTTTGAGTTCTGTGGTGCCCTAGAAGGGTCTGTGCAGGTGGACCTCTTCTCTTCCCTTGGCTGCTTCCTGGCAAGCAGTACCACCGAGGAACGGGCACCGGGACCCTCAGGCAATCTTTCCTTTGCCCAGCGCCTTACAAACCACGTGTGTAGTTTATAATGTGCAGAGTGAACGCCATGAACTTCGTAAATTGGAGTCGAACAAAGTTTTTCTGTAGGGGTGCAGCTTTACAGACCGGCTGGCTCCGGTTTGGTTTCTCCAGGCTTGGGAATTTCCTGGGTTTGGGTGTTTATCCCAGCCCCAAGCAGCCCCTGGGGCGTGTGTCTGCAAGGGAGGCCACAGCGTGCTCCCTGCCTGCTCTGTGGTGGGGGAGAGCAGTGCAAAGGCTATGAAATGCTGGTTTCTTTTGCAAAACTCTTTTGCTTTTTATTGAGAGCAGCAGGTTTTTTCTTGGAGAAGGGAGCACAGCTCACCTCCCGCATCCGCTTTGTGCAGGGCTTAATGTGGCCCGTTTTTTGTGTGTACTCACTAAGAAGCTGCAAAAATCAGGAGCAGTTGGATGGCCAGAGCTTTCCTTCTCCTTTATGTGCCTGTCTAATTGGATAATACATGTGGCCTTGCCTTTTTGTTTACCCTGGGGTTTGTTATGACATTGGAGGTGGATTTTCTTGGTTCTTGGAAACCATGGGGAGGGACTCTGTCTGCATCTTCAGCTGTTTTCACTGTCCCCTTTAAGTACAAACAAGTTGCCCCTTAATCTCAGGATGATTTTTGTACAGAGTTTTCCTTTAGTTCTGGATTTCTGAGCCCTTATTTCCTACCTAGGGAAATAGGCTTTTTTTTTTTTTTCCTTCTGTGCGTCGTAATTCCTGGACAATTCCTGTAATTTATCGATGGTAGCTTGTCAGCAGAGACTTGGAATGAAAGGCTTTGTAGTGTGCTGCTTAGCTGGCTGTATAAACATGAAAGTACCAGGTTTTTAACGTGCTCACGTGGCTTCCCTTCGCAAAGCTTTAGCCAAAACACTCTGCCAGATAAAAGGGTGCTGAGAAAGCCCAGGTCAGGCAGAGATTGTCTGCGAAGGGGTTATAACATTGATCTTTGGTTTAGTTTTATTTCTTGTAACCTCTCAGTAAGAGCAGGGAATGAGGATAAATTGTTTTCATCTCTCGGCGGTCGGAGATTAAGATGGATGAGGCAGTGGGTTGCCTGGAAGAAGCTGTTAAGTGAGAGCCTGGCTGTGACCCCCCTCTCTTGCATCTTGGATGAAGCTGACTTCATGCTTCCTGCTTCCCAGGCTCCCTTCCCCACGCTCCTCCTCAAATATCCGAGCTGGTGAGTGATTGCCTTGAGTTTTCCGAGCTCTTTGAACTAGAATGAATGAGAAGGGCTCTGGGGATGAGGCCTCTCATCGGTCACTTGCCTTTCACCTCTGAGGACAGGGGTTTGCATCAGGTGTGGCATTAAACACGTGGAGTTTTGGGGCCTCTGAGGTCATGTCCTGCTAAACCTGCCCGAGCTGCTGGTGCAGTTCTGGAAAACCAAGAGTTTTAGATCTGAGCATCATCCTGTAGAGTTTGAGTAAAGAAAGGATGAAGGAGGCTTTGGATAAGAGGCAGCGTGGTGTTTGGGTTCAGCCTCCGGGATTTCAGGGTCTGTTTGCCATTCTTTCTGCGAGGTTTCATGGAACAGGAATATATCTCTAGAGCATCCCAGATTCAATTCTGCAGGGAGAGGTTCCCATGGGATTTTGACTAATATTCATCCCAATTTTGGAGCGCACAGGAGAGGTGTACCTTTGAGAAGTGGGATTTTTGGGCTGGCATCTGTGGGAGCAAAGGCACTGTGCTTGTGGTGGGGGCTGTACCGCAGCATCGTTATGCTTCAGATATTTAGTGAATTCTGGTTTTATAATGGAGAAACTCTGTCACCAAAAGTACCTGTGGGGTTGAGAATGCGAGATCCTTGGATAGAGGAAATGTGTGTTTTGGAGCCCCAGTATTTTGCCCTGTTCATGAGAGGAAAAAAGCCCTGTTTGAGGTAGGGCAGAAGGAGTTGCTGTTTAGCACCGGTGCGTGGTGTAATTAGGGCTCACTTTTACATGGGTGGTGTGAAGCTGCTGTGCTGGGGCAGAGCAGGAATGGGGCTGGCCCTGCTCAGACCCACAACAGCTCCTGTCCCTGCCCTGGAGCAGCCCTGCCTTGGCAAGTCCTGCCTCTCCTGCCCCTCTGATCGGTGTCGGCCTCGTGTGGGTGGTGAGAGGCCGCTGGCACCTCGCTCAAGGCTCTCTTCATGTTCTCCTTTTGTTAATGAGCATCTGAAGAAGGTGCTGGTTGGATCTGGGCGGGGGTTTGCCAGTCTGGGACTGGACTGTTGGTCCCTTGGGTTCTGCTCTGAATGCTCAAGCACTGATGGGGAAGGAATGTTGGAGAAATGCTCAGCTTTGCACCCGATGAATGAGGCTCCCCGGGGGTGCTGCAGTAGCTGGAGTTGAGTTCTGAAGCCCCAAGAGAATCCCCTACAGAAACACATCTCTGCTGTTTGCTGCTGCTGCTGGAACAGCTGCTGGTTGGCATCTTTCGTGCTGTCACTAAGGAGGGACTGTAGCTTGAGGAGGCATTTTTGCTCCCTGTGCTCTGTACCCCAAGCCAAAGGGCTTTTGGGAAGGGGAGGTGGTGGGTGCCGGCAGGTCGGGCAGGACGCTGGGCAGTGGCTGCTTCCCTGCCTTTCCTGCCCTTTGATGTGCTGTGGGGTATGTAATGAGCATCTGCCCTCTAAGAGAAAACAGATTTGAGTTCTGAAGTTGAAAAAAGAGGGAGCAATTTTGTTTAATCATTTTCACACAGATCCACAGGCGTTTCTGTAAGAGCAAGCGGCATCTGGTTCAAGGGCAGCCTTGGCTGCTTTGAGCTCTCCTGCAGCTTCTGCAGTCTCAGGCAGAGATTGATGTTCCAGATGCTGTTCTCAGCAATCAGATCAATGACATTCTTATTTAGACTTTTCATTTTTTAAAGGAGAGAAAAAAGGTGGAATTATACTTTTTAAGACCGTCTGAAGTGTCAAAGATCTGTGAGGTGTTTTTTGGTTTTGTTTGTTTCCCAGAGCAGGGCACGGGAAATTCTGTCCCTGTTTGTGAACACCACTCAGAAAGCAGAATTGAGCTGCCTGCTTTGGTACCTGGGTATTCATTCATTCCCTCCCTCCAGCTTCTAGTCCCTGCAGGAAATACAGGATTTTTTATTCTGAACACAGAGCGTTACTTTTAAGGAGAAAGTGCTTAAATGCAGTAATGCCCCTGTGCCCTGCAGGCTGCGCAGGCTGCACAGGCTCCTCTGATGGGTGCCTCCAAACTTGTTTGTGTACGTGTGGGAAACTCACTGAGTGACAGGGAAAGCGCTGGAAAGCTTTGTGGATTTGATTTAAATCTGATGAAAGTGCAAGGCCTCTGCCTGGTCGGGTTTTACAGATGCTGGGGTGGCTGCAAAAACGGCTGCTGTGCGTTTGCTGCTGTGGTTGGTTAAACCCAGGCTTGTTACTTACCCGTTTCCATCTATTGGGTGTCAGTGCTGCCCTCCCAGAGCCTTGTGGTGGTCGGTGTGTTGTTTTGGAGGTGCAGAGATGCTGGGAGAGAACGATGTCACTCACCAAAGTCCTTGGGTTTGGCAGGAACGCTCCTTGTGTTGCCGCAGGAGTCCCATGGGAATGAGAACCCTCAACTAACTGCCCCAGCTCTCTCTGCCACCTCGGCTGATGAGCTTTAATTACTGACATCACAACTGCTGTGTTTTCCTTGGCAGTTTTCCTTGGCTCCTGGCACACCCTTGGGCTGTCCTGGGATGAGAGTCTGATGGTGATCCATAAAAGCTGCTCACCAAGAGGAGCAACATCACCTTGTCCATCTCAGCTGGGATGGACCCTGAACTCCACGCTTGGCTTTTGGTGGCGGAATCATGTGGTGTCCAAGCAGACCTGAGGTCTTGGCCAGGGTGGATGTCACAGGTTAATTTTTGCCCCTTCAAGTTGCGCTCACAGCAGGAGATACTGGGGAAAAAAAAAAACCCGCAAAGTAAACTGGAATTAAGCCACAGGTTTTGTTCTCATTAGTGTAAAATCAGAAAATCTGCTGTTTCTGAGGCCTCTGAGGAAAGAAGGAGAATTAACTCCTGGAGAATGTAACCAGAGGATACTTAAAAAGCAAATTGTTCACATACTTTCTTTAAAATTTGCATGAGTGTAGCAAAAGGTCATCGCAACTGCAGTCTCCTCCTCAGATCCTGCCTGCCTGTGGCTGATTGCAAGAGCCTGTTGCTAAGTGTTCCTGGAAACGGAATAAAGATGAAGCAAGATAATTGAACAAGAGGAGGGAGAGGAGGGGAAAAGCTTGGAGCTCACAGCGGAACCGCAGGGCTGCCAAAGGAGATGAGTGTGTTGGAGTTTGATTCCGTGGCTGCATTCAATCAGCTCTGACCCCAGGGGTGGGGAAGGGGTGGCTGAGCCTGAAACTTCATGGCGGATCCTCGGAAAAAGTCACTTGGACACAAGTGGATGATTTGCTTGTGTTTCCTGTGGCTCATCCAACTCCAAACACGTTGCTTCCTAGCATTGAGGCTGGAATGGGAATGGGAAGACAGGCCGTGCTCCCACGGTGCTTTGTGCTCTTTTCCTGGATAGAAATCTCTGTTCCTGCAGCATGGATTTAGTTAGCCTGGGATCATCTTCTGGCCAGTCAGTAGTCATGGAAAGCAACAGGATAAAACAAGAACGCAAACAGACAAATCCAGAGCTTGACTAAGGCAGGGAGCCTTCCACTTCAGGTGACTTGAGGGGTGTTTTGTGCCCATCTTAGGCAGAAAGAGGCTCCCTTCTGAGGAAACAACTGGTGGTGGTTTTGTATGTTGCAGAATAAACCCCTGACGCAGCTCCTTTTTATTGCTGAAGAGACAGGGGAGCAAAACTTCCCTCCTTTAGCTTTGGTCTTTCTTTGGTTGAAGCTCTTGTAAAAACACCAGACTTTCTCCATCTCCGTGGATCGATTTCCTGGAAACAGTTTTAGTAACTGTTTCTGGAGTGATTTTTATCATCCCAGAGCATTTTACAAACTGAATGTAGTAACAGCTGAAATACAACCACATCTGAGGAAGGTCGCTGCCAGCACGCAGAAGTCTTTAGGATTTTATTGAAGAACACACGATTGGCTCTTCCTTTTGCACAGAACCTCCCTTATTCTCACTAAAAAGAAAAGGTAGCCCTCCTGCCACCCGGCCCTCTGTGTCACATCCTGCTTCGCCTCGGCAGCAGAGCGGGTGTTGGGCATCCTTGGCTCCCCGCGGTCTCTGAGCCTCCCCCTCCAGCTGGGGCTGGCTGTCAGCAGAGGGAATTAATGCACCACATCTTATCTGACATTTTGAACACCCCCGTGGGATTCACGTTTCATCAGTTCCTGGCAGCAGCTCCTCGTTTTGCCGTGGCTGTCTCTGTGCCGCGCTCGGGGTGGCAGGAGGGACGCGGCGCCCAAGGCTCTCTCACATCACCTTCCCGGTGCCCTGTTTCATCTGTATGCTGACTCACAGGCTCTTGCCCCTGTGGGAAACTCTGTATCTTCTAACTCCCATCAGTGGAGCTTTTGACCTTGATTTTTCACTGTCCTTGTTCATCTTTTTAATTGGTTCGGCAGTTGCAAGACACGCCGCTGCTCAAGCCTTAAAATCAAGAGGAGCGAGACCCAGCCTGCTGTCCCATTCCTCCCCGGCCAGTGGCTCTGGAGCTGGGGGCCTCTGGGTTTCTTGGGATGGATCGTGTTCCCTCGCCTGCCCTGCACCTGGCCCTCCATGTGTATGTGTCACAAACCCCTTGGCCCTCTCTGCCAGGCCCCCTCCGGGCTCACCCCGTACTGCTTGTCCCTCCCCTGCCTCTGTGCCCAGCCCATACCATGACTCTGCTCCTTTCCCCGTCTCTGCTTTCTCCTCACAGCGAATGCCACCAGCTTGGTTGAAGTGTGATAGGTAAAGCTGCTTTGCAGAGGAGCAGTTGGAGCTGGAAGTCCTACTTCCAGCACTGCTGCCTTGTGCTGCAGTTGAAGTGTTGGTGCATCTGAGCTGTGGGCAGCTTTGTTCTGCTCTGGTTTTAATGTGTGCAGGCGATTGCAAACTTAGGACTCTCAGTGGTGTTTTCCCATCTAAAGGTCATTGGCTCTTGTGGGTTTGTATTTCCAGCCCTTGTGGCCTTTCTGCTGAGGGGCTGAGTGTCAGTTTGGGGAAGAGGAGGAAGACAGAAGTGCCCAGCAGGAGAGGGTTTTCCAGCAGCCTGTGTTACATCTGCCCTGCCAGTGTCACAAGCCGGTCGGATGGTCTTCCCTGCCATGTCTCTGGGGCTCAGCTGTGCGGCTCAGCTGTGCTGGTGAAGTGTGTTAGCAGGGCGCAGAGTCCCTGAAAGCACGTTTTTATCAGTGGTTTAGCCCAGAGCAGTTTTGGTGGTGTGATGTTTGCGTGGGGATGGACTTCATGGCTCCAGAGGAGAGAAGTTCCCACGAGCGCCGTGGCCGCGCTGGGTCGGCGCGGGCTGTGGGATCCCTTCCACGCCAAGAGCCGAGGAGGAGTGGGATAACTCCAAGCTGTCACTGACAGGGATTGCTCTTTCCAGCTGGAGCACCTGGGTCTGGTTAGCTCCTGGCTTATTCTGCTCTGTGGTTACAGAGTGAGTCCCCGGAGCTGTGCCGCTCTCCGAGCTGGGAGCAGAGCCTGTTGCATGCAAAGCCCAGAGCTGCCCCGGCAGCGTGGGCTGCGAGCAGGCGCCGGGGCTGTGGTTATGGCCCTTCCAGCTCTGCAGCTGTGTAACCTTTGCATGAAAATCCTCCTTGGGTTGCAAACCAGGAGTGCTGCCAGATGAGATTCAGTGCTGTGGGCTCTGAGACACCAAGATGGATGCAGCTGTAGGGAGGGCCAGACCAAGCAGTGCACCCTCTCCCGAGATCAGCTGGAGAAAAGGGCTTGTTTTTAAATGGTTTGAGTGTTTGCAGGGATGCAAGCGCTGTGTTGAGTGGAGGTTTTGGTAACAAAGCATCAGCCGTGATGCGATGGATGAGTTGTTGCATTATGCTCTGGGATGAGCGGGTTTCCCATCCGTCCAGTGGGTACCTCAGCAGCTGTGGGCACAAGAGGGTATCTGAGGTGTCTTGGCAGTTTTACAATCCCGTGTAGGTGGTCTGGGGGATGTCCTGGTGCTGGCCTGTCCTGGGGAGGTCACGGCTCACAGGGCTGCTGGCACTGCAGCATCCTGGAGCCCTCACTCCCCAGGGTGTGTTACAGTGCTAACAAATACTCTATTGTTTTCCAGGATTTTGTTGGTCTGATTGTGTAAGGTTCCCTTTCGGATTAACCACTGAAAACAAAACAGAAACCACACTAACACCTCATTGTGTGCATTAAACAAAAAAAGCCCTCAAACAAATCCTGATTTCCCTGCTGATTTAAAAGGCTTTTGTGTTTGGTGGGAACTCTGTCTAAATTCGAGGCTTTTCAGAAGTGTTTGTTTCTTAGTGATCCGGGATTGCAAGGTGTTTGACGTTGAGATTACTGCCAGAACTCGAGGCAGGCAGCCTTCGAGTGAATAGTAGCAGCAAAGGCAGTGGGTAGGAAACTCAGGTTCTGGCAGACATCCTGCTTCCAGTGACAGATGAGACTTGGGACCAAGAGAGGCCCTGAACTTTGATTCAGTGTCCCAGACTGCCACCCCACCCCTCGCCTTTCCTATGAACAGATGGAAAAATATCCCTTCCCTGAAGAGAGAGAAAAATTATTATTTTTTCTCATTACTTTTGTGTTTACAGAGCTATTTCTTACTCAGTGTTAGTCATTCAGGGACGTAATTTGTAAAGGCCTTGGCTGATACACTTCTACATGTGTCTTAAATTTTTCCCACACTTTAACTCCCGCTGTCCTCGCTGCTTTTTATGTTTGTCTTTCTGTCTTACCTACCAGGAAAGTGTGAAAAAATGCCAATGAAAACAGGTAACAGCAGGTGGGTTCCAGGTGCTGTCAGACCCCTTGGGTTCTGCACCCATTTTTGTGCCCCATTTCCCTGGGGGTAAAGGGAGAGTGCTTGGCTGAAAGAACTGCTGGGAGAAAAAATATATATGAAATATCTGCCTCACATGCAAACCTACTTTTAAAAGAGAAAGCAGGGTGTGCACATGGAGAAAAAAACCCAAACATTTATTGGAAATGCATAGAAGTGTATTTCCTAGTCCTGGCATACAATGCTGTATGCTTAAACTCTGCATTGTCTGTGGGCTGTTGGATACAATTTGAGGAACACCTGGGAAAAAAAAGAGATGTTTATAAATGACATCCTCTCATAGTGTTGATAGACCAGCCTGTCTGGTGGCATCCTCCCTGCTTCATTTCCTCCCTGTGTTGTTATCTGTGTGTTTAGACAAATGGCAGCTTCGCCCTCAGCCTGGGATCAAATCAAGCTGCCAGCGCAGCACCTCTTTGAGACCTGCACATGTGAAACAGCCAGGCCAGCTCCCGTGTCTGCTGCAGGCCCTGGGGCTTTGCTCTCCATAGATCATGTTAAGCGCTCTTCAGCTCTGCTCAAATTAAATGTTTTCCTATCAGCTGTGGGCTGCGGAGGATCCAGCCTGTCAGCCTGCGTGTGTGTCAGGAGGAGGGGAGGCAGCCTGTGCTCTGAGCCAGCCATGTGCTGCTCTGCCCCCGAGTGAAATGCTCAGCTCGCAGCCCCTTGCTCGGCGTAGCCTGGGCAATTGTAAAGAGCAGCGGTGCCAGCGCTGGGTGACCGGGGAGGTGAGAGGGACAGGAGGGGAGCAAGCGAGGGCACCAGGACGTGAGGTTGGGCTGGACCAGGTTCTTCAGCCCCCAGGCTCTGGCTGTGGAGCTCGTCAGGGGAACAAAGAGTAGCCTCCGCTGGCGGCCGCTGTGCCAGAAAACCCCATGGAGAGGATTTCCTTTTGCTTCGCTTCCAAACCTTCTGCCTGGTTGGGAAGAACAAAAGCCCAGGGTTGCAATCTGGCTCCTGCCAGGGTCTCCCCTGACCCCCTGCTGGCTGTGGGGCGATGTGGGTGGCTGCAAACTGGACTGTGCTGTGCCGGTCTCCCGCCGTGGAGCTGCAGCAAGGAGAGGATGGAAGCAACAAGCAGGACTTTTGGGTTGATTGTTCTGATTTTTTGCTCGCACCGAGTCATATTGTGGTGGGGCAGCATCCACAGCAGGTGCTGCCAGGCTAAGTGCCAGGGAGAACTGGTCCTAAGGTTGGTTTTAACTGGGCTTTCAGCCATTGCAGGCAGCGTGCACACAGAGGGGAGCGGTAACGCAGCAACCCGGCTGCTCAGAGGTCTGCATGGACCAGCAGCCCCAGTGCCCTGCACTGTCAGTCTCAGCTGTTCACATCAATCTCGTTTATTGCAATTCCAAATCCTCCCTCCTCAGCTCATTAACGTTCTCGGAGCAGACGTCTCTCTCACCATTGTATTTTGTAATTAGATTTTGATTTACTTTCAGAGGGAAGCAGCAGCACAATAGCCATTAGTTTATCCCAAGCCTTGCTCGATCTCCTCCGTGTCACGGGGTCAGACCTTGGCGTGCACCATCTGGTCTCCCCCCAGTATTTGGCTGCATGTTGTTCCCACACCGTGTCCCCCTTCTGCTAAGGGGGTTCCCTTATGCATGGAGGGAAAGGAGTGGTGAGGGAGGGCAGGAAGAGCAGCCTTCGTTCAAGCTGAGCTTCAGTCGTAGGGACAGGCGTGAACCAGATTTGAATCGACAGGGCGAGGGAGCAGCCTGTTGTCTGCAGAGCCTGGGTGGCCCCTGGTGCTTGTAAACCCTTTAAGGCACGATGTAAAAGCTGCAGTTTAACATCGTGAGAGCGAGGACAGAGAGGTCCCCTGCAGTGCCGGGCCGAGGGAGCGGGGCCGGGGGGAATGGCCGGGGATGTCTCGCCAGCCCGGAGCCGGTCTGTGTGGCAGAGCTGGAGGCAGAGCTGGGCAATGGGCTCTGCTGGTCCCTGCGGCCCTGGACCAAGGGCACTCTGCCACCCAAGTGCTGTTTGTGTGTTCCTCAGACAGACTTGATGTTTCAGCTCTGGAATGAGACCAGCAATAGCGGAGCTCGTGCTGTAATGGATGTGCCCTCCAAAAGTGGGTTTTTAGAAAAGTGGCTTTACCCCTGATTCAGCAGAAGGCAGCAGCCATCCACAGCAGGAACATGTTTGTTTTGTTGCTGCTTTTCAGTTTTTGTACTGCCTTTGTGTGTCTGCGGCTGCTGAGGGTGGAAGCATGGATTGCAACCTGAGCAGAGGCAATGTCTGCCCTCTGGACCTCCAGGCAGAGTCAGCTCCGTAACCTATGGAGGATGGAAGCGTGAGAGCTTTTACGGTCCAGTTTCACACAACACCAGAGAAATGCAGCCCCCAAGGAGGGTGGGAGGACCACTTGCCCACTGGCCAGGGCCTGGAGCACTGCGAGCAGTTGTGCTTTATCTCTGCCAGCGTTAACCACTGCAGCTCAGGATTTATGTTAGTGGCTGAATGCGACCAGGACTGATAAATCAATCAGCACAACCAAAAATAGCGCCTGGCAGCTGTTGGAAGTGGGGGATCCCTTCCCCACCAGTCTGTGCAGAGCAGGAGGGGATTTCATCCACCCCGGCCGGGTGCCAGCCCTGCGCAGAGAGAGCCGTGGGCTGCTGCGGAGACCTCTCGTCTGACACCTTTATCTGGAAAAATTACTGCGGCTGTCTGCAAACCCCTCTCCAATGAGTGTCTCCGCCAGGCATTTCCCAGTCACCAGGGTGGGGGGAATAACCCGGCCAGGGCCGGTGTAGAGAGCAGCCTTGCGGCCAACACCGAGTGCTGCTGTGCGGCCCGACGTCTGGGGGTCACCTCAGACCTCAGCCATGAGGGATCTTTTAAGGCCTCTCACAGCTGGTCGTGGATGGAGTCGTGGAGGGGAGCCCAGGGCTGTGGTTTCCAGGACAGCGTGGTGATGCTTTTGTGTAGGGATAAAGTTACCAGAGGAATCTGGTGACTCTGGTTTTTCCGCTGGATGGCTGCACTTAACCACCTGCACAGGAGCCAGGGAAGTTCCTGTAAAGCTGGTCAGCCTGTTTGGTGTCTTGCAAGGGGCTGCATTTCCTTGCTCCTTCTCCAGTGGGTGTCCTGGGGTGAGCATGGAGTGTAACAGACGTTGCAGCCTGAACCCGGAGCGAAGGGTGCTCCGTGAGGATCAGCTGCTTTCAGGCTGAATAGTCCGTAGATTATTTCCACATCTGTGTTAGCTTTGGCTTGATCCCACAGATTTGCAACAGCTGTTGGGAAGCGGAGCAGAGATCCCCTCTTTAAATGGATGATCAAATCCTTAGAGTGTGGAGTATGTTATTTCTATGTCATTCTCTTCACGGCAGGAAAAGCAGCTCTTCAGAGTTGCTGAGGCAGCACTCTGCCCTGCTGCCTGAGCTATCATCCCATCAGCCTGCGGTCTCAGAGCAAGTTGTAATTTGCTTTCTGCATCCCACACCCAGCCTGACACAGGATCCTTTGTGAGGTGTGAGGTTGTGCAGGTACCTGTACCAGGGATGCCTTTTTTCTCCTGGATACCCTTTCCTGCATGGGCCACAAGCAGTGGGCGTAAGCTGACGGGACCAAGGAGGAGCTCGTCGTTTTTCCAGAACCTGCATATGTGCAAATCCCTGGCATTTTACCCTGAGAAAAGCTAACCAGTCTGCCACAAGACAGGTTAGGTCATCCCTGGGTTCAGAGGCTTTAGGTGGAGATCAGATGTCCTTGCTGGCAGCGGCAGTTCAGGTGCTAAACAGTGGTGTAGCGTGGGAATCCCACAGTGAGCTGCCTTCTTCAAAAAGCCCAGCTAAAAGGAACCAGCCCCTTTCCTATCAAGGTTCTGCTCTTTCAGATCAGACCTGCAGTAAAAGGAGCCATCAGGCTTCCCTCAGAAGCGTCTGGCAGGCTCTGGAAAGCCGAGTCTGGCTGACGAGAGCCGGGGCAGTGGGAATGGTGGTGGATCCTGGCGCTGGTCCTGCAGCGTGTGCGTTTCTCATTCCCCATCAGCTTTTCTAGCGCACAGGAGAATCATCAAACCAAACTGCTCCCGCTTTAAACAGCACGTTCCTGTACAGAATTAATATGGTTGGTGCGTCGAGACCACTAATTTCCAATTCAAGGCTTTTATAACTAGGCTTAAAATGGCAACCCAGTTCCAGTCGTCTTTCCTGCAACTGTCGTGTTTGTTTGTTGGTGCTTTGTGATGGGTTTCAGTGATAACCCAGGCAGCAAAATCTGTTGCAAAAATAGGGAGTGCTGCTCAGCATGAGGCTTGTTTTGCTGTTCCCTGTGCCGGTGGGTTGTCTGGGAGTGGTGGCTGTTGCACAGGTGCAAGGTAAAACCTTTCAGTTTGAATTGCTTTTTCTTGCTTGTCCGAGGTGTGATTGAGTGTGACTTAAGGTTCTTTGGGTTCAAGCCTCAGAGCCCGGTGATGGACGTGCTCTCCCAGCAGCAGCAGCTGTCACAGTGACCTCTCCTGATGCTTTTTGACCCTTCTGACACACACCTAGCTCTGTGCTTGCTTGAGGCATTTCTGCTGTGGACCCTCGCTGATGAGTTAGAAGTGGCAGCCCCCCATTTTGTGGGGTCAGAGTGTCTGGATTGCAGATTACCTGTGCCATGGATGTCTGGGAAGCCAAGACCAGTGCCTGCAGTTTGGGTCCAGTGGGGCCTGGTGGCTCACACATCCTGAGAAGTCCCAGGACCGGTTGTTGGCAAGAGTTGCCATGTCTGCTGGAGACTGCCTGGAGCCAGCTGTGCCCCGCTTACTCCGGTGCTTTGAGCAGGCTTGGTTTGGTGTTATCCCCTTATCTGGGGTGTTCCAGCCCCATCCTGCTGAGCACAGTGAGTGGATGCAGCCTCTTGGCTCCGAAGTGCAGACCCTGCTGCTTCCCCAGCCAAGCAAAACTGCCAGGACCCGCCGTGACGCCCCAGGGGAGCTGCTTCTGTATACAAAGGACTTGGCAAAATGAAGTGTAATGTAAGCAACTATTTAAAGAGAGTGATCCGATTGCTAGTTGTAATTTCCTTATTGTTTGCAGCACCCTGTTAAATGCCTGTGATCCTTATAAAGGGCTTTCCCCCACCCTTTAAACTTCACAGAAGTGGGTTTTACCTTCTGTGGTTTGAACACCCTCACTGTAAGGGGGCTGGTTTGCACCGAGTACAATTTCTTTTTTCTTTTCGTGCCCAAGGCCATTTGGTTTGAGAATCCATTGTGAATGAGTTGGCTTGTCCCAAGAAATGTGTCTGCTGGAAATGGAAGGCTGGTGGGTAGGACACAAAACCTCACTTCTTTCTAGGTCCTGATAGATGGAGGTTGATAGTCTTCCTAGATCAGTGGTAACACTTTCTCTCAGACCCAAGAGCATTTTGCTAACACTTCTTGAAAGCGGGCTGACACTGTCACTTATCCAGACACAGCTTCTATGGAGAGGTGTTGGAAGAAATATTTGATACAGTGACGCTAAAACCTGAACGCAGATGTGAATTTTTCCCTCAGCTGGATCTCTGGTGAGGTCTGCACCTTACATCCCATTCCTGCCCTCATGGCCCGGTCCCCAGATCGTTCCCAGCTCGGGAAATGGAATTGCATCTCTTTGCAAATCAGGGACAGGACAAATCAGTTGCAGAGTTGTGGCCGCTTCCTCTGGAAAAACACCTGGGTGCAGCTTCTGTGTGAGATACTGATGGAAGCAGCAGGATGTTGTGTGATGGTTTCTCTGGCTCTCCTGCTGGGCTGACACTGGTGGTCCCTTTCTGTTCTTCTCCCATGGCTGGGTTTTATTTTCCAAACCAGAGCAAGTTGTAAACACACGGAGCCCGAGGGGCTTTGCAGAGCAGATGTTAGGGGAGGGTGGGGATTAATTTCCTTCCCCTCTGGCTCTTGGCTATGGCTTGGCTTTTTGTTTGAGCCTTTGATAACTCACCACTGGGCTGTTGAGGCTGGGAATGCTTGGAGAAATGTAAGGAAACGTGGGGATGGCAGCAGCTCCTCCCTGCTTGGTGGGGACACCGGCTCCTGTGGCACTGCCAGCCCACACCTGCGGGCTGGGCTGTGCCAGCAGCTGTCGTCATCTTGTTCCTCCTCATCCCAACGAGCTTCTGTGCGTGAGTTAAGCCCCAAATTACCCTGTGCCAGAAGCACATGCTGAGAAATGTCAAGAAGGACTTTGTGATACCCAGAGCACTCAGTCAACAACCTTGTGCAGAGCTGAGCTCGCTGCAAAACGTAATGACCAGCAGACAGGACCATCCAGAGAAGGATGCCCAAAATGTGGCCATCAGGCTGTGTGGCTTCTGCTCATAGCCCCCAGGGACCATTGTGAAGCTGGCAGTGCAGGATAGATGAGCTATGTGGCCCCCAGGCTGATGTCAAACCCATTAATCAGCTCCTGGGAACAAACCTGGGAAGCCTCAGTTGCAGAAGAATAATTTTTTTGTGTGTTGACCTTGTGTTCAGCCTGGCTGTGTCTTGGCAGGGGTTGCTGGTTTGTTTAATCAACACTGAAATGGGAGGGGAGGAAACAGCCAGGGAAGCATTACAAATTGCATCAGAGTGGTGGCATTAAAAGAGTTTGTGCTTAGCATGTCTTCTCAACAGAGGCCTCGAAGCATGGCATTTTACTTGCAAAGAGGTAAATGCAGGAGGAGGGGAAGCTTTACCTGTGCTCACAGGCAGGTGTGAGACACATGGTGGCCTCACTTGAGCTACCAAGGGGATGGTGGTCATGGTGAGGGTCTCTGTGGGCGCTGGAGGTCCAGGCTGGCCCAGCAGCTCTTCCTCACATTCCTTCACACTCACTCCTGAAGCACCAGCTCTGTTTCTTTGCTCAGCTCTGACCTCTGTTCTGAAAGATGCGAATGCTCCAAAATCTTCCTCTTCGGGCTGCCAAGTTTACCTTCCTTATCTCCCCTCCCAATCTCTTTTACAGCTGAAGCTGTGGAACAAGTACAGAGTCTCCAACATTCCTTCCCTAATATTTATCGATGCCTCCACCGGGAAGGTGGTTTGCAGGAACGGCCTCCTGGTCATCCGAGATGACCCAGAAGGTAAGACTTGGAATCTCGTGTGCCATGGAAACATGGACACACTGCTGCCTTTTCATTTCAGTTCATTCTGAATTGCCTGGGGGCCGTGGCGGGGGGAGGGAACAAAGAACTATTGTCATTAACTATTCAAAGCGCTGCGCTATTTTCGGTGATAAATTTTCTGCACCGTTCCTGCCAGATCTCGTGTTTTGGTTTTGCTTCCTGAAAAGAACAAAGACTTTCCCTCCAGGATTTTTGTCTGGAGTGCTAATGAGGAAAAAGTTAGGTTAACCGAAGCGTTAAGTTTGGATTTCTCCCTGATGGAGGCACGTGGACAGAATGAGGGCCCAGACTTTCCATACCTTGGGAGCAAAATCCTTCCAGAATACTGAGTGGGACTTCATCACTGACATCACACTGTTAGAGTGAATTTCCCATTGCTTACAAATTAAACAGAGAAATGCCACCGTTCTCCCCTGCTGACGTTTACTGTGCCGGGAGTTGGTATTAAATTCCATCTCCTTCCAATTTGGAGAAACCAAAATGAGCGAAATGTGTGCCCTAACTCGCAGACCCCGCAGAGGTCTCCCGTCACTCAACTGCTGTAGTTGTCCATCCACACGTATTACTGGCTCGTTGTTTCTTCATGCAGCAAATGCTGAGCGTGGTAACTGAGTCTTTACTTCAGCGGCAGGAGCGGTGCAGTGGGAACATGTTGTGGCCTGAGCCATCTGTGATGTTTCCTCCTCTCTGGCTGAACACATGGATTGATTGCTCTGGGAGCTGGCAGCAGATGATTCGGAGCGTGTGTTTGTGTGTACACACACAGCTTGCTTTGGGGTACAAAAGGGTTAGTGTAAGATTATATATATGCACATAAACACACCATCTTGTACATATGTTTAGCTAAGGTTTTATGACTAACAAAAATACATGTATATACGTAAAAATACACGGTTGGTGTCGGTATAAGGGACATAGTCTGACTGCATTCCTGAGCACGTACCACCTTGCCCTCCATTGTTGAAATAAATGCTGTTGATAAGGAAAAAATGCCTCATCAGGCACTAAACCAGAGCAGGCTTTGTCAAGCCAAAGGTGCTGTGACTCAGGCTCAGGTGCAGCCTGCCTGAGAGAAGGAGGTGACCTGGTTGCAATGCAGAACTTGGCTCCCTCACCTTGGGGCAGGGATGTCGTGGTGAGTTGCTCTGCATCCCCCATGGATGGGAATAAATCCCCAGTGGGATTCCTTAGATAGGATCCCCTGTATCGTTAGAGAAGGATGGATGGTTTATCTAGTGGAACTTTCTGAGCCTTTAAAAGCTGCATGTGCATATTACTGTCTCGTGTCTTCTTCCCACCCCTACCCTCACCCCCACCGCAGGTCTGGAGTTCCCTTGGGGGCCAAAACCCTTCAGTGAAGTTGTTGCTGGGCCTCTGCTGAGGAACAACGGGCAGACACTGGACAGCAGTGCCCTGGAGGGCTCTCACGTCGGGGTCTATTTCTCTGCTCACTGGGTGAGTAGTGAGTGCTGTGCCGAGCACTTGGAGTGGGCTCAGGGAGGGTAAAGACCCTGGGCTGGTTGGTGTTGAAGGGTTTGAGAAGCTCTGGTCATTCAGCGTTGCAGTGGGCCTGTCACCCTCAGCTGGCCCTTCAGAAGGGGAAGAGTGGTCAGATTTTTAAAAATGGGAGAGGTTTTATTGGTGACTTTATAGACCATAAGCCCCGGCCATGTTCAGGGCTGCTGCCTGGTAACTCCCGCAAAGATGAGATCACACATGTTCATGATCACTGGGTCACCTGGGCCTGCTGGGTGTGGGTTTGGCCCTGACAATGTCACCATCCATGTGTTGTGTTTTGCAGTGCCCCCCGTGCCGAAGCCTCACAAGGGTCCTGGTTGAGTCCTACCGGAAAATCAAGGAGGCAGGGCAGAAGTTTGAGATCCTCTTTGTCAGTGCAGACAGGTGAGCCAGCACTAACAGCCTGGGCAGGCACAGCTGGCTTGCCCCCGAGCTGTGAGCATTGTTGGTTTGATCTGTGGTGGAAATTTTATTTGGGGCAGAGCAGGTTGGCTCTGGTATCAGAAAGGCTGAGTCCTTTCCCTCTGCCCAGTGCTGGAGTGCAGAGGGGGGTCAGCAAGGGCAGCGGTGGGATGTGGAGCCAGGTCTGTGTTTCACTTTTTGCGGCTCATGGCTCTGGGGTCTGAGGGATGCTCGAGCTGCTGCTGCCGCCATGGGTTGGCATTCAGATGCTCCAGAGAGTTTGAAATATTTTATTGGGAAAAATGCGCCATGGACCTCTACTTGAGGGACTGGGGGGTTTGAATTTCCTCTGGCTCTCCCCGGGTTGTGTCTGCCAGCAGCACTTACCGGTGGGCTTCGGTGGAAGGGCTTTGCAGGCCGGGTTTTTAATGAGGAAAGGGCCTGGCAAGTGGAGGGGCTCTGCTCGGCATCCCATGCCCTGTTCCTCTTGCACAGGTCAGAGGACTCCTTCAACCAGTACTTCAGCGAGATGCCCTGGGTGGCTGTGCCCTACGCCGACGAGGCCAGGCGGTCACGCCTCAACCGACTCTATGGCATCCAAGGTAGGAGGGGCTGCACTTGTGCACAGGTCTCCTGTCTGCCCCTTTTGTTGAATATTTGTAATGTCTCCCCTTGTTTAACTAAACCAAGAAAACAGCAAAGCAAAGCACAGTGCCCCAGGCAGAGCCGCTTCATGTTTCTGCTCTCCACAAACTCACATTCCTACCACCTGCCAGGCAGGCTGTTAGTTGAAACAGGACTTCCATAAACAACCTAATTCTTCCTGGAAACTTGGAAGCTGTTTTTGGCTTGGATGTTTTTGGTCTAATTACTGATTTATTTATTTTTGCTTTTTCTTGAAGGTTCAAATTTCATTTTCTTGCTGTTTTATGTAATGCAAAGGCAGGCCGTCGTTCTGTGCAGGGGCTGAGGAAGATGGCATCTGGTTTATGTTAGTGACATGAATTACAGAAGAGAGAGTGTTTGATGTAAACCATGGCTTTGCTTTTACTGTACGTGCCAGTGCCAGAATTCCAGCAGCCCCAGCTGCTCGTAGGGGCAGGGAGAGACTCTGTCTGTCTGTCTGGGTGGCTTCAAAGAGTCACGAAGATGATAAAAGGTCACGGCAGCCCTCCTGGGGACTGGCACCTTGTTCCTGCAGGGGACAAACTGCAGCACAGAGGTGTGTGAGGTGACTGGCTCTCACAGTCTAATGTATGGACATACGGTTAGTCCCTGTGGTTAGAGGGTCTTGCTGCAGTGTGGCTGTTTCTCACCCATTTCTGTGCAGTGGCAGTCAGGTGGGTGCAGGCTGGCAGTGTTAATGTGATCTGCAGGGAAGGGGGAGTGTTGCCAAAGGTGGCCGAGGGCTTGGGAAGAGTGACAGGAGAAATAAGCCCTCCTTGGGGTCCTCTCCGAGCAGCCCTTCTGGTGTGAGCTCAGGTGCTGCTGCTCAGCTCTGTTCCCTGACCTTAAACCAAGAATAACCATTTGCCTGTTTTAAATAGCCATCATTTGGCTGCTTAATTGCCTTCCCGTGAGGCAGGAGCTTTCCAAATTCATCCGTCTTCTCCCCGGCCGCACACAAACCTCGGCAGTGCTGGTTTCGGCTGAGAGCTGCAGGACTGCTGCCAGTTTCACTGGGACTTTCTGTAAATAAGGTGTCCAGACATGGATACTTGGGCACCAGGCATGCTGTATCCTGGGAAACAGTGACAACAGCTTTCCCTCTAACTGCAGCCACTGGCTTCTTAAAGGTATCTCTCTTTGCTGTGTGCTGACCTGAAAATGTAAATATTGGCTGTTCCCCTGCACCCCAACCCCTTCCTCTGCCCAAGGAGCTCCCATGTCACCTCCGAATCCCAGCTCTGTGCAGACTTTGGGGGTTGCCTGTCTGTTTGCAGTCAGGCTCTTCACACCAGCTGTAACAAAAGCTTCCTGCAAACAGAGCTGGATGTCGTGGGCTCCGCTCATCACCACGGGTGGTTATTCCATCAAAATGAAAAATCAGATCTGTGTAATCTCATCCTCCCTTCCCCAGATGACTCTGATGCTGCCACACATCTTCAAAGTTCCCTTTGGAGCTGCTCCCTTGCACCAGTGAGAGCGTGTAGCCCGTTCAGTGTCCAGGTTACCATCCTGGTGGTTGGGCTGTGAGCACAGCAGGCACACGGGGAGGTTTTCCGCTGTTTTTTGAAGGCTGGGTACTGAAACAACAGAAGAGCTTGTCTTCCCTGTCTGCTTTAAGTTCCTGAGTGGTGGAAAGCAGCAAGAGAGTAAAATCTTGTGTTGTTTTAGTCGTGTGTTGGCCCCTACAGCATTCGAAAACTCAGTATAAAATGTAAGCTGAGTTATTGGCCTTTATTTGGGTTTACTTGAATGCCTCTATTCATAACTCACATGCAGTCTGAGGCTGTGCCACCCCACCTCTAGTAAATTGCTTCTGGGTGCAATTCTCAGGACTGTCCTGAGAAAGAGTCATGCCTTGTGTCGTGGCTGCTTAGAAATAATTCCCTGGTGTGTGGGCAGCTCCTGGTCTGTGCCTTCGGTGAAAAAATCCCCTGGCCTCAGCTCTCCTTCCGATGGGATGAGAAGCAGTGATAAATTTTATGTTTGGTTAGGAATTGCCCCTTGTTCTGTATCTTACGAGATTCCTTTTGAGTTCCTGAATATTCCCCCTGGACTCCATGGTGCCTCCTTGGGATTTGCAATCCCTTCCGAAAACCGTTGTTTCTCCTGTGCCCCACGCTTTAGCCCAGACACCCACAGGTCACTCTCGCAGCCTGGGTAGTGGGAGCAGCCTGGAATTCACTGTTACGGGAGATTCTTGGAGCTTTCTTCTGAAAAGATGAAAAAAGGGCAATAAAACTCACCACCCATCCTGTGGTTGGTGCGTTTGGTTCACGCAGATTGTGGTTATGCACCCGGCAGAGGAGATTTCCGTGTCGGGTATGGGGTTTAAACATGTAAATATGTAAGTGTCTTGCCAGGTTCGGTAACAAACCATTTGGCCCCTGTGTTTTCATAAAATGCCGGCCCCGTGGGAGCCAAATCCATTTTCTAATGCATAAAATCCAACCCAGCCCGTGTATGCTAATTCCCATCCAGGCTTATACAATATTCATTGCAGTGTCTGATCGCTGATTCTTCTTGATAGGTGAATTCTGGTGTTGTGACTTCAGGCAATTAACAAAACCCCCGAAAGGCACTAAAATAACAAATAGTGGCTGGGATGAGCAGAGAGAGGGCTGGGGAGTGGGGGGGAAGGTGTTTGGGTTAGCAGGTATGAATGAAGTTAAAGACAGTTTCCCTGATCCTGCAGGTCTGTGTCCCCTGGAAAGAGAAAGTGTTTGTTAGGGAAGTAGTCACAAAGGTAACCTGAAGGCTGATCCTGTGGGATGCCACCATGAGCCTGGTAAGGCCGTGTCCTGACCCCAGGGACTTGGACAGGGATGTGGATTACCTTAAAACCGACCCTGTTTTCTGATTCAGTTTTGTGTTTGCAGTTGGAGGTTTAGTGGCTGGGTATTTGGGAGGGAGGGTGTCTGCACGTGCAAATCAGATAAAATCTAAAGGAATGTTTTGAATAGTGCATGAAATCCTTGATAGCTGCAGAATCACAACGATCTGCGTCTAAATGGGGCCCATAATTTTCCCAGATCAGCAAAGCTCATTTGACCTCTCTGCCAGGCTGTGCTCTGTCGTTCCGGCTGACTGATGATCTGAACCGGAGTCTCTAGAATGTCCCTCACGTGTAATGGATGGAAAAGCAGGCATTTGGGTTGGGAATCATAAATGGATAAAGATCCAAACCTTGTGGGATGCTGAGTGCTGTGTGCTTCTGGCATCAGTAGTACTTTGTGCCTGTAAGGGCAGGGCCAGAGTGAGATTTCCCAATTCCTTCCCCTCCGTTTAACCCGTCCCTGCCCTGGAGCTACGTTGGATACCAGCACGTAATGAATAAGCCTTTTTGTGATACAAAATGGTTTTCTTGGCATACCCTTAGGATCTGCAAGCCCAGCCATTGGGTGGGTTCCTGCACTGCTGCTCAGCACCAGCCCAGTGCTGTGCTTACAGCCCCAGCACAGCAGCAGGAATGCTGGGCTGGAATGACGGGAATGCAGCCGCTGGCCCGGACCTGCAGGCAGGCTGGGACAGACAGATGGCCGTGTATTTCCTAGAGAAATGCCTAAAATTCAGAGGGCTTGTGAGTAACCCACTGTTGTACAAACATAGGAGCACAGAAGCTTGGCAGGAGCAAGGATGCTTAGTGCCCAGAGAATGGCTCTGCAGGGTATTCCTGAGGAATGAGCTTTAAAATGAACCCCTGGGTGAGGGCAGGAGGATTTGAGTTGTCTCAGTTTGCTGGTTGTGGTTTGGGGGATGTTGCTGGTGAAGGAGATGCTGGATAGGGTCAAAGTCCAGATGATGAGCAGCAAACAGCAGCACCTGACACTGACTCTGGTCACTTCACGTGTCCATTGGGGCCTGATCCCAGGCTCCCCCTTCTTCCTTCCTTATGGGATGTTTCTTTGTGTCCCTGATGACAGAGGAATGATGTGCTTTCCAGATGAAGTCACCAGTGTGAGCTGCTCCTGTTGACCCACCCGTGACTCTTTTGTGACTGTTTTGTTGCTGTGCCTTATCAGATGGGATGGTCAACAGCTGGTGTCCACCCTGCCCCGCTGCCAGCTCCTGTGTAAAAGCTCCTCCTTTATGACAGGGCTTTCCAGCCCCATAGCTCAGGGCAAAGGGCTGCTTTTTCCCAAGGGCCAGAACATAGTTGGATGTCCCCTGGGCCCCATCCTGCCCAGTGCCACAATCCTGTACACCCTGGACACTGCTGCTGTGGAAATGGCTGGGCCGTCAGTGCTGAGTGCTGGAGAGCTGTGGGGGTTCGTGGAGGAGTCTTTGGCTGCTAAAATGCGCGGTGTTCCTTCTGGGAAGGGACACACCCTGCTTCCTGGCCGCTGCTGTCTGTGATCCATGTGTGTTCCTGCGAACCGGGACAGGGCTCTTCCAGCAGCAGCCGTGTCTCGGCACCAGGATGGGAAGGCACAGGTGGCACTTCTGCCTGGCACTCTGCGAGAGGGAGCCTGGGAGGAGGGTCCCTGTGTGGTACAATGGGGTTTGCATCCAGGAGCACCAGACAGCAGTGACCCCTGCCTGCAGTTGGGCAGGGAGAGGCAGGCAATGCCAGAGCCTGTCTCTTCGCTTCCTGCTCTGGCTCCTGAATTGCAGTGCTCTGCTAGGACGGAAACAGGATCCAGGGAGCCCGATCCCCACACCGTGAGCTGTGGAGAAGCAGCAGCTCGCTGGGCTCCTGCCAGAGCTGGAGGTGATAGGAAAAGGCCTTTCTCCCCACGCCCTTTTGCTGGCCAGTTCATGCTCTGGCTGATCCTCCCTGTTTTTTTCCATCACAGGCATCCCGACCCTCATTGTCCTGGACTCCAAGGGAGACGTGATCACGCGGCAGGGGCGGGTGGAGGTGCTGAACGACATCGAGTGCCGCGAGTTCCCCTGGCACCCCAAGCCCGTGCTGGAGCTGACGGACTCCAACGCTGTGCAGCTGAATGAGGGCCCCTGCCTCGTTCTCTTTGTAGGTATGGAGCTGTGACAGCAGAGCCTGTGCTCGGGAAGGGGGCTGGGCTACCTGCCAGCTCGGCTGGAGCTGGCCATGGGGCTGAGAACCTGCCTGTGGTGGTGACAGTGTCCGTGGGAAGGGACATCAGCCCGTTTCCATCTTCGAGAGCAGTGCTCACGTGTCTGGAGAGGCCACAAGGGAGAGAGCTCCCTGTGGAAGCCCCTCAGGACAGACACAGCCGTGGGCTGCTGCAGCTCACAGGGGTTTCCCAGAGCCTGCTGTGCCCGTGGATCTCCCACGGCTCCCAGGCACCAACCCGAAGGATGTGATGAAGCAGCGACTGGCAGCGCAGAGGAGCTGTCGTGTCAAAGGTGCAGTGGTGGCTGTGGACAGGAATGCTGGTGAGGTGTTGGGGAGTACGAGAAATGCACTGTCACAGCTGGTGGTGGTGGAGATGGGAAAAGCCTTTCTGGAGCAGGGACTTTAGGCACACGTGACATTCCAGAGGAGGCAGAGGAAGTGTCTCTGGGAGGGATTATAGCTCTCTGCTGGAGACCACACTGCGGGGCTTGAGTCCCTGTGCTGAACAGGGCTGTGACAGAGGAGCCTCTTTCATGCTCTCTGGTCCTTGATTCCCCCTGTGGGGCAGTGGCTGCAGGACAGGGCAGGCTTTTCCCCAAGGTCCCTGTCCCTCTTCCACTGCTAACCCACATGTGAAGTTAGACACTGGCCCAGAGTTCATCTGAAGCACAGATGGCTCTTTCCTCATCGCTTCCCTGCTACCAGTGGACAGGTAAATCAGGCAAGGGCACTGGGATGAGCTGTGCTGCAGGCTGAGCCCCGGGTGGGCAGCAGAGGGGTGCACACAGCATGCCCTTGAGTGCTCTGTGGTGCTGTGGTGGGGGTTTGCTGGAGAAGCCCCCCTTGCCCTGAGCCTGCTGGTGCTGTGCAGGGGCCTGGCCCAGGGCAGGGCTCGTGTCCTGCTTCCTTGCGTGCCCTCTGTGAGCAGCACACCCTTCTCTGCAGTGCTGATAACATGGCCCTCGCTCCTTTCCCTCTTCCCTTTCAGATTTCCTTTTGACCCTGGTTATTTATTCAGCAGAGCCCAGCAGGGGATGTGAGCACAGAGCCAAAAATCCTCTCCTCACGCGGGAAGGACCGGCTGGCCACGCCAAGCCTGATGGATTGGGGCTGGCGCTGCAGGCCTCTGGAAAGAGTTATTTTTATCTTGCTCTGAGCAAAGTTTTTCTATCACCTTGCTGCAAACAGCTCATCAGGAGAGCAGCTGGGGCTCTCCCTCAGCGCTTTTGGGGATGGATGGTCTTGGTGAAGTCTGCCAGCAATGTGCTAGGGCAGAAATGCAGCTGGTGCTGCATCAAGGCAGGCACTGGGGACGGGGGCTCCTGGCCAGCCCATGTCCCGCTGAGGGGGTCTCCCAGCAGTCCAGTGCTTGTGCTGCACCGTGTTGCGTGTGCAGCAACACCCCCAGGAGAAGGCAGGCTTAGCAAGTGCTGGTGGTGAATAAATCCTGTCCAATCTATATCCTTCCCTGGAGAGGTTAGGGCTGGGTTAGCCAGAGTGTGCAGGGCTGCCTGGAGTGCCGCCAGCAGCCGATGTTTGTAGAAAAATCAATCCCTGCAGACACCCCACAACTCCGCGTATTTATCACTGCCATGCAGGACTGACCCTGAAATCCAGTGTGCAGCGTCTCTGGAATCTCCTGCTTTGCTTGGAGAAGCCAGAGAGGACAGGAGTGTGTGCAGCAAGGGCAGAGAGTGTTCTGGGCATGGACATTGCCTGTCCCAGTGGGTCTCTGGACCTGTTGTGTTGGGTGGTTACATCAAGGACCACAAGAGCTGCACACGACCAGGAGACAAGGACAAGGGGCCTCTCTTCCACCTTCTTCCCTTTTTTTTCTTTTTTTAATGCCAAAAGTTGTCCCCGAATTGGAATCATTTAATCTCGGTGCTGCTCAAGGACGCAGACTCTCCTCTCTCCAGCTCAGTATTTGAACTTCAGTGGTGGCTGGCGCTTGATTGATGTTGCCATCTCTTTCTACTCTACTTCTGTCAAATCAAAGCTGCCTTCACAGCTCTGCTGCCGCGGAGACTCGAGCAGCAGAGCTGCCGACCAGCCGTCCCGAGGCAGGGGGATGCTGGGTGGCGGGCAGGGGTGCCAGGCAGCCTCAGATCAGCACCTTCCTTTGGTCTTCAAAACGTACCAGCTGCAAAACCAGCTTTTTTTTTTTTTTTTTTGTGCCTGTTTGTCCCTTTGCATCAGCAACAGCACCAGGGAGTGAGCACTGAAGTATTCGGGGAGCAGGAGTTGCTCTTCTGTTACGTGTTTCCCTCGTCTCACATGAAAGGCGTGTTTCAGCTGCTCCCTAATTGCCACAGAGCTGGGTGGCTTTGAAGTTGGTGCTGGGCACCCAGGCCTCCTGTTTCCTGCGCGGTGGTGCTGTGGGATAGAGCTGCCGGCGCCCGGCCGGTTTGCATCCGTTTGATCCTAACCTCCTTCCTGCCTTGCTCCTTTCGTTTCGTCTGCCCACCCCTGTGCCCTGCAGATTCAGAGGATGACGGAGAGTCGGAGGCAGCGAAACAACTGATTCAGCCCATAGCTGAAAAAATCATAGCCAAGTACAAAGCCAAAGATGAGGAGGCGCCGTTACTCTTCTTCGTGGCGGGTGAGGTAAGTGAGAGCAGAGCGCAGGGCTGTGTCCTGCTGGGTAGGAGGACTGGGCTGGGTTGGGGACTGCTCTTGCCGTGGTTCAGGTGGGTAAACTGAGGCAGGGAGCTGCTGCAGCTACCCTGGGACGACAGAGAAAAGCCAGACTTGAGGCCTGGCTCAGTCCCAGATCTCCGTGCTGGATATTACTTCTGGCAGAGGAGTCCCAGATGTGTTTGCTCAGAGGTGGAAAAGCCTGACAGCAGGTGAGGGAGCTGCTGAGGACAGGCAGAGTGGGGCTGTAGAACATGGGAGGGAGTGGAGCCACCACAGTGGGGCTTCCAGCCTCATGCTGTGCTACCTGCTGGCCCCTCCATCCCTGAGGCTGCACAGGCAGGAAGGCGGCTGGGCTGGGGGAGAGGAGCAGGGTTTGGGTTTCACCTTGGCCCAGCCCATGAAACAAGGGCTGATTCCTGAGCTGGTCACGCTGTTCTTGGCTGGGATGGTATTTGGAGCATGTGCAGCCTGCGGTGCTCAGGAGTCAAAGATCTGCAGGAGAGAATGCAAATGGCAGAATAGGGCTTCTGCCTTCCCTTTCCCCTGTGCAGGCGTTTTGCCCTGCTGCAGCCTGGCAAACGAGGAGGGTTTTGTGTAAAGGTCTGGAAAGCTCCTTGTACCCCCAGGCCTGCAGTTCCCCTCCCACATTGCTGCTCAGGGCCTGGGCAGGTGGCAGCGGCTGCGCCTGCTCCGTCCCTCCACGCCCACGTCACAGCCGCAGTGTGCCGTGAGCGGGGCCCTCCGGAGCCGCCCTGCGACAGAAGGGTCCCCACTGCCACACCCTGGCCCCCCCCGGCCAGGAGAGCCCCCACCACTGCCTCCCACAGCCCTGTCGGCCCCTCTGCACAAGCGCTCCCGCTCCCACCGCCGTGACGGGTCTGTGAGCGTCCCAACCCAGCCCCGCGCCCTTGAATAAGTCCCTTGTTGGAAAGGCTATTTTGGGAGGGTCCAGGACCATCCCCCCCCTCCCCCAGAGCCTGCGAAGCATTTTCCTCCTGCTCGCCGGCTGTAGCTGAAACATTGCTGCTATTCATCCAGCTCCCGACGTCCCTGCAGCGGCCGGGACGAAGAATGGGGAGCGTCCGGCACGTCCCATTCATCCGTCACCTCAATAGCCGGGAGCGCTGGCCCCGGGTCTCCGCTGGCCCCCACGCACAAAGCAGCCCGGCCATGGACGGAGCTGGCGCCTCCCATTCCTCTCCCAGCACCGTCTGGACCGGTTTTGCATTGATTAAAAATGTTCCTTGGTCCCTTTGCGGCGATCGGATAAAGGACGAGGCGTACCGGAGGCTTCCCGACACCTGGGCTGGGAGGCGGGAAGGGTGGGGGGCGAGCGCCGAGGCGACGGGCCCAGCCCTGCTCGCCCTTCCAGCCACGTGGTCCGGCTGCGCCAGAAACCCCTGCAAAGGAAGGGGAGGCGCGACCAGAGTCCCCCTGCGCTGCCGCCACGCGCTGCAGAGCCCCGGCCGCCAACCAGGTGCATGGATTCTCTTAGTGCCTCTGGAAGGGAGTGCGGAGGAACGCCCTGATTCGGATGCGGTGCGTCGTGGGCTTGGCCGGGAGCGGGAGAGGAATCGCCCCAGCACCGGCTTTCACACTGCGCAGCCTTGGCAGAGATACTGTTCCCTCTGCCCAGAGCTGTGCTGTGCCTGGCTGAGGGGAGGGCAGCCTGCTTCCCCTGTAAGCAGCCTGCCCAGTGCGTGCCCAGACACTGGGACCTGCTGGTGGGGTCGTGGTGTTGGCTCACATCCCATTCTTGTTCTCTGCTTTGCTCCAGATGTGTTTCCCGGATCCCTTTAGTGTCCGCTCCCTGTGAGCAATGAGGCTGTGGCTGTGCTGGCACACAGGGCTGGCAGTTCCCACATTCAGTTCTTGTCCCCAGCTCCTTGAGCTGTGGATGCCCCAGAGGCTCCAGGATCAGTGTGGGTGTGCTGGGAGCAGTGCACTGCACGGACACTGTTGGAGGAGTCTATGTCCTATTCCAGCCTGGGATAAATGAGCCTGGTTTGGTTTTGACACAAACCATAGGCAGGTGCTGCCTGCTAAACCTGTGGTCCTGCAGTGCTGGTGCAGAGCTCAACCCTTTGTGGGCTGGACCATGCTGTGGAAGCAGCAAACTGCTCCTGGTGTCTTGGCTCTGTTGATGACTCCCTTCTCCCTCTCGTTTTGGCCTCCAGGACGACATGACCGACTCCCTGCGGGATTACACCAACCTGCCTGAGGCTGCACCCCTGCTCACCATCCTGGACATGTCAGCCCGGGCCAAGTACGTGATGGATGTCGAGGAGATCACACCCGAAATCGTGGAAGCCTTTGTCAGCGACTTTCTAGCAGACAAGCTAAAACCTGAGCCCATCTAAGGGAGCTTCTGCGCCAACAGACATTATTTAAAACTAGGTCTCTCTTCCGCCGCTTGTGGATTCTCCAGCGTGTCCTCACGCCCGACCCAGTATCCAACCTTCTTGTGGTGCCTTGTTTTACGCAGTGAATCCTTCTCCTAAGCAAACTCCTTGAGATGCACTTTCAGCAGGGAGTTGTTGGCGTTTGGAGACTTCGCTTGTGCTTCATGGTGATATATTCTCTAATAACCAGGCCAGAACTGTTACCGTATCGTTACTTTATACATGGCACTAGCTAGCAGGCAGATCTCCTTGCATGGTGTTCTTCCCAACGTACGCATCAGGCAGTGGATGGGGTTCTTGGGGCTCTTTTCTTCTCCTCCTCCCCCTTCTTTCCTTTCTTACCACCCCTGCTGACTAAATGACTTCCAGGAAGCAATAAGGAAACTGTCCCCTTTGCCCCTGGCCGGTCCTTCTCTCCCACGCAAGTGCCCTGACGAGGCCAAGACAAAGTCTTAACTGCTGACAACCTCTGAAAGACCACAGCACAGCCAAGCTCTTCCTCCTGGGGGTGAGACCTTTCTGGTTGGGTTTCCCACCTCCCACTCCAAGCACCGACAGCCTTAGGCAGCGCTGGCTGTGCATGTCAGGGTCCATCCGCCTGCAATGGGTGGGTAATCCCTCTTTCCTTCCCTCTCTGAGCCAGGAGGAGGATCACCACCGTGCTGCCCTCACCTCTTGTCTCTCCCTTGTGCTCCCCCTGTCCCCCCTCTCTGGTATGAATTGTCCTCTCCCCTCTGTGTTAGTTGATTGAGCTGTTCTTCGTAGGTGTGTCCCAAACTCAACGTTAATGGTGCTGTTCTTTAAAAAATAACCAAAAAAAAGAGGAAAAAACCTAAGGAAAAAAAAAAAAAAAGGCAGCACAGCCGAGCCCCCGAAAAGTGACATTGTAAAAACTGTACATGGTGATTGGAACTTTGTAATAAAACTGTTACAATGACCTCGTCCCTGGAGGTGCCAATTGCTGCGTCCAGCTGTCGCTGCGGGAGAGGGAGAGCCTGTGCCTGGGAAGAGGAGCCCCCAGCCAGACCCCAAGGGTAGGTGTCAGTGGCAGCAGCTCCCAGTACTTTGGGGGCTGAACCGGGATTGTGTGTTCCCCCACGGGCTCACACAGCCCCTGCCTGTGCCCGGTTTATTGGGGGACAGGGTGGGTTGGTGCTCCCCAGGAGGGAGGGAGCCATTTGGCAGCCGGTGGGGTGCTCCCAGCCTGGCGTCCCACGCCTGAATAGCAAGTGTTGTGCAAGCCACTGCTTTTCCCTTTCAGCTCATTAGTCAGCCGTGGCAGGACTATGGCCTCCCCTTTTATCCTGCTGCAGCTTCCCACCCTGCCAGGAGCTGGGAACAGCCACCAGCTCGGCCCATATAAATCCCCCCTGTGTTTTGCACGTTTCAGAGGTTCTCGTGTTCAGCGGTGATGAACTGCCTGGTGAGCAGTTCAAGGAGCAGCCCCCCCCTCCTGGCAGCAGTGCAGGCGGGACTGCTGGAGCTCGGACACCCCACACCACGCCAGCCCCAGCCAGCCTGGCACGTGGCAGGCAGCCATGGCAAGGTTGGAGTGCTCGTTAGAGCACAGGGTTTGGGTGAGCACAGGCACGACCCATTCAGGTGGCAGCAATTTGGCCTTTCTGACCCCGAAACCACAAGCAGCAGCCAGGCTGGGAAGGACAGACACTGCTGTAGCAGCTGTGCCCTGACTCCACCCCGAGGTATCCGAGGCCTCCCAGGATCTGCTGGCTGAGAAGGCCCAGGCAGCAGGGAGCCAGCTGAGGGGAGGAAGGGGAGGGCTCCTACCCAGCCTTTCCCTTCTCACGAGCATCACCCTGCGGCCGCCGCGCCCACCGGGAGCCACACACTCATCCCAGCGCTGCTCCAGCACTGCCAGAGCCTTAAACACTCATTTACTGCAAACCAAACGGCCCGAGCGGCTCTTTTATTAACTCCAGGGGGGGAACCAAAGGGAAGAGAGGTGCTCCTTAAGCACCCAACCTGCAGCAGTTCAGCCCGCTGCAGGGACCTTCTGCCTGTCAGCCTCCTGCTTGCGCCTCTGCAGCAGCTGCCTCTTGCCCTCGAACAGCACGATGGCAGCAGCAATAGCAGCATTCAGGCTGTCCACGCCGGGCACCACGGGGATGACCAGTCTCTTGCCCCCCGTGCCGGCTGCGAGGCGCAGCGCGTCCGCGCTCAGGCCGTGAGTCTCCCCGCCGATCACCACGGCCACTGGAGTCCGTGCCCAGTCCTCGTGGTAGCACCGCGTGTCCAGCTCTGCGATGTCCGCTGCCTCCTCCTCATCCTCGTGCTCAGGAGCAGCCTCGGGTCTGGATTTCACACGAGTTCTTGTGTTGCCAGGAGCAGAGCCAGCCGCGCCAGCCCCTCTTGGCACGGCCGTGGTCTTGGCCGGAGCGCCTGGGTCTTTGTTGTCGGCCACGCAGACCTGGGTGCCGGCAGGAAGGTTGCTGGGAACAGATTCCCAGTCCAGGTTGGCGACGATGGGCAGTCGGAAGTGAGCCCCCATGCCTGCACGGAGCACCTTTGGCTCCCATGGATCCACACAGCCTGAGAAGGAACGGGGAAAAACAGTGACAGCGTGGGGACTACCACAAAGATGGGATTCAGGAGCTGCTGCTTCCCACAGCGGATCATGTCCGTGCCTGGCACTCCTTACACACTTGGGAACATCTTCAAGCACCTCATTCCCTGCCTCACCCCCAAAATTACTCAGACTAAACTCTTCTCTTACCTTTGGTGATCAGCACTTTCTCACAGCCTGCTCCTGCTGCGGACCTCAGAATAGTGCCCAGGTTTCCCGGATCTCGGATGTTGTCGCAGATGAGGAGCAGTGGCAAGGAGTTGGTGAGCTGAGCAGCAGGGTAAGACATCTTGGCATGGTCAGGCTTGGAAAAGATCCCTGAGGAGACAAAATGCGACAGGTTTCTGACTGACCCACCCCAAGGACAGGGCTGGCTCTGAGTTAGTTGGCCCAAATCTCTCTAAAGATGTGCTGGAGGAAGCATTAGGAAAAGCACCACCTAAGAGAAGTTTGAGAAGAGTTTGTCCCTTCACAAGGAAAAGTATATCCCAGCATCAAGCTATTAAAAATGAGTGTTAGCACCTTGAGTGTGCTCTAGGAACCACATTCAGTTACCACAACAGGCCAAATAAAAGGGAATTCTCCCAAATATAGCACTTTGACACACCATCAGAAGGTCTAGGGAAAGTTTATAGAGAGTCATTATCCCGAGAATGAAAAAAGCTTCCCTTTGAGCAGCATTGTGACTGTTCCCAAGGCAACTTACCTAGAAGCCCCTGAGGAGTTATGAGGTCAGACCAGATCTTAATGTCTTCAAATTTCACCTTAACCAAGCTGGCTCGTTTTATCTCTGCCTCGGGCAGCTCCTTCAGGTGCCCCACAGCGCTGAAGAAGAGCATCTGCGGCACAGCTCCTGCCTCCAGCGCATCCTTGATCAGCCTGTGACCCTCCAGCAGGACCTTCCCGTGATTATCCCGAAACTTCTTCGACTTGGCAATAGTCACCACTTTTCTGTGGGGAAGTTAATCAGAGAGAATGGCTATGATGCTGACAACACCTTCAGGCTGACCTTTGCCAGCCCTCCAGAGCTTCACTGGGAAGTCACAAAGATGATCGGAGGGATGGAGAACCTCTCCTAGGAGGAAAGGCTGAGAGTTGGGACTATTCAGCCTGGAGGAGAAGGCTCTGGGGTGACCTTAGAGCACCTTTCAGTACCTCAAGGGGCTCCAGGAGAGCTGGAGAGGGACTTGGACAAGGGATGGAGGGACAGGATACAGGGAATGGTTTCCCACTGCCAGAGGGCGGGGTTAGATGGGATATTGGGATGAATTCTTCCCTGTGAGGGTGGGGAGGCCCTGGTACAGGTTGCCCGGAGAAGCTGTGGCTGCCCCATCCCTGGAAGTGTCCAAGGCCAGGCTGGATGGGGCTTGGAGCAACCCGGGCTAGTGGAAGGTGTCCCTGCCCATGGCACGGGGCGGAACGAGATGGAATGGTTTGGGTTGGAAGGACCTTAAAGACCACGAACCTGGCGGACCGTCTGTCACAGGCAGTGGGTGTCAGTCTCCCCCCTGAGACCACCAGGGTCGAAATTTCCCTCCCATCCCGCAGATGCGGCTCCGGGCCGGTTCCAAGGGGAGGGGGATCAGCTCACCCCAGCCTGCGGTCCCCGGGCGCCGCCTTCTCGTACCACAGCCCCGGCCCGGCCGCGCTCCGCTCCACCGCGGGCGGCGGGGGCCGCTCCCGGCGGGGTCCCGGCGGTGCCTCGGCCGGGGCTGCGCCCTCCTCCTTCTTCGCCGGCGGCA